>CM052712.1:43686138-43730069 GCA_028551405.1 Uromys caudimaculatus | reverse complement strand
CATTCATTAGCCTGCAAATTTCATGAAGTCATTGTTTTTAATAGCTGAGTAGTACTCCATTGTGTAAATGTACCACATTTTCTGTATCCATTCCTCTGATGAGGGACATCTGGGTTGTTTCCAGCTTCTGGCTATTATAAATATGGCTGCTATGAACATAGTGGAGCATGTGTCTTTATTACATGTTGCAGCATCTTCTGGATATATGCCCAGGAGTGGTATAGCTGGGTCCTCAGGTAGTATTATGTCCATTTTTTCTGAGGGCCCGCCAAACTGATTTCCAGAGTGATTGTACCAGCTTGCAATCCCACCAACAATGGAGGAGTGTTCCTCTTTCTCCACATCCTTGCCAGCATCTGCTGTCACCTGAGTTTTTGATCTTAGCCATTCTGACTGGTATGAGGTGGAATTTCAGACTTGTTTTGATTGGCATTTCCCTGATGACTAAGGATGCTGAGCATTTCTTTAGGTGCTTCTCAGTCCTGCGAATTTCCTCAGTTGAGAATTCTCTGTTTAGCTCTGTTCCCCATTTTTTGGTGGGGTCATTTGGTTTTCTGGAGTTTAACTTCTTGAGTTCTTCTTTATTTTGACACCTTCATTTTTAGTTTGTTAAATGGTCAGTACTCAACCTTTTGTAATGTGTTTGTATTAGGCACATCACTGAAATAGCCCTATGACGCCTTACAGACCACACTTTCCTCTGGGAGAATTGACAGAAATAGTATCTTAGCTGACTTTAATTTAGGGCTTTATTCCTTTTATCCAGCCAACCTATAAATATCATTTCATTGTTTCTCTCTTCGCTCAGTTACAGTTGAGAAGGTGACTCATAGGCACATTCCTTCTCTTTGAAAGCACCTGTTCATTCAAATTCAGAAGCACAGTAGGTTTGTATTTTCTAGTTTATTTATTACAGCTATAAAATAGTCATTCCTCCTTTGTCTCTCTTTTAAAATTATTTTTGTTAATTAAATAATTCTCATGCATGTACTATGTTCTTATTTCTCTCCTGACTGACTCAGCATCCCTATGACCCTCTATCTTTCATATGCTCCTTACAAATCCATTCCTCATACTGATTACTTGTTTTGTGACCTGATCCAACGACGACTTTAACAGAGTAACACAGGTTTGTAACTGCCCACGGGGACATCTTGCTTCTTTATTTTATTCTTTGCAAATTTTGTATTTTCTTTTAATTTGTCACCATTAATTTTAATACTTGTAGTAATATATTTTATATTATTAGTTTAATACTTATATACTTATTTTGTTTATATTTGCAGAAACTTTATTATATTCTTTAATACAAATTTCAGTTTGGAAGATTATTTGAAGTGATATTTTTAATATTTCACTTACCGAATGTGTGCTGAACACACATTTGAACACACATAAGTACAAGGAATTTATCTGTGAAATTTCCAACCCTCTGTTACACACACACACACACACACACACACACACACACACACACACACATGCACGTGCAAATAATTCTAATTATCTGTTAGTAAATTTGTAACAATTTTTATAAAACTAAAATCTCCTAAGACCGTGGAGATTTTCATTACTTCTCTGATTATAACTATGGCATTTGCTACGATGTTTTATAAGAAGTATACCAAGCATTCTTGCTTTGTTCAGTATGTGCTAGTCAGTGTTAAATGTCATGAGAGGTGTAGATTTTCAAAAGAATTTTCAGCATCATTAGAATAAAAGTATTTCCTACTTAGTTTGAAGAGAATTTTGGATCATAATTAATTCTTGGTGTTGTCAGAATACTTATTCCTGCATTTATTAGCAATATCCAAAATTCTTACTTTTAATGATTACAGGATGGTGATACATTTTGACCTAGAATTAGTGAAATAACTCCTACTTTAATATCATGTGTACTCTTTTCATAGATGATTGAAGTGACTTCAACTTTATTACTTATTCAATGTTTATAGGTGTCTTGTCTGCACTTCTGCCTGTTTACCATATGTGTACCTAGTGCTTTGAGGAGGCATAAGTAGGCATTGCATCTTCAGGGGATGGAGTTACAGATAGTTTGACCCTGTTATGTGGATACTGGGTGTCAGAGACCAAAAGGCCTTGGCTTAATTGAGCCTTGACATATTCTGCTAAGATGAAGAGTCCCAGGCTTGACTTATTTTGCAAGTCATAGTGTCCTGGGCTCCACAGCGGGCATTCCTTTGATTCCTTCCTGCCAGAGACTAGATTGCCTTGTTTTGAATCTAGGGCCTTGCTCTCAATCGGATAGTCAGGGTGTCCTAGGCTTGGCTTGATTAGCAAGTCAAAGTGTTCCAGCTCCACAGCAGGCATTCCTTTGATTCCTTCCCAGTCTCACTGCCTCCAGCAAGGGATTAGACATCCTGTTTTGAACTGGCCTACAGCTCCAGGACAACAATGACTCATAACTATGTGTGACATCTAGTTACTTTATGGAATCCCCCTTCCTCTGCCATTTCCCGCCCTAAAGTGTTTAAATAAACATAACAATAAAGATTGTTTGGGGTTTGATCGGAATACCGTCTTGCCCTCATGCATGCTTTGTCTCCTGCCTCTTTCCACGCCGACAGTTTCTCTCTACAGCACCAGAGTGTCCTGCAGGTAGGATGCTCCGGACCTAGTCGCTAGCCTGTCCTGGAAGGGCCCTCCCGGGACATGGCGGGATAGCGAGCTCTTTGCAACTGGGAACTAAATAAAGGCTCCTAGGAAGAGAAACCTGGGTCTTAACCACTAAGTCATTTTAGCGGACACCTTCAGTGAACAATTTAAATTATTTAACAATATCTGGTTAGTGTTTTACATGCACATCCGTAAGGAAGAATTGTTTATAGTATAATACTATGTTTCTTTGTCAGAATTTAGCATTAGGTTTGGGTGGAATTATGAACTTATTTCTACAGCGTTTCTCTGTCTACTAAAAAACTTTGTATGAGCTTAGGATTAAGCAGTTTTTGGATAAACAAATGTGAAAATACCAACAGTTATAGACGTATTTGAGAAAAATACTTTTGTCACAACACAAATCTGTTCAAGAAATATGAGGCTATCTAATTTTTTTCTTCTATTTCATCAAATTTGAAAAGTTATATTCTATAAAGATTTGTAACAATTTGATTGTTTCCATGGTTGGGAGATTTCAGTTAATAATTTTTTGTGGGTGTCATTTTATTTATTTTTTTAAATTTTATTTAATCTTTTTTACAGTCCAGATTTTATCTTCCTCCTGGCCCACCCTTTGTCTAGTCCACATCCCATACCTCCTCCCCTGCCCCTGGCTCAATGAGGATGTCCCCACCCCCACCCAACCAGACCTCTTCACTCCCTGGGGTCTTTAGTCTTTTAAGGGTTAGGTGCACCTTCTCTGAGTCCAGACCATGCAGTCCTCTGCTGTATATGTGTTGGGGGCCTCATATTAGCTGGTGTATGCTGCCTGGTTGGGGTCTCAGTGTCTGAGAGATCTCATGGGTCCAGGTTAGTTGAGACTGCTGGTCTTCCCCTAGGGTCACCCTACTCTTTAGCTTCTTCCAGCTTTTCCTAATTCAGCCACTGGGGTTGACAGCTTCTGTCCATTGGTTAGGTGTAAATATCTGCATGTGACTCTTTCATCTGCTTGTTGGGTCTGCAGTCCATAGCCTCAGGAGTAGTGTCAGGCCTTGGGGCCTCCTCTTAAGCTGGATCCCACTTTGGTCCTGTCACTGGACCTCCTTTTCCTCTGGCTCTTCTATATTTTTGTTCCTGTTGTTCTTTCAGACAGGAGCAATTATGAGTCAGAGTTTTGATTGTGCACTGGCAAAACCCTCCCTCATTTGATGCCCTGACTTTCTGCTGGAGGTGGGCTCTATAAGTTTCCTCTCCCCACTGTTGGGCATTTCATCTAAGGTCCATTCCTTTGAGTCCTGAGAGTCTCCTACCTCCCAGGTCTCTGGTACATTCTGGCGGGTCTCCCCAACCCCACCCCCACCCCCCCTCCTACCTCCCAAGGATACCTGTTTCCACTCTTTCTGCTGGCCATCAGGGCTTCAGTCTTGTTCCCCCCACCCAATACCTGGTCATGTTCCTCTCTTCTCCTCCCTGTCCCCTTTCCTACCCAGGTCCCTCCTCCTATGATTGCTTTCTTCTCCCTCTCAAGTGAGATTGAAAAATCCTCACTTGGACTCTTTGACTTGTTAATCTTTTTGAGTTCTGTGGATTGTATCCTGAGTATTCTGTACATTTATTGGTAAATATCCACTTATTAATGAATACATACTATGCATGTCCTTTTGGGTCTGAGTTACCTCACTCAGGATGATATTCTCTAGTTCCATCCATTTGCCTGTAGAACTCAGGATGTCCTCGTTCTTAATAGCTGCATAGTATTCCATTGTGTAAATGTACCACATTTTCTGTATCCATTCTTCTGTTGTGGGACCTCTGTGTTGTTTCCAGCTTCTGGCTATCACAAACAAGGCCACTATGAACATAGTAAACATGTGCCCATATGGCATGGTGAGGCATCTTTTGGTATATACTCAAAAGTGGTATAGCCGGGTCCTCAGGTAGATCTATTTCTATTTTTCTGAGGAACCTCCAGATGGATTTCCAAAGTGGTTGTACAAGTTTGCAATCCCGCCAGAAATGGAGGAGTGTTCCTCTTTCTCCACATGCTCACCAACATGTGTTATCACCTGAGGTTTTTTTCTTAGCCTTTCTGATTGGTGTAAGGTAGGAATCTCAGAGTCATTTTGATTTGCATTTCCCTGATCACCAAGGACTTGAACATTTCTTTCAGTGCTTCTCAGCCACCCAAGATTTCTCTGTTGTAAATTCTCTGTTTAATTCTATACCCCATTTTCTGATTGGGTTGTTTGGGTTTTTGGTGGTTAGCTTCTTGAGTTCTTTATATATTTTGGATATTAGTGCTCTATCAGATGTGGGGTTAGTGAAGATATTTTTCCCAACCTGTAGGTTGCCAGTTTGTCTTATTGCCTTATTGTCTATGTCCTTTGCCTTACAGGTTTCCAGTTTCATGAAGTCCCATTTATCAATTCTTAATCTTAGAGCACAAGCCATTGGAGTTCTGCATAGGAAATTTCCCCATGTCGATGATATATTTTTTTATTCTCCCTGAATGTTCAGAAGGATTATAATAAAAGACATGTAAATACCTATTATTAATGTTCATAATTCTGATACCTCTTAATGTTTTTCTTTGGTTAGCATAGAAACAAGACAATGCAACTGTGTAGAAATTGCTCAGTAGTTAAGAGCACTGACTACTTTTGCAGAGGACCGCAGTTTGATTCCCAATACCCACATACAGGATCACAACCATCTCTAAACCCAGTGACAGGAGATCCAATGCCCTGTTATGCCTTCCATGGGGACTATACACGCATGTGGTGCAGACCTACAGGAAAGCAAAATTCCCAAACACAATTCTGTTCAATAAATATTTTAATACTCAGTTGTTTTTTGTTTTGGTTTTGTTTTGTTTTGGGGGGGGGGTTGGTTTTTTGAGACAGGGTTTCTCTGTATAGCCCTGGCTGTCCTGGAACTCACTCTGTAGACCAGGCTGGCCTCGAACTCAGAAATCTGCCTGTCTCTGCCTCCCAAGTGCTGGGATTAAAGGCATGCGCCACCACTGCCCAGCTTGATGCTCAGTTTTTAAAAAAATCTATTGATCTTTAATATATAGCTTTTCATATATCCTAATTTAAAATTTTTCATTTTATTTTTACTCATATGTATTATTCATAGTCTTCTACTCGTGTTGATTTGCTCTTCCTATACACCTTGGAAATGTAGACATCATTTTAGAACTCTCTTTTACATCATAAACTAAATTCAAACATGCCCCCTTTAAGCACTACTTTTATTCTACTTAGCAGTTATCATCTACTTTATTTTTATTGCTGTTCAACTTAAAATATTTCTTGATTCTCTTTGAGCTACTAGAAATTTTCTATATTATTTCTACAAATTGATAATTCACTTAGACTGCACATTGTGATTGTTACCTAATTTCATTCTATTGTAGTAGTAAACATATTATGTAAAATGTCTACTGCTTAAAATCCATTGAGATCATTTGATAGTCTAATATATTGTCTATGTCCATGAATATAACACTAGCAACAAAAATGTGTTTTGAAATTACTGGATGTATTATACTAATGTCAAGAGCTACTGTGCATTTTCTTTCTCATACATTATTAAATTATCCAAAAGTTCATGAGGCTATCCTACTACATTGTGCATTTTCTAACTATTTCTATAAAAATGTACTTAATAATCTTGAAGCTTTATAAAGATGAAATTACTTTTGAAATGTTAATTCTTCTTTATGGAATTGCCCTTGAGCATTATATAACATCCTTTATGGAAAGTATCTTTAGCCTAATTTACAAAGCCTTACATGCTTACTGTTGCCATGACTTTTTAGCCAGAATTTATTGTTCACATATGAGATCTTAGTATCTCTAAATTTCCAGTTTTCTTTTTAATTTTTTCTATATGCCTGTAGAATATCACTTTTAATCTACCTATTGACCCTTCTGTTTAAAAATATATTTCAAGTATTTTTATTAAATAAATTACATATATACATATATATTAGAGAAAGACAGACAGACAGACACAGGAATAGAATGTGACCACCAGAAGATATTGGTTGCTAAGTAATTGCAATAGGGGACTTCTATTCACAGATTAGATTTTCTATACATATTTATATTCAACAATATCACATTGCATATGAAATGTAGAAATTTTGCCATTAATTTATAAATTTCAAAATTTTGAGTCTACATGTATGGGAATTCTTAAGTACAATAATATTTGCTTTCATGTTATCTTTTTAAAATCTATTTAATTACTAACACAGGCATGTCTTTTACAATAATTCCATAACTCTAAAGAACAAAATCAATGCATACTCAATTAATGTTAATTATACAAAAAATGATAAAATTGGTTTTTCTTGATTAAATACTGTGTTATTTTTCTTTATTATAGATAATGATGTAAAGTAAAACAATGCAGGCTTTTCTTTGCTTATGATCTTCTTATTTTCCTGCAGTGTAGTTTCCTTGCTCGAGCCAATGTTGACTTACAGTAATGATAAAAATCTGTGCAGGTTTCTTATAGATAATATAACAAACATGTACATTCACTATATACATTATTGTGAAGAAATAGTAGCCAATACACATAATTTAGCACTATGATTACTTTCAGTTAATGGCCTATTCTAAGAGAAATCCCACATCACTCTATAGATATTTTGATTTCCTCATCATCAATCTGCTAGCAAAGAATTAATTCCTGCTCAAGTGCAGTAAGTTCAGTCACACATAGTATCCTGTTGGAGAAAATGCAGGCATGACCTGGTTGCCAGCCTACCTGGCATAATGCACATAACAAGCATGGCATACCGTATCCTGAGTATCCCTAGAAGTCAGAACACTGAATGTTTAAGTAGTGTGAGTAGCCGGTAGCTGGCCTACTAATGAGTCTTTGCTCTCTATGTCTCCTCTTAAGTGCTTCCCCTCCATAGAGATCCTGGTGATATGTCCAATATGCCCAACCAATCACAGTGATAGGCTTCTACTATATAGGTAGTTGACCATATACAATAAAGCAGATGCTGTTCCCTGAAGCCATCTCTGGAGTGGCACTCTTTTCCAACCCACAGGCATCGCAGTCTTCTGGGAATATCCAGTAATGATGGTAATTTGGAGCTCAATCTTGGGGAACATGAGAACACTGGGTAAAGGGACCCCCTGGTAAAATAAACCAGGAGCAGAATTGGAAATTTACCACTGGCTCAGAGAGCAGTGCAGATGCAAGTGATAATACCTCTGCTAAAAGAAAGGACTTCAAGTGCAAATACTTGAGTTAAAAAAGTTTTGGTCTGAGTGCCTAGAAATAAATCTTTGGTTTTCCATAGAGGGACTGTTTGATATACAACTGTGGCTGTGGCAGCGAGCTTTGAATAACGCACGAGAGAGGAAGTTAGAACTGAATGTTCCTTGTCTGAAGTGTTCTGTCCTATTATTATGGCTATAATGAGTCTACCTGGTTGGGAGAAAACAAGGGAGAAACAGCACCACTGATAGAAATGCTTGCTGTCTCACAAAAGAGAAAGCCTCCAACAAGAAAGAGGAAGTCATAGTGACTGACAGGAAGGGAGAAGGCCTCTTGGTGCCTTCTTTATATCCTTCCTTGAATGCATTGCTTGAACACTGCAGTTTAGAAAGTGAAGAATCTCAGCTGCTACCAGATTTAGAATCCTTTTCATAGCTTTGTGCTTGCTGGCCAAATGAGCAACCTGAAATCTCTACTTAACCAGTGAAATTAAATCCTACTCCTCAGAGGCCTTTAGCATGATATCTACATGACCTTAAAATCATACAACAGTGCAGATTGTTTATAGAGATGATGAACGTCCGTCGCTATATGTACTGAGATTATTAGAAAACATGTGCATGAATTTAAACACTTTGGAGGATTATAAGCAGCCAGCTAAAATGTGTATGTACCCTGAGGATTTTTTTATTTGGAAGGCTCATTATTATAATTAATATGAACATCAGGCTGAGAAAAATAGAAGCTCAGTCATACCATTGATTGTGGATATATTACAGGGAGAAGGAACCTCTCATCACCTGAGGAGGCCCCTGGAACTCCTCAGTTTTTTGACCAAATTTGTATGTGCTCCCTAAGAGCTTAGAAGACGTCTTCTTCAAGGGACAGTGGGTTTCAAGTATTTAGGACAGGAACCTACTGCGGTATATACAAAATTTCTGTCTGGAATACAAAGTTCTGTGAAACATAAAGTGCAGCATGCTGAGGCCGCTGGCATACTGTGTGCCAACTTACTTATGATGGGGTCACAGAAGAGCCACAGAGGGTTCTAAGTCCAATAAAGAATATACCTGTGGATCATCCTGAAATGTCAAGAAATAAGGACCCAAACATATACTGCCATTATCTTTGCAGTGGCTCCTGTAGCAGCCCTAAAGTCTAATAGAACACTAAAACAACAATTATTTTTTCATAATTGCCTACCCATGGGCATTGTGGTCTTGCTGGGGGACATGCTGGTAATGATGGTAGCACATGGTATTTGACAAGGACAAGTAAAATTGACAGAAGACTTTTATATAAATCCACAACTCTCTGGAAGAATGCCTGAACAGCCACAGAGCTTGTACTCAGGAATGGGTATGACACCACAAAAGTAAGAGGCAGATTTTATAGTAAAGAAAATGGGTTACCATCTAATTTTTATGGAAGTGTGCATGGGTTGTCAAAGAATGACACCTTCTACTAACTAATAATCAAAAACTGAGCTTGCTTCCTTTGATAAAGACAACCATTTGGCTAAACTGTAGCAACAGAAGCACAATACAGACTGGAATTGGGATTTGGGTCAACTAAGGACTACTTTATTGCACCAGAGAGCAGCACATCACTGTTTCTGTGATCTCAGAATTTCACTCTATGTGAATTAGCAGAAATACAGCCCTTTACTCTATAAGTTATGGATATGTTATATAGAATATCCTCTCCTACTCACTCCTTGGGCATGTGGACTATTTACAATATTTCATCATTACAAACAGTGTTACAGAAGTATCATCCTTTGTGGCTACATGTGCATATTTGTGCCTGTGTTCTTGAAGAAATAATTTATATTCTTATTGTCCGATTCTTTTTAATTTTTTTTATTTAAAATATATTTTATACAATATATTCCCCTTCTTAGTTAGTGTTGTTTTGCTATGAAGAGACACCATGACCAAGGCAGCTCTTATATAGGACATGGCATACAGTTTCAGAGGTTCAGTTCATTATCATCATGGTGGGAAGCATTTCCAGGCCGGCAGACATGATGCTGGAGGAGCTGTGAGTTCTACATCTTGATCCAAAGGCAGCCAAGAGGACTGGCTCTCCTACACTGGGCAAAGCTCAAGCTCTAGAAGCCCACAGAGCCCACTTACACAGTAACACCTGCTCTCCATCAAGGCCACACCTCCTAAAAGTAGCCTTCCCATGAGCCAATCATATTCAAACCACCACATCTTCCCAGACGCCTCCGAGATCCTCCCCATGTCCCCTCCCATAAAAATCTATATCCTTTTCCTCTCATTAGGAAAAAAACCAGACATCTAAAGAATAATAAGATAAATTTAAAAAACAAACACACAGAAAACTTAGAAACACTTATAAATGCAAAAATACACAGAAATCCTATAATACAAATCTGAAAGCCATAATATATACCCAAAATACATTCAAGGTTAAAAGAAAGATGCCCCTGACAAAGCATTATGAGATGAAGAACCTCCAAAGACACAACTGAGTTAATTTTCTATTAGCCATCTATTGCTAGACATGTGTCCTACCCTTAAGACTGGTTTGTAGTCCCAGTAGGATTCTACTGGAGACAACTAATTTTTCATTTGCAAGCAATTATCTATTGAACATAGCTCCTAGGTTAGGGGTGGAGGCTTGTGTCCCCTTCTCTTCTCAGTGCTGGGACTCCATCTTTAGGTCTTTATAAGCCCAGTGTAGGCCAAGTGCAAGCTTCACAGGGTCTCTGAATTCATATGTGTGCCTGTTCTGCTGTGAATAGAAGACCTTGTTTGTTACCTTGGTGTCCTCCATGACACCCCATCCCAGTTTGGCTCTTAATCTCTTTTAGCATCTTCCTATGTAGGGTTCCCAGAGCAGAGAGAGGAGGGATTTGTCAGAGACATTTTATTGAAGACTTTGTATTCCAAAGTCTCTTACAATTTGTACATTGTTTCAATCTATCTCTGTATTTGTTCCCAACTACTGCAGGATAAAGCTTTTTTCTAATGATGGACTAGCAAGGCACTAGACTATGAGTATCGCAAAATGCCATCAGGAGTCGTTTTATTGCTGTGTGCTTTTAGCAGAACAGCAGTGTTTGGTTCTCCTCTAGGTCCCTGGCCTACCTAGTCGTAGGTTCTTGGTCACCCTAGCAGTGTCAGTGATGGGTTCTAGCTCATGGGGTGGGCCTTAAATCCAATGAGATATTTGTTGGCTATTCCCACAAGATTTGTGCCACTATAGTATTAGTGCATCTTGAAGGCTAGTTATCTTTGTAAATTGAAGAGCTTGTAACTGTTTTGGTGTTAACCTTTGGAAGCATGCATACTACTTTCCAATACCATGAATACTAGTCTGTAGTGGTGAAGGCTCTATGTAGATACCAGCTCAACTTCTCTATGTTCACTGAGTTGTGAAAATGTTGTCTTCAGCAGTAGGACCTTACCATTCATCAGTTTGTGGAGAACAATCCATTCTTAGCAATATCCTGCGTTGTTTAGGAGTTCCTATGAGACCCCCTTGGCTAATAACTCAATTAGATGTAACCCATTACCAGACTGGAAGCTTAATTTGATGATGAGAGATTTACAGTTCAAACTCTTGTCTGCTCCATTATTTGGAGATCTCATTTATATTGTCTTAATGCATGTATATATTTTAGGAAACTTCTACTGCAATAGATTTCCATATGACCTCCAATGGCCCCTTGTTTTTGCTGTTCTTCCTTGTATTATGTCCCTAGCTAACTGCTTTACTCCCCCCCCCCATTTGAGTGTCCTATTCCCGTCACCTTTGTATCCATCCATAACTCTCTGCTCTGTTTTAATTCCTAGGATAATCCATCCCTTTTCCCTAATCCCTTACTCCTTGCTTGCCCGATGTGATTGTATTGACTCTAGCTTGCTTATTGAAGACGTACATATTGCCTATTTCTTAAAAATTGATTACTTTCTTATAACTAAAATACATGTGTAGTTTTAACAAATACCTTTATCTTAACATTTATGACATACTTTTAACTTACATAAAGAACATGTGAATGTCTGCTGGAGTACTGATTTGCCAAGTAGCAAGGATTTGAATTATTGTTGTTTTACTAGTTAAAAAGGCTACTTCACTTTCAATTCAATCTGCACTTGTGATATTATGCACAAAGTTGAGCATACTTCTATTTTATACATGGTAGCATTATTGATCATAATTATTCCACTATTGCAGACTTTATTATGTATGCCTCTATGGTTATTTTTCTATATTAACTTTAAAATCATTCATCTATTATCAGGGATGAAAAGGTTGATTAAAAAATCAACACTATTTTACTTAGGAAAAATAACTCAATCAGTAAAGGGCTTGCCTCACAAGCATTAAAACCTGAATTTACTCTACAACACTCACAAAATAAACAAATAAAGGATAAAATAATCTGATGTAGTTGATTATGATATAAAAACTTGGGCTGCATGGAAAAGAAAATCACAAGTGCTTGCTGACTGGCCAATCTAGTTAAATCAGTGAGCTCCAAATTCAGTCAGGGACTACTCTAATACAAGAAAGTTGCAAGAAATTGAGGAAGTAACCTGGTATTCTCTTCCGTCTTCTATATGTATAGCCACTCAAGTGAATGTTTGTTTATATACAGAGGCTCACACAGATATATCCATGTACATACACACACACACAACTGATCATGCTAAACTTATAAAATAATCAATAATATACATATATTCATGACATATTACTATCCTAAAGCAAGAAATGTCTACTTGATCATGTATATCTACATGTCGTTTTATTATTTAGGATTTTTTGGTGTAAATAATGCTTCATATTTCTTGGTCAGTGGAGTTTGTTAGCCTTCTCATTCTCAATTATTCTATTAAAATATTTTCTCTTTAAATTGTTAAATTAATATCATTTATAAATATAAAGCCTAATGCTTTTCTAAATTTTATAACTTATAGTTATGAGTTATTTCCAGTTATACAAAATCTCATTTTATTCCTTAGTATAGAGTCTGCAAAATCAAGTATGGTACCAATTTGATTGTCAGTTGTTTGATATTATGAAAGTTCATGTATGTCCTTTATGTGAGTAAAATTTCCAACAAGAAAAGTCATATTTACTTCATTGTCACACCATAACCAAGCAAACAAATTAAGATAAAGTTACGTGCTTTGGATAGTCTTTGACATTTCAGTCCATGGTAAATCAGATTGATTATTTGTGTTTGAAACATGGCAGCATATACTAGTGCCAAGACAATGTAGTAAAAAATGTCATTCGCCTCGATGAAACTAAAAATAAAGAAAGTTAAGAATCAGTGAGAGTCTCCAAATTCCCTAGTGATCTATTTCCTGAAAGACATAAATCCTAATAGCCCATTCAGCTATGAAGTCTCAATAATTTAATTCATTAATTAAGTTAGCATTCTCATGATCCAATCACCTCTCACTCATGCTATCAGCTGAAGGCCAAGCCTTACACACTGGGAGATACTGCAGAGCAAAGATATACTAATATATATTTACTGAAAGACCTTCATTCACATAAAACAGAAAACCCTTGGAATTTATTATTTATAGCATTTCATTATCAAATGCATGAGTCAAAATTCACCAGTTTTATATTGCAGTATGTACACAAATGTAACTTTTCTATTTGTGACTCGGTCCATGATTGGGTATTCATCTTTTATCTGTCTTTCATTTCCAGCTAGTCTGAAGAATTTCTTCAGTCTTGCCTCCTCTTTCTTGAAGTCTGAAAGACTGAGCATTCGTTATTTTATATAATGTCTTTTGGATTACCATTGCATAACAGTTCCCATAGTTAGACTAGGAGTTTTAATAAAGAAGAACATCACAGATACACTGGTGTTGTCTTTCTGAGGATGTTCTAACAAAAGAAATTTGAAGAGAATTTGTTCTTTTCCTGTTGCTATTAGCTTTAATCGCTGGGATAATGGGCTATTTCCCAGGTTTCTCCACTGTAAAACTATTTTTTCTTTATAATTAATAGGTATATTTTGAGATGATTAATTAAGATCCAATTTAAGTATCCTGGGCCTCATCCTGCTTTTAAAAAAACTATTAGTGTAAGCTCATTGTACAAAGTGAAGATCTTGTGACACTTTTGTTCCAGTATGTCATGGACTTTTGCCACATTGACTCCTCATCACCCTCTCTTGTCACCCCTCCTACTTTTTCCCTTCACATTAAACACAGTTCTCTATTTTCAGGATACCCTGAAATACACACACACACAGACACACACATACACACACACACACACAGAGATAATATTACACACAAGCATGCAACTATAAGATGTTATATACATGTATGTGCATCATGCAGATGAACAAAATCATGAAATGTTGACTTTTCAAACTTAATAAGACCTCTTCACATTTTCACTGTTTTTTTTTGTAATTCTCCATTGATGATTCTTCCCTTAATCACTTATATTATTATGATGGCCAAATGCCCACATTGTAATTTCATCTATATTTTCCTTTCAAATTGGAACTCTTACGTAAGCAAGAACTTTGCCTTCTCCATTTATATAACTGTTGAATACTTATTCACTCATTAATATATTAGTGTAGATTCCAGAATTTTTTTTAATCAGTGGCTGTCATTTGTTACTATTCTTTATATTAAAAATAGAACTATTTATTACAATATATTCTTGTTATGCTTCTCCCTACTTCTCCAAGATTCAACTCATGTTGAATTTTACCTAGATTTGATGGTTGTTATTTTGACAAGTCTGGGATGTTTTTGTACATTGTTTGCACTATTGACATTGACAGTTCATCTTATTTCCATGCTTCAGAATTAAAATGATTATTTATCCAAAAAAAAATCCTTATTTTTTATTGAGAGGTTTAATATAGAAACAAATGTCTAATCTGTTGATAATCAAATTGTTAGAAGCTATCAGTATAATTGTGTATGGAGTATTTTGGAGATGCACAGAGATGTATTTCTTTTATTATTTACTTATGTACATTTATAATATGTATTTGTTCTGTCTCTGCATATTAAGATTGCTGAGTGCATACTGATTTTTCAAATTAAAATGGGCATAAAATATAAAGTTTCTTCTTTAATTTCAAACTAAGTTCACTCAATTGATCAACTTTAAATATAACTAAGATAGCCTCAGGCCTGAAAATATGAGTGAACCTTTGGTTATAAATATTTAGCTTAAACAGATAGGCTCAAAATATTATGGTCAAAGTTACTTACATTAACTGAAATTGTCCCCAGTTTTTCCAACTTATTATTTTTAATATGTGAATCATGAATAAAAACATTAATTCTATTGTATTATCAGTGTTTTTTCTAAAAATATAAAATTTTATGCCTGTAACTAGTATGTTGCCCTTAACATTTCCTTGGATGTAATAGTTACTTTTTTATTTTGAAGCAAATAAGAACCTTTTTCTCATTTATTATAATGGATGCTGTCTTATTTCATACACTAAGATGAAGTGCCTTCTGTCAAAGAATTACACCCTTTGCTCATACACCTAGGATGAGAAACACTTTGCTAAATTTTTCATGTTTATGGTTTATATAATTATGCCTAAAGATATTGTTCAGATAGATAGATAGATAGATAGATAGATAGATAGATAGATAGATAGATAGATAGATAGATAGACTGATAGGTATAATGTTCAAGACAATAAGATATTGATAAAACGTGATTAAAGTAGCTACCTTATTTTCATGATATCGACTTAGAGTCGGTCTGTAACGGACCATCCATATATTTTTGAATTTTAATTTTTCTTAAAGGTGGAACACATGTCTAGATTCCTATCTACTTGGTTTAAGTTATAATGTTTCAAAGCACACACAAGTATAACAAAACGAGTATTCTCCAAATGCTTCCTTACCTAAATTAGGCTTTTCCTACTTGAAATAACATGTTTTGTTGTCATACATATTCTCCAGGTTTACCAAAAAAGCAGAATCTCCTGGATTTTACTGAAGTCAAGATGTTTTACTAAAGTCAAACTCTTATTAATCTGGCTGTCTTATTTAATCTAGATTCATTGAATTATAGAACAGCTATATCCAAGGGACTGGAGAGGTCCCACTTATTTGCTTCCCTGTACCCACGTTAGGCAGCTGAAAAGCATCTATAACTCCAGTTCCAGTTGAGTCAATGCCCCTTGCCTCCTGCACTCATGTGCACATACCACATACAGAGGCCTAAACATATACATAATTAAAAATAAGGTAAATCTGAAAGAAGAAACACTAGAGCCATTGTAAAATTATTACATTTATAAATGAAACATTTATCTGCCAAATAAAAATGCACTTGCTAGAAAAAAAATACCCTGAATGTACAACTAAAATCACAGGTGTGATTATTGTTTTACCATTTTTCATAGTTACACAGAATATAATTTTGACTACTATGTTGCTTAATCCTCAATTACTGAATATCTTAAGTTCTCATTCTCCACAATTTTGCTTCTAAATCTGTTTTTCCTTTGATGCAAATACGTTCCCAGAAAAAAAGCTTCATTTCAATGATTATTTCAATTACTTCTATAAATATTTGTTAAATGCCTAGCATATGTTATGTGTTGAAATGGTACAAAATCAAATTGTGTTTCCAATTGGAAAGCATGTGAAATAATTATGATTTGCCTTAGTGAAAAAAAGCTTTATAGTATTATGTTTTATCAATGTAACTGTTTGAACAACCTGATATTCATGGCCAAACATATGGGAGCATAGGATAATAGGGAACAAATACCCTTTTGTATTCTAACTAGAAAAGTAGTAAGTATTTCATAAGTTTTGAAACAAAAAGTAATGCAAATCCAGATACAATTTTGGCTATTGCTAATGCCATCATGCCCCAACAGAGTGTTGGCTTTATCTTTTTTTTTTTTTTTTTTATTTTTGATACTTTATTTACATTTCCGATGATTCACCTTTTCTTTGGAAACCCCGTGTCCCCTTCCCCTTCCCACCTCTGTGAGGGAATTCCTCCTCCCACCTACCCGCCCACCCATTCCCATATTCCCACCTTGACATTCCCTTTTACTGGGGCCACTAGCACCCTCAGGCCCAAAGTCCTCTCCTTTGGCTTTATCTTTAAACAGGCAAACATTTAAGGTTAACATAGAAAGATGAGTTATGACTTCTATTTGAAATGAGGAGATACTATAAAATCACATGCAAAGATGTTTATCTCAAAGCACTACATCCTTTACCAAAGACTGGAGAAATGCAGAGAAACCCATCTATTGGCACAGGAAAGTAATAAACAATTTCAATATGGAGTAGGCTGTACAGATTAAGGACAAAGTACATCTATTTGGCAAAGGTTCATATTGAACAATTGTCCTTTGAGTTGATAGCTACAGCTATGCATTTTACAGAAATCAAGAGTTAGAATTTACACTACTTGACTTTTTCAAGGACCTGAATAAAAAGGGTTAGAATTGTAAATGCCTTAAGCAGGAAATAAGAGCCATTTAGTCTGTAACAAGCAATTGTAAACAACCCTGAACAGAGCAGCATCTTCAAAGGAAGCTGCATATTGTACCATAGGAAAATTGACATTGAAGAGAAAAGTAAAAGGAAATTCAAATGTTTAAAACATGAAGTTACAGCATGCCACAACTAAAAGTAATCAAAGCAATAGTCAAAAAGAAAATCACATGGTCTTCAGGTCATGGAGGAAATCATATGTCACACTGGAATTTGAATAACTGAAGCTGACTTTGTTAAAGGAATGGGTTTGCAAAGGTATACACTGTATGCAGGTGAAATAGCATGGTTGTCTTAGAAGGCTGTGGAGATGACAGCTAACAGGATGTTAAGAAATGGAGATTATTTAGAAGGAAGTAAGAATAAAACAAGTTTTCAGGAAATGAATAAGTTTTTAAAGAATGCAAGAGTTTTAAGTCAGAGTTTTAAAAGGCAGCAAGGAAATGAATGTCCCAATCTTACTCCTTGACCTCACTCCATTTGTTCTTTAAAACACAATAATGCAGTTTAATCAGAAACCAGGAGAACAAAGGAGTTTCTTTAATTCATGCCAACCAGTCTAAAGGAGTGGAAAGCATGGCAAAACAAAGAACAACCCTAGACAGAAGTGAGTGTCTTGTATGCAATCATGACATTTAAACTATTTGTATAGTAGAATCAATTTACATACTCTGAAAATTTGAATATATTTAAAATCACTACAACAAAGTATATACATGTTTGACAATAACAACAATGGAAGTTTAAATATATATATATGTGTGTGTATATATATATATATATATATATATATATATATATATATACACACAATTTACAGCAAGAGTGAAAAAACTTGCAAAATATAATGAGGAGCTTGATATATAGAGAATCTTTTGTGATGCCATGGAAGAAAAGATTCATGGAAGCTTCTGCAATCCAGTGTTTTACTTGTGAGTGTGATTTTAGGGAACAGGAAGGCCAGAGAAAGAAAGCTGCAGCAAAGGAGGAAAAGTAAATCCAATTAAGTTCCCGAGTAAGTCTGCTGTCTCCTTAGGTAAAACCTATCTGCAACAGACAATATAAAATCTGTGTGCTTTAGAGCTACCATTCATGACTGAAAGATCCTTCTTGTCCACCATCTACCAAAAAAACTAAAAAACCAAAAACAAAAAAACCATGATACATTAGTAATTCCAATGCTTCTCATAGACATACTGAGCAAGTATTGGGAACTATGCTGAAAATGTGAAAAAATATTTCACGTATTCCAAGGATTTGAAAAATCTCTGGGGCTATATTCCTGTGTCATCTCAGGGATTTGTAATCTGAGTAATCAAAGCTAGCTGCATTCAGTAGAAAGAATATAGTTTCCTATTTCAGTAGGAAAGATGGAAGATAGAGCATACATAATAAAGAGATGAACTTTACTTTTAAAGTAAATACAAAGCACAAACATTATTGAAAATAACTAAGACTTTAATCACAAATAAATTACATTAGAAATATAAAATGATAAACATCAATTTCATATATATATATATATATATATATATATATATATATATATATATATATACTTCAACATACTAGGACACTGTGAATAATATGATAGTAATAAAGTAAAATTTCATGTCAAATGAATTTCCAATAAATCTAATGAATCTATGGTACACAACATTATTTTATTTCAACTTTTTAATATGAGTATTAATAAAATACAGAAAAAATTAAAATAATAAATTGGGGAAGAAAATTTAAAGCAAACCTAAATAATATGTCAATATAAATCTAAAAAATAATGGGTCTTCTGCCTGCCAAGTCACTGTAAAGCATACTCAACAGAAGCAAACTATACCCTGTTCTCTGCACTCCATTTTCCAGCCCACAACTATGCTTGCACCCTGGAAGTCTGTTGGCACTAGTGATAATGAGAGAAGACTCTTGCCCAAGTACTTGACTGCCAAGTCCCCTTAAAACTATCCAAACATTCTTAAACTGCTGCTCACCCCCTGGACTCCATTTTCAGGCCCACAATTCTACTTACTTTCCTGGAGGTGACTCAGACACCAGGTCCCCCAGAACAAACTGGTACTAGGCATCTATATAATATGTCAATATAAACTTAGGTCTTGATGTAATAGGTAGCTGGGCTCTGGTGGTGCTATATTGCTCTGGTTCCCAGAGATAAAGGGTAGCATCCAAAACCCTAGAGTCCACACAGATCAAAAAGTCTGAAGGAAGACATTCTACTGTACCTGAAGACTCACTAGTCATCAGAAGACAAAGAGGAAACAGAAATCAGGGGAAAAACTCAAAATTCCCTACATAGTTGACAAAGATAAACTCAGAAATCAGCATGTAAACTGATAATAGCTGCAAAACCCAGAAGGCTAAAGGCCAGGGCAATATGCCACCACCAGAGTCCAGCTACCCTACTACATCAGGTTTAGCTACTGAGTATACAGCTCTGCATTTACAGCCCTCTATTTGCTCTCTACTGAGCACCAAATCCATGCTATAGAAAAATGAGCATTGAATTTGGGGATAAGTGAGAGGCCTACAGCTTTGCTGTATCTTTGACTATCGAAGTCATCAGGATAAATTCAGGTGAGCTGTGTGGGAGTTCATTTCCTAAGCTCCCTGAAGGGGAAAGCCAGTCCTGCATGCCAGAGTTTTGAGAGGGGGAAGTGAAAGGAAGGCCTTTCCACTGCCTGGATCGTCTTCCTCAGAAAAGGCATTTTGAATTAAATTTTATGTTCCTATAAAATTACCAAGTGTAAAGTCGACACGTTAAAAAAATATGGGCTTAATTAGAAAATAATGAGCTGAATTTGACAAGGGATGGTCCTTCTGCACATTTGATGCTTTTCTTAGAATCCACCAGAACCTCTTCAACCAGATTTTCATGCATTTACTCTTGATGTCAAAATCATTTCAAATCCTTGGAATTTTTTTTCCAGATGGCTTTAGGAAGGTTTTTTTTTTCCTCTCTCTTTCTTTCTTGGGGTATAAAGCCAAAACAGCATGAAGAATTGAAGAGCAAAGGAGCAGGCTCATTTTATTTTCATTTTATCAGCATTATTATTATTATTATTATCATTATTATTATTATCATTATTATTATTTTGCTGAGGATAATCAAGAGAGAATTGTTCTTTTATCCAGAAATAATATCTTGTGCTAATCATTATTCAAAGACTTTTTATTTGCTAGGTCATACCACCACTTAGAGGTCTTAATTTCATCTGTCTGCTCTGAATTAATTTAACTAAAAGTAAAGCTTTGTGCATGTCTGCTCGTCAGTTCTCTTACCCTTACTCTCAGCACACGCATGGCCTCCTGGGCAATAGCTGAAGTCTCTTCCCATTAGCTTGGCACTTCTCAACCCAGGAGGCCACACTTTCATCTGTAAACTTGATCATCTCATTAAGTGCCCCTTCTTGCAGAGCTTTTATAATAAAATATTGTTAAATAAGTCTACAGAGCCCTAGCACTGGTCCCTGGAGAATACTGTTCTTAAAAACTTAGAAGTTAGAAAAGGCAAAAATGTTTCCTAAACTTTTTTAATCTCTAAAAGCTAATTGAAGCTACATGGCCAAGTACCTACCCTGAATTTATAACCATCGCATTCAGAGTAGCTATCCACACTGACCACTGAAACTCTAGCCACAAGAGATTGCCGTTTAACACAAAAGTATTCAGATATCAAAAGCCACGATATAGAAAAATTGCCAGTATAAAAAATTATATACTATATGCTTGATCAGAACATCCATATGGAATCATGGTAAGCATGTGCTATATTATGCTACTTTTCTACCTTTAAAATACATTGCATAATGCCTTCTGCTGTCATTGAAATATGTTATCTCCAAAATTCAGGTACCAAACCCAGTACCCAATATGGTAATGTTACATGAGGCTTTCTTCCTTGTGAATTGATTAAGGCCCTCATAAAAACCACTTCACACAGTGTTAGACTCTGCTGCTCTTTCACTCTCTGCCTTGTACTACATAGTTCATCTTTCTCTGGAGAGTATAGTCCTTATCAGATGCTAAATCTAACAGTGGCTTTGTCTTGGACTTACAGTCTCCACAACTGTAAAATGTACTTCTATTGTCTATAAAATGACTCGGAATCATATATTTTATAGTAACACTGAAAGAGTAAGATACTTATATCAAAAACTATATGCAAATGTACATGCTCCATACATAGTAGATGTTCAACAATTATACACTGAATTAATAAATGAATGAAGTCATACTACACAAGTGATGTTAAAGTGGAAGTACAATAAATAAAAATGATAAATATGTATTTTTATTCATTAATCTATGCAGCTAAATAAATAGTTTCATTTGTAGTGAATATATTCTCAAAGGAAATATAAATAGATGGAAGATTCAACAAGAAGCCTATGTTAACATGCTTTTCTTAGCAGAATTTATTGTTGTTAAGGTGCCAACCCAGAGTCCTATGAGCACTAGTTGAGTGATTCCAATGTCAGTGTTCACTTTGAAATGCATTTGTTACTATGGAAACAATACAATCTTTGGAAAGGAAAAGGCTTAATGGTACCCACAAGTGTGCTGCACATTGCAAATGTGCATAATGACTCTGAACACCTTACATGTGTACAAAATAGTATGAAGAACTTAGATCTTGCATTATGAAAAAATACATTTACAGGTATGAAAAATTAATAAATAACTGGAAGCTACAGAATTGAGATATAATATTCCCATTAAATTTCTCCCTGATATCTTTAATATAAAGAAAGTAATTTATGCTGATTTTTATCATAACAAGCATAGACTAATTCAAATCTAGAATATGTTGTGGCTATTTGCTATCATGAATGAATAACTCTTTTAATGGTTTGGTCAAAGCAAGGACTTTAATTTATCCACATCTCAACTCTTCCAGTGCCTAAGAAAATTCAATAAATACATTTACTTATCTTTTAATGAATTTCCACTTCGTGTTGATGTGTAGGTGGTAACTGTGATGTGTGTGTGTGTGTGTACGAGTGTTCCTGTGTGGATGTGGGTGCACAAATGCACACATGGAGGTCAGAGGCCAACTTCTGTCCTTTCCTGTTAGAGATAGGGTCTTCTACCACTTGCCATTTCATATGCAGGCTAGTAGTATATATTAGCTAGTGGTATATATTAACTAGTGGTATATATTCAGGAAAATCTAGCTTAATTCGTCATCTTAACATAGGAGGTCTTTGAGGTTGTTTATCTTTATATGGTTCTGAAGACCAAAACCTTAGGTCCTCATGTTTGCACTGTAATCACTTTATCCAATGAACCATGTCCTCAGGCCTAAACAGCCAATTTTATTATTATAATCCTAGTTTGTATTAAGCTTTTTCTTGATTCTGCATGTCAAAGTTCACTGAACTGTCTTTACCCTATTTTTCTCTACAGTGTTCTCATTTCTGTAAATATCAATTTTAATAAAGTACAATTTATATATAGTATACTCATCCTTTTTCCATTTTTATTGGCATATATTCATGGTACATAATTACCATATTCAACCCATCCTTCAGCCTCTCCTTAGTCCTCCTATACTTTGCTCTCTCCTCCTCCTCCTCCTCCTCTTCCTCCTCCTTTTCTCTGTGTTCTTCCTTCTGCTTTCACATGAAATACACAAAAGAGAAAAGAACATGAGTATGTTGTCTTTCTTTGCTGACTTAATTTGCCTTAATACAATAATTTCCATTTGCATCCATTTTCCAGTAAATGACATAACTTTCTTCTTCTTCTTTGGCTTCCTTTGCTAAAAAATAAAAACATATTTTATTCATGGGTTGACAGAAACTTAGTCTGATTTCATAGCTTGGATATTGTAAATAGGAAATGCATGTATTTTTGTCATATACTGCTGGAATATCCTTTCGGTATATATTCATAAGTGATATTACTGGGTAACATGAAAGTTGTACTTTTAGTTTTTGAAGACACTTCATTCATCCAGAAGTAAAAATGGCCAATAAGCACGTGTAAAATATTTAGTATCAATAGCCAGGGTTTTTTGTTTTGTTTTGTTTTGTTTCTTTTAGCAGAAAAATGAAAGAAACAACAAATGCTGGTGAGAATATGGGCATGAGAGAAACATGACACAGCTAGTTGGTCTAGCTCCAGCCACTAGGAAAATAATTGTGATGGTTCCCTATATTTCAACCTTTTTATATGTAGTCTTAAGTATTTTGACACATGGACATTCATAATCACAACAGTCCATTACATATAACACACAGAGACACAGACACACACACACACAAACACACACAGACACACACACACACACATATATATATGTATATGTGTGTGTGTGTGTGTGTGTGTGTGTGTGTGAGAGAGAGAGAGAGAGAGAGAGAGAGAGAGAGAGAGAGAGAGGTGTCTCTTTGTTAATCTTTTAAGTCAAACATAAATCTTGATAATCGTGTTTCTGTCTCTGTTATTTCACATTTCAAGCTTCTTTTAGACACAGACTGTATTACAGTCTTTTCTACAAGACTAGTAAAACATGAATTCAAGTTTTAGATTATTCAGAATATTGGATGATATCAGAGGTTAAAATCTCTTAAATTATTCAACCATAATATGGCCATAGCATAACTTTTTTTGTCCATCGCATAGCCTTTTGGTTTTGTGGTAGTTATTTGTGGTTGTTTGTCCTGCTCATTCAAGCTGCTCTTTGAGTATTTTCTATGCTCATGAATGAAACCTAGCTATGGGATGGTCATAGCATCATATGTACACCATTTTCCTCGAGTAGACACTGAAACTATGTTCTGACGAGTCTTACTAGTTCACACAACCAACAAAGGAACAGACTGTGACTTCCAGCTGTTTCACATTCTGGAAATAGCTCTTTTCTTTATACTGCTTTCCATCTTGATAGTTGTATACTAGTGTTATTTTGTGACATAAATGGCCTTTCTGCCAGTGGATGTTGACATTAGCATTATCCAGTATAAAATGTTCCTTCTTGGCCCTTTGATCTACTTTTAGGAAAATGTGCATTTACATCTACAATAAAATATAATTAGTGTAACTATTTCTTTAACTGTTGATTTTCAACAGCTTTTCATATATTCTGGTTATAACCATGGGTGTTTGTCAGTGTCAATGGTTTGCTTATTTGTAATCTGGACTTATTCTTCAATGAACAAAAACATTTAACTTTCTACTGAAGTAGCATTTCTCCATTTGTCTTATTGCTTACAATTTGATGCCACATAAAGTAAGCATTTTCTTAGCACACTCATTAAAGATTTTCAAGGATCTTTCTGACTTCTAGTTTCATTGTTTTATCTTCAGAAGATGTGCTTTGTGTAATTTCAATTCTTTGGCATTTTTATTTTTACAATCTATAAAGGGAATGTTAGCTGAACTTGAGCACTGTGGTTGCTATGTTGATAATTTATGGTTCTACTGCTGTGATAAAAGACCATGAACACAACTTGATGAGAAAAAGGTTGATGTCATCTTACAGCTTGACATCAATCATCTAAGGAAGTCAGGGCAGGTACTCATGGCAGAAGCCTGGAGCGAGATGCTGATTCTGAGAGTCCATAAAGGAATACTGTTTATTGGCTTGTTCTCCACAGTTTGCTCACATTGTTTTCTTAAACAGCTAGGACCATCTGCCCAGGTGTGGTGCTATCTACTATAAGCAGACTCCCTCAGGTGAAGTTTACTACCTTCCTCCTGTTAAAGTCATGAGCCTTTGCCAGAGTCTTGTAGGTTGACTATGTGCAACTTTCCCCACAGTGGTTCACAGCTTATTTACAGGATAACAGAAGAAGCACGTGGTAGCTCGACCTGTTTGTAGTCCTCTCTACAATGATTACTACTTGTTTTATGCCTGGTCATGAAGGAGAACTTCCTGTGATTCACCTCCAATATATAATACCTATCCTGATACAGATGTCTGAGTAAGTATTGTGACCTGCTTCCCTTCTGCAGTTCTAAAGAATTCCTAACCTGTTCTTTGCTTTTAGGAACTGATGGAAATTTTAGATGACAACTAGTTAACCATGCGTAAAATGGCCATATCTTTCTTCTGTTTTTTGACAAAGGTAAGATCTTTTACAGTACCATCATTCCTGGGAGTCTTTTTTTTCTACATTTCAGTTTCCTTGCAAATTCTGTTCTGTGTGGACTCAAAAGAATTTATTTTGTAGTCTCCATATTCCTCAGGAATGTGTGGGGATGTTCCTGCAGCGTTCTGTATTCTAAACGTAAGTCTCAATCAAAACATTTTTAAAAATAACAAATTGCTGAAAATAAGCCAGAAATTAATAACTCAAAAGTTCTCTTCAATATTTTAATAATAAAAATGAGGTGAAGTATAACTAGAAGACACTTTAAAAATGTAGTGACATTCCAATTGTCTAGCAAACAGCCATCAATAAAATAAATAAAACATTAGGTAGAAGGAGGCATAAAATATATAACCTACTAATTTGTTGCTCTCAATAATGAATTGATCTTTAACTGTGACAAAAATTCACAGTGCTCTAATAAAATACAACAATGTAATTTCTCTCAGCAGGCTGTGATGACATGTGAGCCCAAACCAGAAATAAACATCTCTCTCCATTGACAAATCTCTATTATAATATTTAATAAATCCTAGGCTTCAGATTTAAGGTTCTTACTGTATAAGAACAGAATAGACAAAGTATACAGAAGAAGTTAGATCCAGTATAAAATGTCAGCTTATTTCTAAAAATGGATCAGTTATTTCTTAGCTACTTTGGCTCATGATGCATATATTATAGATGAGTTTTGAAAAAAATTAAATACCCTTGCTGTTTTATAATAAAGAAACAACCTGAATCAGCAGATTTATTAAAACTATGAAGATATCTGATACTAGAAAAATCATAACCAATGTGAGAAGAAGCAAATTCTACTTATGAGTATTACTTAAATGGTAGTCCAGGCCGTTGCATAGTTTTGTCTGAATAATTTTACATTAAAAAGAAATAAATGTGCATTGAGTATCAAGTCTAATAAGATTCAGATACTATTTTACAAACCAGGTGAACATTCTCTTAAAAGTATCTGAAACTTCTTTTCTAAATTTATTAAAATGTGGTTATATCCCTTAAATCAACTTATTTGCTTTGATTTATATTGCTTATACCCATTGTCAATGGGTTATATCAATATCGATTGCTCACTTTAGTATCAACAAGTCAGCTGTGTTTTGAATGTTGAAATTTAATCACCAGTATAAAACATAAAAGATAATATCTTCATAAGAAGACATGAATGAATGAGATTAGATGATTTATTGAAGAGGCCCAGGCAAGAGACTATTCCCTTCTAAGTTTTTCATTTAATTACTATTTGTTTTAGCATAAAGTCTCTGGATGAACCAGAGCTTAGAGTTTCAGTTACAGGAACTGGCAAGCAAGCTCTGGGCTATCTGGTCTCCACTAATACTGTCCCACCCTTCCCTCAGACTTCTGGGTTCACAGAGGCACTTTATCAAGCTCTAGGTTTCTGTGGGATATGGGAATCCCAACTCA
Source organism: Uromys caudimaculatus (assembly GCA_028551405.1). Classification (NCBI taxonomy): domain Eukaryota; kingdom Metazoa; phylum Chordata; class Mammalia; order Rodentia; family Muridae; genus Uromys; species Uromys caudimaculatus. Next base: position 43,703,137 of record CM052712.1, on the reverse strand, counting down.
GGTCCTCACACGAGAGCAAGCACTTCTCCCATAATGCCTTCTCACCACACCCATTTCTTTATACTTTTGACATGATATTTTAACTATTTCTTTTTATTCTCTACTTTAAATTCTTTTTCACTCCCCAATCTATTTGCACTTGTCTCTAAGAAAATTGAAATGATAACAAGAAAAATTCCAAATTTCAGACCAGCAAACTGCCTAAGGAGACTGGATAAGTATTCATGTGTTCTACCTTATCCTCCTATGGTAGGACCATTTGTCCCAGGCTGTAGCTAAGTCTAACCCTTCCAATTTCATGAAAACCTTTCCACTGGATAATATAGCTCCTATATTAAAAGTATAAAAAAAAAAAGGCTAACTTCTTCAAATACTAATTGATTCAGAATTATCATTCCATTTCTCTGCTGTTCAGAAAAACTATCTGCAAGACCCACACTCCAATGCCCTACTGCTTACTTAAGCATGATGAAGATTTTTCAAACTTAGTTCCTTATTTATTATTATGACTACTGTTATTTAACAATAGCTTCAGCCAAATAATTTAGGATTCATCTTTGATCCTTAATGTTTATTTGATACTGCATGCCATGCCTTTACAATCTTTCTCTTCTCTCTTACATCAAAATCTGACTTGAATTTTAATTCTTTCCACCATATCCACTTTTTACCCTCTAGATAAAGCTATCACCATACACTCCCTACATCAACACGGGGTTCCTCATAGCTTCCTACCCTCGTAGTTCCTTCTTATTTGCACAGAAACCAGATGTTTTGAAAGCATGAATTAAGCTATTTCTACCCATCAACAACCCCCATTATACAGGAATAATATTTGTAGTTCTTAATCATAGAAATATTAAACAGCTACCAAGGTATAGAATAACTTCTTTGATACTAAAGTTTTATTCATCTAAATTTTTCTCTTTTATCTTCTATGGTTGTCTTCTCACAAAATAAACAAACCAAAAATATTTTAAAATGCTAGTATTTGCATATGTCAGTTTTCCTGCTTGTAATTTCATGATCTAAAACATGTTTGTTCCAGATAACCACATAAGTGGGTTTTACATTTCAGTTAAGACCTTCATTCAATCATAGTGTGTTAGGTCTTCCCATAATTCCTCAAATAAAATAGTGTCTTTAACTCACTGCTGCACACTAATTTAAAGTTTTATCTATAATGAAATATTTCCCTGATTTATGTATAGACTTATTTACCATTAATGCTCTATAATTGTAAAAAGAGTGACTTTTCTTATTCCATGTACCATTGGGTCACTATCAGCTACAGTAGTACTTGGTACATGTCATGATTCACAAGCCTTTAGAACTACTGCATTACGCTTGGGGACTACAATAAAAATTACACAAGCTCAGGGGCTTAAGGACACAAAAAGGTACATTTTCACAGATAGGAAATCTAGAGTTCAAAGTCGAAGTAAAGGACAGGGTGTCATATTCTCTCTCTCTCTCTCTCTCTCTCTCTCTCTCTCTCTCCTCTCTCCCCATCTACATCTCTCCCCCCTTTTTATCTCCTTCTTTCTTTAAAATCATATGTAGGGAGAGAGGGGAATAAGACAGGCGATCAGCAGTAGGGAGGATGTGTAATCTCTAGGATGTGCAGAAGACCCGGAATGGGGAAAGGTCCCAGAAGATCTATGGAGACAATGTTAGCTGACACTCCTAGTAGTGGGTTATATGAACCTAAAATGGCCACCTCCTTCTAGGTTAGGTGCAAGATCATTATACGGTAATTAAAGGTTACAAACTGAGAATTGACAATTTATTGTAGGTGCAAGGCAGAAAATAAAATTTTGACATATTTATCTACACAAAACATCAAAACTAATAAGACACAAAGCAGATGATTTGTGTGTCTACAAAAGTGTGCTAACTTGTAACATAAAATTATTGCTTCAAACTTACAATGAACTTATGGGGGCTAGGAACAGAAAATGAATATTTAGTCAGATACTAGTCTTAATGAAAAGACATATAAACAATTATGTTGTTACTTCTAAAACCTTATAAATAAATTACTGCCTTAAATTCACTATGAACTTATTGGAATGTAAAAATATTTAGAAAATCACAAAATCAATTATCCTGCTGTAATGGTTTTGCCTGACATTTGTTTGAGGTAATTTTTTAAAGAATTATAAAACTAAGAACCACAATAAAAATGATGGTACAACTTTTTTCAACTTCATCCCGAATGTGTGGTTTTTCTGAATACATGATTTTCTTCTTTTCTTTTTTATTTTTCTTTTTTCTTTTCTGGCTCAGAGAAAGTCAAAAAACTCCTAGCCTCTTGCCTGATCAGCAAGGGTCCACAAGTCAAAGAAAAAAGAGTCCAGTTTATTTTCTTGACCTTAGTGCCTGAGTCATTTGTGCTCTGATCAGGAAGTTGTCTTCTGTAGTGATAAGTTCAAGACTAGTCCCCCTTTTCTGTTCTATTAGATTTAATGTATCTAGTTTTATATTAACATCTTTCATCCATTTGGACTTGAGTTTTGTACAAGGTGATAAATATGGATCAGGGTAAGGTGAGGTTCTGATACTAACATCCTGTTCCCCAATTGGTTCTTGATTTGTCAGTAAAGAAGGTTGGGGAGGCAATTGTTAGGCAGAAGGTACAGGAGTGACTTCCAAGTCTACAACTTCCAAGTCCAAGGAGGAAAAGGCAGACACAAAGAAGGAGAAAATCTCTTTCTGTCATGCTTTTGGAGGAAGAACTCAGCAATCAAGTAATGTTTTGGGGACACCTGGGGCTGTGGCCTCCACTACAGATGCGTGGCCAAGGATGTTTGGCAGGAGCTGGTGGGACTAGCCACTAAGTTCAGAGCAGGTGGCGAGATGGAAATAATAAATTAGTAAGGGTATGCTTTACCCAGGCAGAAGATATGTCCAGCAATTGTGCCTAGAAGGCAAGTTGTAAAGTAACTACCTGAATATGTGTCTTTTATCCATGGACTCAAAGGTCTCTGGAGGGAACTGGTGGCATAGAAACCTCCTGGAGCTAAAAGCAGGTAAAGCAAAAGGGAAGCTGGGAGGGATTGGTAGAGCGACCAATTGTAGGCAAAGGTGGTAGCAATTTAAAATTATACACAACATGTGTCCTTATTACATGTTGGAGCGTCTTCTGGGTATATGCCCAAGGGTGGTATAGCTGGGTCCTCAGGTAGTATTATATCCAAATTTCTGAGGGTCCACCAAACTGATTCCCAGAGTGGTTGTACCAGCTGGCAATCCCACCAGCAATGGAGGAGTGTTCCTCTTTCTCCACATCCTTGCCAGCATCTGCTGTCACCTGAGTTTTTGATCTTAGCTATTCTGACTGGTTTGAGGTGGAATCTCAGGGTTGTTTTGATTTGCATTTTCCTGATGACTAAGGATGTTGAACATTTCTTCAGATGCTTCTCAGCCCTTTGAGTTTCCTCAGTTGAGAATTCTCTGTTTAGCTCTGTTCCCCATTTTTTGATCGGGTTATTTGGTTCTCTGGAGTCTAACTTCTTGAGTTCTTATAGCAGTCATATTTATAATAGCCAGAAGCTGGAACAACCCTCCCTCAACAGAGGAGTGGATACAGAAAATGTGGTACATTTATACAATGGAATACTACTCAGCTATTAAAAAAAAATGACTTCATGAAATTCACAGGCAAATGGATGGAACTTGAAAATATCATCCTGAGTGAGATAACTCACTGATAAGTGGATATTAGGCCAAAAGTTTGGAATACCCAAGATTCAATTCACAGCAACTGTTGGACTGAGTGTGAGGTCCCAGATGGAGGAGTTGGAGAAGGGACTGAAGGAGCTGAGGGAGTGTGTAGCCCCATGGAGGGAGCAACAGTGTCAACTGGCCTGACCTCCTGGTGCTCCCAGAGACTGGACCACCAACCAAAGAATACATATGGAGGGACCCATGGCCCTGGCCACATATGTGACAGAGGACAGCCTCGTTGGCCATCAGGGGGAGGAGAGGCCCTTGGGCCTGAGGGTGTTAGAGGTCCCAGTATAGGAGAATGCCATGAAGGGAAGACAGGAGTGGGTGGGTGGGTGGGGGAATACCCTCATAGAGGCAGGGGGAGAAGGCATGGGATAGGGGACTTCCAAAGGGGAGACCTAGAAAGGGAAAAACATTTGAGATATAAATAAAGTATCAAAAAGAAAAAAATTACACACAACAGATCTTTTTGCATTTTTCTACATGCTAACATCCAGTCAGGCCGGCACCATCTGTTGAAGATGTTCTCCCATTTCCATTGTATGGTTTTGGCTTCTTTGTCAAGAATCAAGTGCCCATAGGTCTGTGGGTTAATTTCTGGGTCTTCGATTAGATTTCATTGATCCTCCTGTCTGTTTCTATACTAATACCATGCAGATTTTATTACTATTGCTCTGTAGTGCAGTTTGAAATCAGGGATAATGATACTTCCAGAAGTATCTGTAAGTCAAATGACACCAATCATTAGGAAAAAAAGAGAGAGCCTACAGATTGGGAAAAGATCTTAACTAACCCTGCATCTGACAGACAGCTAATATCCAAACTATATAAAGAACTCAAGAAATTACACAACAACAATCCAAATATACTAATTAATAATAGGGTACAGTACTAAACAGAAAAATCTCAACAGATTAATCTCAAATAGCCAAGAAGAACCTAAAAAAATGTCCAATAGTCATTAGGGAAATGCAAATCAAACCAACTCTGAGATTCCACCCTACATCAATCAGAATGGCTAAGATCAAAATCTCAATGGACAGCACACACTGGTAAGATGGTAGAACAAAGTGAACACTCTTCCATTGCTGGTGGGAGTGGAAATTGTACAACTACGTTGGAAATCAATTAGGCAGTTTTTCATGTTGGAAATAGTTCTGCCTCAAGACCCAACTATACACCATTTCTGAGCATACATTGACAAGATGTTCCACCATCCTACAAGAATACTTGCTCAACTATGTTCATAGCAGATTTATTCATAATAGCCAGAAACTGGTACCAACCTAGATGTCCCTCATCTGAAGAATGGATAAATAAAACGTGGTTCACTTACACAATGGAATACTACTCAACTATTAAAAACTTATGGATTTCACAGGCAAATAGATGTAACTAGAAAATATCATTCTGAGTGTGGTCACCCTGACCCAAAAAACACCTGAATGTTATGAATTCACTTGTGGATATTAACCATAAAATAGGGAATAACCATGCTATAATCAACAGACTCCAAATAATGGGGGATCAAAGAAGGATATTTGAATCTTTCTCAGAAGGGGAAGCAAAATAGATATTGGATGACGACGTGATGGAAGGAGGAAACTGAAGGGAAGAGAGGATGAGGAGGAGAGTGGAGCTGGGAGGAGAAGATCATATGTAAGGAGAGCAGGGGAGAGAGAAGGGAGATAGGGTAGCAATCTCTAGAATATGGCAGAGACCTGGGATGGGGGAGGCTGCAGAGGGTGGGGGTAACTGTAGCTGAGACTCCCAGCAGTGGGGGATATGGATTCTAAAGTGATCCCTTCCTGTAGCCAGACAAGACTCCCAGTGGAGGGATAAAGACAGCAGCCAAGCTGTCCACCTAAAATGTGTCCTGCCTACATTATGTGAAGGAACAAAGAGCAGAGACTGAGAGACTGACCAACCAATGAATGTCCCAAGTTGAGACCCATCCCATTGGCAAAAACCAATCCCTGACATTATTATGATACTCTGTTACACTTGCAGACAAAAACCTAGCATAACTCTTCTGAGATGCTCCATCCAGCAGCCAATGGAAAAAGAGGCAGAGACTCACACCCAAACAGTAGATGTAGTTCAGGGAGACTTACAGAAGAGATTGTAGAAGGACTGAGAGACCCAAAGAGGATAGGAACTCCCCAGAAAGATCAACAGAGTCAACTAACATAGACCCTTGGGTCTCCCAAGGACTGAATCACCAACCAGTGGGCTAGCACTGACTGGACTTAGGCTCCCTGCACATATGTAGCAGATGATCAGCTTGGTCTTCACTCACGCCTAAATGGACCACTTTTTCTGGGCTCAGTGGCAGAGGATGCACCTAGGCCTGCAATGACTTGATGTGGTGGCAGGGGACTAGTTGTGGGTGATACCTAGAAAGGGGCTTCCGTTCTCAAATAGAAGTTATCAGATTTAGGTCCATCATATTCCAGTATGCCCTCATAAGTAAATACGCAAATTCTTCATTCCTATAATGTTTATAATGTGTGATCCTAGTAAAAATGTATTTCCAAGGGGGCAGTGGGCAAAGAACGTTACTTAATACATTATGAGCACATTTGCACAAGGTAATAAAGATTAAAGCTGTAAAACTTATATCAGAATAATTTCCAAATATAACCCAGATGCCCTAGGTCATCATCACTGAAAATCCTGGAGAAGTGTTTAAAGATTTGATTAGTTCTCACAGGTACCTTTTCAATCCTCATTTTTTATTCAAGTATTTTCATAATTGGAGAGATCTATGTTTCTTCTTTAACACATAAACATTTGTTTTGAGTTGACAATATATAATGGAAAACTAGAAACAGCAAATGAAGTCACTTAGGGTCATCATTTAAGTTATACCTAGGAGGAAAGAAGTCCTTAAAGAATCTCTAGGCAGCATAATAGAGAGCATGCTCATCATGCCGGAAGTGAAAAGCAGAACAAGTTGGAAGGGACAGGTGTATATCAAAGGGTTATTTATTGTTCATGGTTACATTTTTATTATAATCACTGATGGTATCTGTGTTCTTTTGTCAAATTATAAACAAATGATAAAGTGACTTATTACAAATATTTCAATACTATGTATCATTAAAATCCCTTGAAAGTAATATGCGTATTTCACTCCCTTGCTCTATATCTTATTGAACACTGTGGAAACACAGTGTTTTGATTGTTATTTGACCACTCTCTCTAGCCCAAGTCTAGGGCCATTTTTGCTTTCTGAAAAACTGCATTCCATTTCCCTCTGTCCCTGGAGATAGAGCACATTATTGACAACCAGATACTTACTGTTTTAGTGTTCTTAATTGCTAAGTAGTGAAGAAAAGTGTGCTAAAAAGATGAGTGTGATAAGGGAGAGAGAGAGAGAGAGAGAGAGAGAGAGAGAGAGAGAGAGAGAGGCACTACTTGCAAAAACTGCATTATTGACTCAAACTATGATACATCAAATCAGAAGATTTTCTATTATTAAAGATTTATGAGACTTTGTCTCTTATGTTTCTCATTGCCATAATGAGTATATACACTTTTGAGAAATGGATAAAACATTGCTTGAAAAAAACCTCAAGATATCTAATGACTAAGGCAAATGAGCATGCCTTTGATACATGAGGAAAGTTGACAAAATCAGATCTCATGGTAGCCACAAAAGTCTAACACTAAGATATAATAATAAAGTATCATTCTCTGTGTGTGCAGAAATCCATACAGAGAAATCGGGATGCTAATTGGCTTTTTCTGCTTTTGTTTTCCCTTCTCCGGTGAAAGTTTCCCTACTCTCTACTGACAAATTCACAATTTCCCAATTATCAAAAGAGAATTTGTTTCCTAAGTTCATATTTGGATTGGTTTAGCTAACCCAGTTCAATTCATAATACATCTTTTGTAAGTGTTCACTTCGAGTATTATAGAGAATGAGATGAAAGAAAATGCTTACTGAGGCTTCTGGGGTAGAGAGTAAGCTTCCTTTTATGAATGTTGTCTGGTTTGTCATTGTTATATATCTGCTCATGGAACAGCCGTAAGAAACTTTTCTTCACTTGAATTCCTCAGAAAGAATGAAAGTCCAAGAAATAACAGACTTCATCTTCTAAATATAAATGTACACTCTAGTGTGACTCTAAGGTCTACACAGCGAAAGAAAAGCGGAGCAGTGATAGGAAACGCAGAATTCTGCCCACAGACTTTAAATCATGGCTAATCAGTCAAAGTCTGAAATCATACATATTAACTGCTTGTTTTACTAATGTATAAACTCAGTGATTTTTCCTCATTTTATGTATCTTATTTCCATTTCTGTTTCTTAAAAAAGCATAATCTTTAAATAAAATATTCTTCATTTGCTTCTCAAAAACAGAGTGTTATAATGATTCATAGTCATTGCATTTGGTGACTAGTTATCATTTATGAGCTATGTCTATCACTCCATGTAAGAAATGTAACATAAAAGTGTATGCTGCTTGGATTTCCTGGGCATACAGACAATTCGAGCCAATTACTAAAACGAATTTATTTTTCCATATGCTTTATTAGTTGTTTAAGACCAGGTAAACAAATATAACATAGAATATTAATATTAATAGATTATTCTATAGAAAATAAACATATTTTCTTACTGATGAATATATAATATATTCAACATGCAGTATGTTGTAATATATATATATATTTCATATATCAGTTTCTCTTGAGTGTTTCTGCTAATTAAATACCTTCAAATCATTGTGGCGTGCACAAAACTTTGAATTTATGAAATGTTTATTAAAAAAACATATCATGTACACACTGGTTCTCAGCGGTGACTTCAGCATATGGTTTATAAGTGGAAACAGGTGTGTGAGAACAGGTGGTCACGCCAAGCACAGGAAGGACTGGAATTTACTGCGGGAAGGCAGCACGATAAAATTCCTCCATTGACATGGCAGGAAACTTGCTGATTTGATGACAGAACTTAAAAGATTCGCACGGGGGTAAACACATGCAAGAGCACTTGAAATAAAGGTGTTCATCCACTGAGTCTCCTAAATGGATGTGAAGGAAGCAGGCAATCTCGTTACATACAGGGAGTGAATGAATGCATGATTAGCCTCATATTAAAAGGGGTTTGTAACACAAATGTATTAAACGAAGAATAAAAATATACCCTCCCCTCTTCCAGCTTTTCCCTAATTCATCACAGGAGTCAGCAGTTTCTGTCCATTGGTTGGGTGCAAATACCTGCATCTGACTCTTTCTAAAAACAGTGCTGCTTTCTTCTTTTTAAAAAAAAAAATATTTTATTTATTTTATGTATATGAGTACACTGTAGCTGGGTGACCCTGTAGGAGGACCAGCAGTCTCAATTAACCTGGATCCCCGAGATCTCTCAGACAGTGGACCACCAACCAGGCAGCATACACCAGCTGATATGAGCTACCCAAGACCTAGACAGCTGAGAACTGCCGGGTCTGGGTTTAGTCAGAGAGGATGCACCTAACCCTCAAGAAACTGGAGGCCCCAGGGAGTTTAGAGTTCTGGTGGGGTGGAGATGGGGGGTGGAGACATCCTCGTGGAGGTATGAATTGTGGAACAGTCGGAGGGTGGACCAGAAGGGAAATAAAATCTGGAGCTTAATATTAATTAATTAATTAATTAATTAATTAATTAAAAATACCCTCCCTGTTATTTCAATATAAAATTAGTACAAACCAGATATGGGCTGTTGCTATCTCTATTATTCATACAATTTCTAAAGGCAAAAAAGTATGCCTCCCTGTACCTGTAAACCCCAGGTATTAAAAAAATTCCCACTCATGTTTTTCATGGAAAAGATGGGTAAGATGCCCTATGATTATTTTAATAAGTACTCTTTTAATGGACCCATTGTAAAATTCCATATGGTTCACAGAAAACAGTTAACAGGAGAGATTTATGATGTTTAAGTCTCAACTTCAAAACTGTCAGTTTATTCTACACCAAATCAGAGCCAGTTGTCTACATTCAGGGAAAATAACAGACATATAAACCAAAAGATAAAGAAAAAAAACAAAAACCTGTTTCTAGAGGAATTTAAAATGGTCAGACATATGTAAATTTCAGTATGAGTTTTAGACCTCTGGTTATGACTCTGTTATAGAAGAAGCCTCTGTGAAAACTAGTAAAAGACAAGAGTCCAAAAAAAAAAAAAATAGGCCATATTCCTGCAAGAGAACAATTTGAGAAAGGATTAAATAAAAGCCTTAGTGGTGGGATTTTTTCTTCACAATGAAGCAGCCCTGCTTGGTGGCCAGGTAATGGCCACTAAAACCACACTGCTTGCACAAAGGAATCAAGCAAGGGTCAGCCATAACTGAAAGAAAGTATTTTCCTCTCCTGAATATGGATGAATAAGAAAAAAAAAAAAAGGCTGGAAATAAGACTATGCTGTGGGGAAGCAGACAGTTACACTTTGCACAGGGAAACTATAGGAACAGAACAGACTACAGAGACAAATCAAGACTGTCTAGGTTGTGGGAACACAGGGATGCAGACACCCTGTATAGAGATATGACCAGAGAAAAGCAAACTATAGAATCAGAAGCAGAAATATGGTATAGGAGCCAGAAGCTAAAGAAGCATGCTTCCATTCATGTAAACGACAATAAAAGATACATATAGTCAAAGGTATAGATAAACAAATTATAGCAAGAAATGAATCCATGTTGTCCAGTATAGTAAAGCATAAAACCCTTAATGCTAATGGAGAAAGATCAATTAGCAGTAATCCAACCAACCATCACATTCAACAATAAAGCCACAGGAAATTATAGTGCTGCTCAACAATACCCTTAAACATGATGGCATCATTGTGCACATGGGAAGGGACAGACCAGCTAGCTGGATTGAAAGACAGGACCCAGTGTGTTGTGTTTAAGAAGATACAGCTCACTGACAGATACTTACAAACTCAGAATTGAAGAACAAAAACCAAACCACCAAGCAAATGGCAGTTGAAAACAAGTAACGTGCTATTTTTACCTCAAACCCAATCTAGCCAGACTAGATTTATGCTTAAAGGAGCTTCTCCATAGTAATAAAAATCATAGAGAATATAGAGCAATTGTTCAATTGTTAATATTTATTAACTGTTGAATACCACACTCTCATACACAGATTGATTTTCCAAACTAAAACTCAGCAAAACACTTCACAGCTAAACTACACTGTAGATTGGTTGTATTTAACAAACTGAAGTCAGGAGGATATGGAACAAGTGGGAGAAGATTGATAAGAATATAGTGTTGATGAAAATGCCACAATGAAGCCCATTGCTTTATATATTATATTTAAAATATTATAACAAAACAATTAAATAAATAAGAGTTAATATCACCTAGAGATTTGCAAAACTTCAAATCCATTATTTTTCAATTGTGTTTTAAATTATTTTTAAAATGTGTTGTATAAAATCTACACAGTAATGCATATCCTAAATTGTCTTGTTTAACTCAAATACGATTCACACAATTCTCTCGAGAAGTGAGCTGGCAATCTCTTATAGCCAGGCAGTTTCCAGAGGTGGGACTGGCTTGCATTCCTTTGAGTTGTTGGCTAAGGGTGTTTATTTAGTAGAGATCCTTAATAACCCAGGCTGATGCTAGGACACTAGGTCACTCTCTGAAATGACACCAGGGGGCCCCATTGCCAAGGACAATATCCACACAGCTAACTGAATGTAGAGCGAGGTCAAGCTGGTACAGGCATGGAGCCTTCACCCTACATTTTTAGTCTCTAGCTGAGAAGGTACTCTGAGGTTAGGAAAGAGAAAACTGCACCAACTCAGCCACAAAACCTTTGATCTACAATGTGTCCTACCTGCAAGATGTGCTGTCACAGAACTTGGAGTGGCCAACAAATGTTTAGTTTAATTTAGAACTACGACATGAGAGGGAGCCCATATTCCCATACTGCACGGATTTCCAGGAGTTTGAGACTGGATAGCCCAGAGACCTAGGGTAGAACCAAACACAACAGAAGAAAAGACCCATTGACATGATTCCTAATGATAGTCTGCTACGCTCATAGATAAATGCCTTGTCCAATTGTCATCAGAGACTCTAGTGACAGATGGAAATGAGTACAGAGACTCACAGACAAACAGTATGTGGAGAAAGAGTCTAAATTAGAGGTCTCCATCAGGTCTCTCTCCTTGAAGCCCTGGAATCCAAGGGAATAGGGGAGGAGAAGATTGTAGGAGTCAGAGGCAGTGGAGGACACCTAAAAATCATCAGCCACTGAATCTACTAAGCAGAACTCGTAGGGGCTCAGAGAGACTGGAGCAGCAAGCACTGGGCCTGCATGCGTATGCACCAGGTCCTCTGCTTGTATGTTAGTGCTCTTAGCTTGGTGGGTTTGTGGGACTTCAAACAGTGGGAACAGGTGTATTTCTGACACTTTGGCCTGTTCTTGAGGCTCTTTTTCTCGTAGTGGGTTGCTTTGTCTAGCCTCAATATGAGTGCTTTTGTTTTGTCTTACTGTATATTGTTTTGTCCTGTATGGCTGTTGTCTCTTGGAGACATGCTCTTTTCTGAGGAAGAAATGGAGAGGAAGTAGATCTGAAAGAGAAGGGAGAAGCTGGAAGGAGTGGAGGGAGGAGAAGCTATGGTCAAGATTATTGTATGAGAGAAAAATATTTCCAGCAATAATAAAAAGTCACAATGAAACTATTAACCAGGAAAATTATGTGAAATCTCAAAGAAATCAAGCCATTCTCATTTACCTTTCTAAAACTCTTCATAAAATGACCCAGTCTGAGTTCTCATAAGTGTAAGAATGATAATTTTTAGGACAAAAGAAAACAAGACAGATTTAAAAGTTACAAAAAAAACCATTATCATTCAATGAGAGAAATGCAGTAAATGTGCACTAATGGGCTAATGGTTTTCTTACATAGCTATCTATACTTGCACTTAGACACAAACACCTTGGGCACCTTGGGACTTAGGCTCCCTCTCCTTGAATTCTGGAAGGCTGATGGCTCTTCATGCTCACATATTTGCCATAATTGCTCCACTCTCAGAAGTTCCTAGAAAATAGAGCCCCACCAGGAATGGTAATTTTACTTGTAATACCAATCCTCAACATGATGAGGCAGATCCACTGTGATGAGTTCTAGGCCAACATGGGCTACATCGTGAGTTCTAGTTTTTCTGATTCTACTGAGGCTTTGCATCATTTAGAGAGGAGAGAGAGAGAGAGAGAGAGAGAGAGAGAGAGAGAGAGAGAGAGAGAGAGAGAGAAGAAAGAGATAATAAACCCTTTTCAAAGACATTTAATCTTAATATCCATTGAGATGAGTGTTCTATACAGCTGCTCAGCCTCAATGGTCATCATGTCATTGACTCCAACAGAATCTAACATTTCTCTGTACCTTGTCTTGAACTCTTTATTTTCCTCATAGGTATTCAGCTCAAAAGTTCTGCCAGGTAAATCTCTTGCAGAAAAATCTCTGTCAAGCTAAAAAGCACAATATTCAAGAACAAATAATAAAAGGGCTCCAAGAGATCAGCTCAAGTCACTTATTTTGTTGTCAAAGAAGACCCCTTCCCTGCCACAGAAAGAGCATTGGTATCTTGGCACACAGTAGCAGTGACCTTTGTAAGAACATTCGCTGTAGGCTCTCATATGCCCCAGCAGAGAATACACTGAAAGAAATAAAGTCTCAGACTTTTAAGAAGTTCATCAAAAACATGAACAATGGAATTGGATTGCTATTTCAGGGACAAAGATGACTTAGATGAAAAGAATTGAAAGACTGGAGATGATTAATCAGCAATTAAATCCTGAGAGGTTTTCCTTGGCAACATCTAAAGAGATTCTTAGCTCCTGGAACTGAAAGACAGAAAAAAATTATGTTTAATCATAAAAGTAGCAAAGTCTCAGAGAAGGTTTCAGAAAGTTCAAATCTTACTCACAACAGATTTTCAGACTCAATAGGGTGTCCATTTAAAATATGGAGAACTATAGAAATAGGTAATAACATGCAATGCTTATGAGGGAGATAAATAAGCAACCATCAAAAGTTATTTTCCAATCTGTAAAAGAAGAAACAAAGAATGGATAACTGGGAATCTAGGTGTGAACAGTCTAATAAAAATATTCAGCCCTTTGCCCACTCTTTGAATTGAACCAATTTTCCATCCATAACCCATGTACTAAAGCCATCACATTCCACATAAATAGATTTTTAGGCATACATAAAAATTATCTCCTGATTCCTTTCTGAAAAGAACCTGTAGTTGTAGTCTCAAGCACTACATAGATAGGAGAACAGAACTCACTATGACATCAAACACAGTCTCAAATAGGCTTTGATAGCCAAAGACCCAAAGCATCTAGGCCAAGTTTGCCTCACAGTGCGTCTTCTTCATCCACAAAACACCAGGTAGTTTTCTCAGTTCCTAACACTGATTGCATTGACATACTTAGTGGTTGCCAGGTTCCACAATGACTTCCTGCCCTGTGACATAAAAGCTATTAAAGGAGGAAAGTTCCAGTGGCACTTTCTAAAAGAATCCTTTTCTAAATCAAAACAAGGGATGAAAACAATGTCTTGTGCTTAAGAGAATAGTAGAGGTTAGTGTTACTTTGAAAGTGGTTAAGTCCATCATGTTTCCATTTAAGTCATAAATATGGATCCTGAGAAAATCCAGGTGAATTCTGGGATACATCACCAACTCCTGCCATTTCATCTATAGCAACACCAACTATAGCTGCCATATGTAATAAGGAATTTTTGAAAAAACATACTAACACACTGTTATGTATATGATATACAATCATTGATCTTGCAAGTATGTTCCATTTGATCGCTACCAAAAATGAAAATTAGAACTAGTATTATTACTAATTATTCATAGAATAGTCAGCATAATTTTATTTTTGCCATGAGCCTGTTGTATCAGCCTGTCATTAACACCAGCAGTCTAACATGGTACTACAACCTGTGAAAATCCCACAGATGGAAAATTTCATCTTAGCGGAAAGAATTGAACAAGGTGTCAAAAGTTTCTGGAAGCTTTGGAATCCAAATGCACTGCAAAGGCTTGAAAAGAGCCCTAGTAAATTAGACTTGGAGGCTGAGTACACAGGGGAACTTGGGTACCCATGAGCCTTGTGTTCCATAAGGAAAGGATAAATGTTTATATTCTTTACCAGGCATCAGTATAAATAAAAAAACAATACTTGTTGAGCTTCTTCAGATTTTAGCAATAGAATATTCCATCTCTGTAAATACTACTCTGACCTATATATAGAAAACAAAAACTGCTTACAATTTTGAGAAATAGGTAGGAAGAATGCAAACTTAGACTCAAGTACAATTAAATCAATTTGGCAATTTACATAATTTGGGTAATATTATAGTTTTCTGTCCTAGGAAAAGATATTGTAACATTTATCCTTCTGATAATAGTGTAAATACCCAAATTTCTAGTGATGTATATAATGCCATTTGCAGCACAGAAAAGAGTTTGCTTTTGAAATACAATTTATTGCACAATCTCCTATACTCCAAAAACATCTAATCCTTGAAATTTTGCAATTTTCCTATCATGAGCTTTTGCATGTTCAGTGTTCCACAAAAGGAAGAGAGACAGACTAAAGAACAGACAAACAAGAGAGTTATCCATAAGACAAGTCAATGTGAAGACTAGCAGCTGATGTCACAAGAATTCCTTTCCCTTCAGGAAAAACATATTCATCTACAGATTTTGAACTGCTGATATCATGATATGTACCTAGATTATCTAAGACAGTCTCTTTTTCTTAAAGTCAATTGATCTGAGATATCAACTACTTACAAAATACTTACATAGGATCATCTCAACTAAAGATTAAACAACTGGGTACAATAGACTAGCTGTATTGCCACACCTGCCTTTTGTCAGCTTCCTTATTTGTTCATATAGCCAACACAATATACTATAGAAATATCTTCACTCTTATCCATCAGAAGATGAGGTGGCAAGAACAATTGGCCAAGATCTCAAATTTCTCCTCCTCTGTTTAGCCAGTGACTCACATTTTAATTGTGCTCCAGTATCTCCCACAGACATTCCTGAAAAACAAAAGGAGGGAATTTTATACTGATGAAAGAGATTTGGGTAATTAGGTTGTTAATCCAGCATGGGTTTAAAGAAAAATGCTCATGCTTGGGAACTAGTGAGCCCCTTCAGTGGGTGCCTGAGAACTTACAGAGATTCAGGTTAAGTAAGTACCACAGTGGAAACAGATATGAACTATGAACTTTGTATCATGTGTCAACACATGTTTGAAAGTATCTTCACTGAAACACTAGATTGTTTGACTAGGTGAACTGTCATTCAGACTTTAATGTTGCTACAAAAGGTCCATAAAACTGGGTGAGTGTTGTGAGCAAAGTTGTTTGGGTCTAAGAATGTGAATCCCTTCTTCCTTTTCTTACTTAGGCATCAAGTATTTGTACAATTCCAATTGCAACCAACCAGGATCCATGCTAATTCTCTAATCAGGTCTCTGGAATTCCAAAATACTATTTGGTGAAATATTCTACTCCAAAAAACGGTAACAATTTCTTTAAAAGGCATTGACATATATCCTGAGTGTGGTACTTAATTTTTCCTCTCTTTACAGTGCTTCATCTACCAAAACTATAACAAAGACCAATGGACTGTTGGAGCTGGTGACCCAGGATCTTAAATATGTTTTCATAGACTTCTTTTACAGGAGAGGAGGAACACATGAAGTGACATGAACACAGGTTCCAGGTCTCCATCACAGACCGCACTGTTTGAACACTTCCACCTTCCAAGTGATCACACTGGCTGAAGAGATTTCCTTTCTTGGGGCAGCTCCTTGCAGTAGCTACTGTGGGCAATAAAATGCCAATGAGATGGATAAACCTTGATAGTTAGACTGCATCAGAGCCTAATACCTGCCACTGCCCTGTCCCAATTTACTCTCTATCCTCACAATGGCAAAGTAATGCCGAATAACATTTCTTTGTGTAAATTATAATCCTAAGCAGTTCAATCTGTGTTTACAAACTAAAATAAAGGAAATTCTGCACTTTAGCCTCAAATAGTAGTATCTAAATATTTTCTTTTAAAATTTTAAAATAAACCTTTGTCATATTAGCTAACATATATAAACAATGTATTTTCTTTTTTTTTTTTTCTCCTTTTTTATTTTTGATACTTTATATACATTTCCAATGTTTCCCCTTTTCTGAGTCTCCTCTTTGGGTACCCCCCTCCCC
>CM052712.1:43647727-43685638 GCA_028551405.1 Uromys caudimaculatus | reverse complement strand
GACGAATAAATGATTAAATTCTTGGTTTCAAAGCAAATTTGCTATCAACTAGTGGAAGAACTACTTTATCTAAAGAGTACAGCTAATGCCCTTAAAGAGTGCACACACATCTCATGCAATCTAAACCCCTGCAAAACATAGGAACAGATTATTAAGTGTATTAATAAATAATACATTTCAGCAGTATCTCCCAATTGCTTTATGCATGTAACATAAAATGATCTCATGGTAATTCTGTGAGTATATGGATTGTTATTAGATGTTCAAACACAAAAATTGAGGATGAGAAAGGTTAAATTCTTACCCATGTTCACACAATGGGCATCTGTCAGAGCTGAATTTTCAGTGCTTAGCTGTCAGAATTTCAAACCATCCTTTGAAATGTTACATATGAACTTTAATTAGAAAGACTGCCATAAAATAAGTAAAAGGCATGTGTTGGTGTCAGCACAGGAAAATTGAGGTACACCTTTGCAATTCAGCTGTTAGAAACTGTATGTGGTTTAAATTTTTTGTCCCCCCCCCCAAAATTTCCCTTTGCAAAGGAAAAAGCAGAAGATGATATATACTTCTGAAAAGCAAAACACAGTTACAAGAATCTCAATCCGGACTCTCAAAAGATGTCAAACTTTAATACATTGAAATCTCACTCAAATATTAATTCTTTTGAACATCCAGTCAAAATTCCCACTGCCTAATTAATTGCCAGGAACTTGAGTCTCTTCCTTAGCTAGAAAGTAAACAAAATTTCTCCTTCATTTACTTTCCACTTCAAATAAACTAAAATACTCTCTGCAAGCGATGTTTGCTTGGCCTAAAGGTCACCTGGAATTTAAGTTAAATAATGTCTGTGGAGACTGCACAAAAATGTTTCCCAGAATCAGACGTCTCTAAAAAAAGCTCTAAAGTGCTTTTGGGTTTTTCAGGCAGTGGCCTTGAATCTCACACTTGGAAATGTGTGGTAAACATGTTGCATTTGAAAAGACTATGAAAGCACATTTCAACCATAGTTAATCCTTCAGAATCAGCACTAATCTACTGGAGGCATATATCTGGGCTGAATATCCACCATCTTATTCAGAGTGGCTGGCTGCATTTTAATTGCTGAGTAATGATCAAAAACAAGGAATGTCACCCTTGCTAACTTGGATAATACACGATTTGAAGCTCTAAAATTGAACCTGCTGTTCATTCGACAATTTTATGAACTCTTATTTTGTGCCAGATGTTTATTTGATTGCTGCAAAATAAAACTTCCAACTATCTTTACCCAGATCCACTGAGATCATTTGTTAGCCAGGCATGGTAGTTCATACTTACTATTCGAACACTTGGGAGGTTGAGACAGGAGTATCACTTTGATCTTACAGTCTGCCTGATTACAGACTAAGTTTCAGATGAGCCTGGGATGGAGCAAGACCCTTCTTCAAAACAAAACAACACAGAAAATTAGTTTCTAGCTTTATGCTGTTATGGAATATAAGTAAATAAGAAGAAAAAGAAAGTATTAATTGTGAGGAAGACTTATGGGGGCAACTAACTGTTACATATAAAATACATACTCATTAATTTCAATCATACCCTTTTGAAATGTTAAGTTCTTTATTATCTCAAAACTCAAACCAGACATAGTAGCCTTCTGGGTGTCACTAGATAAGCTACACAGTTGCATCCATAATGGAACATGGAGGTTCCTTTTACTCCACAGCCTCGACAGCACATTACACTTTGTCATTCCTTTTAATGACCAGTCTATCAGGAACAGGAGCCTTTCTCTGTGACTGTAATTTGTAGTTACCTTAGAGACAAGGATGCTGAGAATTTTTCATGCTATGTTGGCTACTTTGAATTTCTTCTTTGTAGAAATTTCATATAATCTTCCCATTCTTTAATTTTTTTTTATTTTTTGATACTTTATTTACATTCCCATTCTTTAAATTATTTTATCTATTTACACTCCAACCTTTACCCCCCTACCTCAATAATCCCTCCCACAGTTTCTCACCCCATTCTTCCTCCTCCTTGACTCAAAGATGGTGCTCCAACCCTCACCAGGCCTTCCTGTTCCCTGGGGCCTCAAGTCTCTCTTGGATTAGATGCATCTTCTCCCACTTAGGCCAAACCAGGTGGCCTCTGGTACATATGTGCCAGCGACCTCAGACCAGCTGGTGAAGGTTGCCTGGTTGGTGGCTCAGTTTCTGGGAGCTCCCTGGGTCTGGTTAGTTGAGACTGCTGGTCTTCCTATGGGGTCGCTCTCCCCTTCAGCTTCTTCAGTGTTTCTCTAATTCAACCATAGGCATCCCCAGCTTCAGTCCAATTATAGGCTGTAAGTATCTGCATCTGTCTCAGTCAGCTGCTGGTAGGGCCTCTCAGAGGACAGCCATGTTAGGCTCCTGTTAAGTACAGCATAGCAAAAGTAATAGTGTCAGGCCTTGGTGCACCACTCCCCCATGACACGGATCCCAACTTGGGAAAGTCATTGGACTGCCTTTCCTTCAATCTCTTTTCCATTTTTGTCTCTGCAGTTCTTTTAGACAGGAATATTTTTGGGTCAGAAATTTTGACTGTGGGTTGGTAACCCTGTCCCTCCACTTGACCACCTATCTACTGGAAGTAGATTCTTTGAGTTCCTTCTCCCCATTGTTGGACATTTTGGCTAAGATCATCCCTATTGAGTCTGGAGAGTCTCTCAACTCCCAGGACTCTGGTACTTTCAAGAGGGTTCCCCCACCTTCCACCAGAGACTGTAGAGTTCCATTCATTCTCCTGGCCCTCTGTGCTTCTCTCCTGTCTCCTCCCACCCTGTACCTGATCTTGTTCCCTTTCCCCTCCCTTTCCCCTCTCCCACCCAGATCCTTCCCTTCTTCTGCCTCCAGTGATTATTTTTCTTACCCTTCTACATGGAATTGAAGCATCCTCACTTGGGCCTTTCTGTTTGTTAAACTTCTTACAGTCAGTTTGTTGTATTCTGGGTATTCTGCACTCTTTGGCTAATATCCACTTATTAGTGAGTACATGCCGTGCATGTCCTTTTGTATCTGAGTTATCTCACTCAGGATGATATTTTCTAGTTCCATCCACTTGCCTGCAAAATTCATGATGTCTTCGTTTTTAATAGCTAAATAGTATTCCATTGTGTAAATAAACCACATTTTCTCTATCCATTCTTTGGTTGAGGGACATCTGTGTTGTTTCCAGCTTTTGGCTGTTATAAATAAGTCTGCTATGAACATAGTGGAACATGTGTCCTTGTTGTATGGTGGGGCATCTTTTGGGTATGTGCTCAAGAGTGGAATAGCTGAGTCTTCAGGCAGAATTATTTCCAAATTTCTGAGGAACCTCCAGATTGATTTCCAGAGTGGTTATATCAGTTTGCAATCCTACCAGCAATGGAGGAGTGTTCCTCTTTCCCCACATCCTCAACAGCATCTGCTGTCATTTGGATTTTTAAATCTTAGCCATTCTGATTGGTATAAGGTGGAATCTCAAGTTCCTTCTCATTTACATTTCCCTGATGACTAAGGACTTTGAACATTTGTTTCTCAGCCATTCAAGATTATTCTGTTGTGAATTCTGTTTAGCTTTGTACTCGATTTTTAATTGGGTTTTTGGGGTCTTTGGGGGGGGGTAACTTCTTAATTTATATATTAGCCCTCTATCATTTATGGTTAGAGAAGTTTTTTCCCAATCTGTAGGTTGCCGATTTGTCCTATTAATGATTTCTTTTGCCTTACAGAAGCTTTTCAATTTCATGAGGTCCCATTTATCAATTGTTGATCTTACAGCCTAAGTCATTGGCTTTCTGTTCAGGAAATTTCCCCCTGTGCCAATGAGTTCAAGGCTCTTTCTCACTTTCTCTTCTATTAGATTCAATGTATCTGGTTTTATGTTGAGGTCTTTGACCCATTTGGACTTGAGCTTTGTGCAAGCTGACAAATACGGATCTATTTCCATTTTTCTACATATACAGACCAACAGTTAGACCAGCAACATTTATTGAAGATGCTTTCTTTTTTCCACTGTATGTTTTTGGCTTCTTTTTCAAAGATCAAGTGTCCATAGGTGTGTGGGTTTATTTCTGGGTCTTTGATTCTATTCCATTGATCAACTTGTCTGTCTCTGTACCAATACAATGCAGTTTTTATCACTGTTGCTTTGTAGTACAGCTTGAGGTCATAGATGGTTAATCATCCCATTTTAAATTGGATTCCTTAGGGGTTTGTTGAGTCTTTAATTTCCTTTGATATTCTGGATGTTGTACTTTGTCAGAAAAATAGTGATACATATTTTCCTTCATTCCACATGCATTCTCAGAATCATTTACTAAAAAGGTTTTCTTCTCTTAAAGCATATATGACAAAAAACATAAAAATAGACTAAAATATTATCAGCTACCCCATTTCTGCCACAGCAATCAAAATCAATATACCAAAGAGATTCCTGCCATTCCCTGTTTCTTATGTCAGTGTCTACCATAGCCAAGATAAAGCATTAACCTGGAATCTCTCTTGCAGAATGGATAAAGAAGGTATGATAAGATGTATGGATACTATTAAATTCTGTTCATCCCTAAAGAAGAATTAAATCATGTCATTTGAAGCAAAATAATTGGAACTGAAGAGCACTGTGATAAGCCAAAAAAGTCACATATAGAAAAACAAACAAGTGTATGTGGAAGAATTAAAATTTTCAGTCTGGATTTAGAATACTGGTGGTTACAGTCTGGGAATAGTAGGGAATAAATAAATAAGTATATGAACAGATGGGATTTGGATAATGAGTATCAAGTATAGGTGGCTAAGGGGAACAATTTCTGATATTCCATAGAATGATGTGATAACTACTGTTTATGATAGTATGTCATATCTATTTAGAAGATCCTGGCAAAATAGACCTGGATGTTCCAAACATAAAGACTCTAGAGAAAGGAACATCCTAGCTATCCTGTGTGATCTGCACTTGTTCTATGTAAGTATTTAACTATTATTACACTGTATTCCATGATAAGTTAAATCAAATTAAATCTAAAACTAAATGAAAAAAGAAGGAATAGAAATATACCTATAATCCTAGTACTTGAAAGGTCGAGGCAGGAGAACCATGAAAGGGTAGTTATGTGTTGACTAATAATTTCAAGGCAAGCCTGGGATACATGTGACCCTGCCTCAAAGAGAGAAATCAATTAAAAAATATATAACTAAACGAATAAAGCTTTATCATAACAGTAAACAAGAGAAATTTTCAAAATTCACATATAAAACTTTTTTGTTTATTAAGAAACCAAGAGAGTAGACCAAAGAACTTTATTTTATTGCTGCCCTGTGACAGGAAGTAAAGATGAAAGTGCCAGGGTTGGTTTCTCTAAGGTCTCTTTGGGTTAATGAAGTCTCTATCTTCTTACTCTACCCCCACATAGGAGACTCTCTTTAAATTGAGTCATCTATATCTGGTATCTCATTGGTATATCAGTTTTAGATAATTAGAATTCACAGAGACTTTATTGTGTATTATATTTAGTATAGTTAACATTTAGTGCAATGTATCATAAATATGGTTTCTTAATTCTCCTTTTCCAATTATACTTTGCAGATTTCTGCACAGCATAAGCATGAGCCGTTTTTAAGTATTTCCAACATTTATACATGTTTAATCTATTAAAGTAGCATAACATAAGAAACCCTGGTTAAACTAAACTAAACTACAACAGTCGTGCTACTCATCCAAATCTTAGTTAAGAATTCATGTAACTGTTTTTAATACTAAAGCCTTCTGAGGATCATGTAACCCGATAATTCCCAAATTGGATCTAGAAGAGACCATAGAGCATCATTTGCAAACTCCCTGAATTAAGAAATGCCACAAATGATATCTTTTGCATACTAGGTTACCATAGAGACTTCACTTTGCAGAATTAGCCCCATTATTAAGCACCTGAAAGCATACAAGAGACTGAGAATTACTAATGTCCCGTACTGACTTTGAAGTTTTGGAAACAGTGTCCCAGAAAAGTTTGTCAAGTCACTAGGGTCAGACAGCTGAGAAGGAAAATACATGACTCAGTGGAGGTTTTTCTTAAATCTCATCCAAACTTTAATCAGGTCAGGTATCTTGGGTTTTGTACCTTGTTTTGTTATAGCAGAAGAAAATGAACTGACTTATTTTAAAGGTATCTAAACACACCAGAAGATTCTTATTAATATATACACATACACACATGCAAACACATAAATACATGTATATGTATATTTATCCATCCATACATGTATACTCCTATAATCCTTATAACATTATGAATTTGATGTTACTGTTTCAGTTTTGAGCATGTAGTATTATCAACTTGGGTTTAGATTATAAAGGCAGAGAAATAAATTACATATGAGATAAACACAATAACATAATACTTCCTAACTTTAAAACTAACATTTTTAATATTTATAATACTGATTGCTACTAGGAGAGGGGAAGTTGGTTATCTTTAATTGTTTGCCATCTGGAATATTGACCACATTCCAGGATCGTCCCACACTCAAGAATAGTTAGGCAACACAGATTCTATGGCAATACAAATACAAAGAAGGAGGTGTGAAATATAGGGAGGTGGAAAACAATACAAGAAAGATGGGGATAACTGATGAATATGATCAAAATAATATCTATTTTAATAAAATAGATTTAGCATTGATGGTGGATCTAAATTTACATGTTATTATTTAGTTCCATTTTTATTAGTCATTATTTTCTTCCTGTATTTATGTCATAGTCTTGACAGTAACAAAGCAGTTTTAAAGAAAAGATATGACTTTATGGACATAATATAGAATGTGGTTATATACGCTAGCCATGATGATGATGGTCAGTCTCTACATGCTAGAAGACCAGGTAGGTTGTCCATAACATTCTCCACTTTCTCTTTTCACCCAGACCCAGTCTTCAGGACCAACACTAGAGCTATGAAAGAACAACACAACATCAGCTGCATCCTCCCCTTCCTGTTGTCCATGCCTCCTATGGATCCCACAGACACCCTCCATCTCCCATGCCCTCTCCTTTCCCCAAGCCTTCAACACCAGAAAGTACTCCCTATGAACATACCAGTAAGCAGGTAAATAAGACAGGCAACATACAGCCAATACACCCTGAAAATCCAGAGAGGAAATAGAAACCAAGGAATACAACACCCACTCAACAAATGCAGAAATCAGCACCTAGAGCCATAATCATCCCAAACACAAAAGCCTAGATACCAGAGTAAGAACACAATAACAGCCAGTACAATATGTTTCCATCAGCACCCAGTCATTCTACCAATTCAGGCCCCAAATATTTCAACACGGATCAAGCACATGGAAAAAGAAATAAAAAAAACACACACACAAATAATTGGAGGAAATGAATAAATCCCTCAAAGAAGTCAGGAAAATATAAACAAACAGTTGGGGGAAAAAAACAAATCCCTTAAAGAAAACCAAGGGGTGGGGGAACAGTTGAAGAAAATAAATAAAACTGTTCAAGACTTGAAGAAGAAAATAGAAACCATAAAGAAAACACAAACCAAGAGAATTCTGGAAATGTAAAATTTAGGAACGTGAACAGGAACAACAGAGGAAGACTTCACCAACAGAATTCATGAAATGGTAAATAAAAGCTCAGGCATTGAAGATACAATAGAAATGAATATATCAGTCATAGAAAGTATTAAATCTAAAAACTTCTTGACACAAAACATCCAGGAAATCTAGGAATCCACAAAAGATCAAACCTAAGAATATCTATAGTGGAGGAAGGAGAAGAATCCAAACTCAAAGACCCAGAAAATATTTTCAGTGAAATTTTAGAAGAAAAATTTTCTAACCTGAGCAAAAAAGATGCCTATAAAGATACAAGAAGCATACAGAACACCAAATAGATTGAACCAGAAAAGACAATTCCCTCACCACATAATAATCAAAGCACTAAAAATACAGAACAAAGAAGAATATTAAAAGATGCAAGGGAAAATATCAAGTAACATATAAAAGCTAACCTATTAGAAAAACACCTGACTTCCCAATGGAGAATCTAAAAGCCAAAAGGACATCAACAGAAATGCTATAGACTTGAAGAGACCAAAGATGCTAACTCAGATTAACATAACTGGTAAAACTTTTGATCAGTATAGGTGGAGTAAATAAGGTATTCCATGATAATCAAAACCAAAGAAGGGACACACACACACACACACACACACATACACACACTCCTTAACTACCACTACCATCACCAACATAAAAGGAAATAACAATCATTGGACATAGACATCTCTCAATATCAATAGTCTCAATTCCCCAATAAAAAGAAAGAGACTAACAGAATATATGTGAAAACTATATCCATCCTTCTGCTTCATCCAAGAAATATACCTCAACATCAAGGATACATATTTGCTCAGGATAAAGGGTTAGAAAAAGATAGCCCAAACAAATGAACCTAAGAAACAAGATGAAATAGCCATTTAAATACATACCAAAATAGAATTCAAATCAAAATTAATCAAAAGAGATGAGGAAGGATGCTATATATTTATCATCTGCCAAGATGACATTTAAACTCTTATTGCCTATGCCCCAAACAGAAGAGCACCCACTTTTGAATAAAGAAACATTATTACAGTTTAAATCACATATTGGCCCTCACACACTGGTAGTGGATGACTTCAATAACCCACTCTCACCAATGGACAGATGATCCAGACAAGAATTGAACAAAGAAATATTGGACTAACATGTTATAAATCAAATAGGCCTAATAGACATTTACAATATATCCCACCCAAATACAAAAGAATATATATTCTTCTATGAACCTCATAGAACTTTGTACAAAATTGACGATATTTTCAGACACAAAACAAGTCTCAATAAATACAAGAAAAAAATGAATTAACTCATGCAAATTAAAGCTAGATGTCAACAACAGAAACAACAGAAAGCTTACAAACTCATGGAAACTGAAAAAGTTTCTACTGAATGAAAACCTTGTCACAAGAGAAATGAAGGAATGAAATACTTTCTAGAATTCAGTATAAATTAATATATAACATAACCAAACATATGCAACACAATGAAAGTGGTGCTAAGAGGAAAGTTCATGCACTGAAGTTCTTACATAAAAAATTGGAGAGATCTCATTCTAACAACTTAAGAGCACAACTGAAAGCTCTAGAACATAGGTAAGCACATCCAAGAGGAGTAGATAGTAAGAAATAATCAAATTACAAAGAGTATAATACATAGAATCAATAGAACAAAGAGTTGGTTCTTTAGAAAAATCAACAAGATAGACAAACCCTTGCCCAAACTAAATAAAAGATGGAGGGAGAATATACAAATTTAAAAAATCATAGAAAAATAATAGACATGACAACAGACACAATGGAAAGAAGGGCTTTAAAACCTGTATGTTTCAAATTGGAAAATATAAAAGAAATGAATAATTTTCTTGATAGATGCCACTTAACAATAAAATCAAAATAAGCTAGACAATTTCAATAGACCTATAACCCCTAAGGACACAGAAGCAGTCATTAAAAGTCCCTCACCCCAAAGAGCCCTGTGCCAGATGGAATTAGAGCAGAATTCTACCAGATTTTCAAAAAAGAGTTAACACCAATAGTCCTCAAATTATTGCACAAAATAGAAACAGAAGGAACATTAGCACATTCATTTTATGAGACCACATTTATCCTGAAATCCATACAACATAAAGACTCAACAACAAAAAAAAAGAAAATTACACACCAAATTCCGTTATAAACATAGATGCAGAAATACTCAATATAATACTTGGAAAAATTCAAGAATACATCAAAAAGATTATCTACCATGATTAAGTAAACTTCATCCAGAGATGCGAGGATGATTCCACATATAAAAATCCACAAATATAATCCACCATATAAATAATCTGAAAGAAAAAAAATGCATAAACATGATCATCTCATTAAATGCTGAAAAAGCCTTTGACAAAACCCAACACCCCTTCATATAAGAGTCATGGTGAGCTTAGGGATACAAGAATCATGCCTAAGCATAATAAAGGCAATTTACAGCAAGCCTATAGCCAACATCAAATTAAATGAAGAGAAATTCCATTAAATTCAGGAACAAAACAAGATTGTCCACTTTCTACATATCTATTCATATACAGTACTTGAAGTCTTAGCTGAAGCAACCAGACAACTGAAGGAGATCAAGGGGATACAACTGGAAAAGAAGAAGTCAAAGTGTCTTTAGTTGCAGATGATATGACAGTATATACAAGTGACCCTACAGTTTCTAGCAAGAAACTCTAACAGCTAATAAACATGTTCAGCAAAGTGGGTAGATAGAAAGATGTCTCACTGTCCCTGATTTCAAGCTGTAGTACAGAGCTATAGTAAGAAAAGCTCCACGGTATTGCTATGAAAACAAACACATCAATCCACAGAATCAAATGCACAAAGCTCAGGTTCAAGTGGATCAAAGACCTTAACATAAAACCAGACACACTAAACCTGATATAGGAGAAAGTGAGGAATAAACTTGAATGAATTGATACAGGAGACAAATTCCTGAACAGAACACCAATAATATAGGCACTAAGATCAACAATTAATAAATGGGACCTCATGAAACTGAAAAGCATCTATAAAGCTAAAGATACTGTCAAACAGACAAAGCAGCAGCCTACAAAATGGAATATGATTTTTATCAACTCCACATTCAATAGAGAACTAATATATATATATATATATATATATATATATATATATATATATATATATATATATATAGAGAGAGAGAGAGAGAGAGAGAGAGAGAGAGAGAGAAACTATTTCAAGAAACTAGCTATTGAAAAACAAAAAAATCCAATTTAAAATGGGGTACAGATCTAAACAGAGAACTCTCAACACAGAAATCTCAAATGGCCAATAAACATTTAAAGAAATTTTCAAAATCCTAAGCCATCAGAGAAATGCAAACAACTTTGAGACTCAATCTTAAACATGTCAGAATGATTAGTTACAGCTCATGCTGGCAAGGATGTAGATCAAGTAAAATATTCCTTCATTACTGGTGGAAGTGCAAACTTGGAAATCAAAATAATGATTCCTCAGAAAATTGGGAATTAATCTACCTCAAGACCCAGCCATACCACTCTTCCACATATACCCAATGACATTTACTCAACTATTTTCATCCTAGATTTATTCATAATATCTAGAACTAGAAACAACCTAATGTCACTCAACCAAAGAATGGATACAGAAAACACAATACATTTACACAAAGAAGTATTACTCAGCTGTTAAAGAAATTACATCATGAAATTTGCAGACAAATTGATACAAGTAGAAAACAACCATCCCATGTGCAGTAACCCAAACCGAGAAAGACAAAGGTTTGTATTCATTTATAAGTAAATATTATCTGTTAAATAAATTATAATCAAGCTACAATCCACAAACCAACTAAAGTTAGTTAAAGAGAAGGACTCTAGTGTGTGGATTTATGAATCTCTCTGGAAAGAGGAAGTAGGTTTTTGTCAGGACTGGGTAGAGTAGGGAATGGAGTGGGAGGAATCAGGTGCAGGGGAGGGGAAGTGATGGAAGGAATGAGTGTGGGGCGATATGGCTGGAACTGGAGACATTTGTAAGGTACTATGGAAACCTAGTGCAGTGAAAACTTCCTGGATTCTGAGAGTTACCCTAGTGAGGACCCTTCATAATGGAGGATACAGAGTCTGAACTGCTCACCCTTTGTGGCCAGGCAAGGTTTCCAGTAGTGGGACTGAATTGCATTTATGCAAGTTGTTGGCCAAGGGAGCCACATGGGAACCCAAAACAACCCAGGCTAATACTAGGACAGAAGGTCATTCTTTGGAAAGTGACAGCAGGGACCCATTGTTCAGAGAAACATTTCTACAAGTCATTAAATGTAGAGAGATCAAGCGATACCTCCAAGAACTCTTCACCCCTATGGTTCTAGTCTCTTTAGTGCAGGAAGGTACTATGCAGGCTAAAAAAAAAAAAAAGAAAGAAAGAAAAGAAAAAAGAAACGTGTACACAAACCCAGCCCCAAAACCTTAAACCTACAACGTGTTCTGCCTGCAATACATGCTGGGACAATATTAGCACAGAACTTGTGGGAGTTTCAGAGTAATGTCCAGTTTAATGAGGCCCACTCCACAAAATGGAACCCATGCCCTACACTGACTGGATGACAAGAAACTTGAGACAGGATAGCCCAGAGACCTAGAATAGAACCAAACACAACTGGAAAAAATGATCAATGAAGTGTTTCCTAATGATATTCTGTTATGCTTATAGATTGGGGTCTGGTCCAATCATCATCAGAGAGGCTCCCTCTGTCAGCAAATGGAAGTGTGTGCAGAGACCCAAAGCCTGACACTATGCTGAGATAGAATATAAATGTGAGGTTCCATCTGGTCACTCACCTTGGAGCTGTGGAACCCAGAGGAAGGAGTTGGGGAATTATAGGAGTCAGAGGAGATGAAGCATAACCAGAGAACATGATTCAGTGAAACAGGGCTCATAGGGGCTTACAAAGTCTGAATCACTGTGCCTACCTAGGTCCGCACAGGGTTGTTTGTATACATCTAATGGCTGTTAGTTTGGTGAGTTTTGGGGGATTGCTAAAAGTGAGAGTGGGTGTATCACTGACTCTTTGGCCTGCTCTTGAGACTCTTTTCCTCCTATTGAGTTGCCTTATCCAGTCTTGACATTGAGGACATTTGTCTCGTCTTATTGTATCTTATTTTGTTATATTTAGTTATTATCTCTTGGAGGCCTGCTCCCTTTTGAAGGGAAACAGAAAGAGAGATGGAGGAGGAGCTGGGAGGAGTGGAGGGAGGGAGAATTGGATATATTGTATGTGAAAACAATATTTTTGATGAAAAAGGGTGACATAAGATTTAAAATTTTATCTATTATTAAGATAGTGCATAAATTAAATTGTTATTGGTAATATTTTTCTAGATCTATTAGGTTAGGTAACTTTTATTATCTTCTACATTTCTATGTTTACCTGTAAATTTTAATTTTGTATTTTATTATTCATGTGCTTAATATTGACAAATAAATCTCTCTTTGTAGATAGATAGATATAGATGTATATATCTATTTACATATATACATATATTGTGTATCTATACATATACATATTCCTTGTATAAAATATATTATCTAAATATCTTACTTTTTATGTATCTCAAAAGATAAAACTCTAATTCTTACTTGTTGGCTATTTTTTGAATGTGATTTTCTGTGAGCTGTGTTCATGAAACATTTTAGAAACAATGATTTTATTCATCTACATGATTGATACATGTTTCACGAATATTGACTGCAACAGTTCAATGGTAGCATAAACTTTTATCACATATTCAGGTAGGAAACATAATTCCTGATCCAATACTTCTCAAGTTCTCAAAGAGTCTTGAATTAGAGCACAACAATTTCGTTTCAGACCAGATGCCAGGCTTCACCAGGTACCCAACTTGAATAAGCAATGTTGCCCATAGGAAATGCTAATATTGAGTAGCAAGCTCATCATTCATACCTGAGCTAAAGAGTTCCACCACCAACCAAATCAAAGACCCTGGTGAGCCAAGTCAAGTCAGATAATGAAGGAGTGGCAAACAGAGCAGGGAGCAACAACTGACACCAGAGGGGACTCACGGCCATCTGGCCTCTATTCCACCCATCCATGACTATGACTGAAGGAGTGAACCCAGTTGGAATAAATTAGGAGGAAAAAAAATCTGAAGAATTAACCATGTAAGATCTTCACTTTTCTAGTGTCTGTCTGTGCTTACTTCAAACTGTTGATTTGATATAAAATGTTTGCACCAGCTCAGGTGTGTAGACTTGGACTGATTCCAGAAGAGTCGAGTATACAGAATATCTAGTGCACGAGATCCCAAAATAAGCAGAGCAGCGAAGGGGGGAATTAAATAACAGGTAATGCATTGTCTGTAGCAAGGATTAGACAAGGGATCCCTTGCACAGGCAAAGTCTTTTGTAACAGAAGGACTAGTAAGCTGATATTTAGCCACAACTTAAGTCTTTAGCACTTTAAAGAATGTATTTGCCCACATTATGTATATAAAAAGCAATAGTTGGCATCCTGAACTTCTAAGGTGTGGCCTTAATATTCAATATTTTAAAGGAATTACCCAATCAATGCAAGATGTTCAGCTGCATCTTAGGACTCGTGTACCTGAAGGTGAAACAGTCTGCTCAAAGTTGACCAACAGGTGACTCTATGCTTACCCTGAGAATAAAACCATCCCTGGTTAAACACTGACCTGATTCATCCTATTAGATAAACTTTCCAAGTATTCTGTCCATATGAATGCCACCCAGCTAAGTACATTAGAGTCTGGAAGGATATTAGCTAACCTCCAAAGCATCCAGATACTGGTTTGGTGATTTACAAACCAATAGGACATCAGGGACCTTTTATTTTATAAGTGATAAATGACAAAGAGTCATTCTCCAGACAAAACTGAAAATATTAATTGCATTTGTTCATCTCTTTCACAAGAAGAAGAGGCATGTTTTATTGATGTATGACAGGCCATGATTTTGATAATACAGTCTCTCTCTCTCTCTCTCTCTCTCTCTCTCTCTCTCTCTCTCTCTCTCTCCCCTCCTCCTCCTCTTCCTCCTCCTCCTCCTCTTCCTCCTCCTCCTCTTCCTCTCTTACCCAGTTCATATAAATAAATAACTCTGTTACTGGAATTGATGCCTCTCAGCGCAAATAAGAAGCTTAAATTCTGTGGTTTGCTATCCAAACTATGCAATGTTACTTTCTTGTTCTCTTAAAACTAACTCCACAATTATGGTTTTTCATAATTCTAAAGTGTCAAAATATATCGAAGGCTAATAATTTGGCTCACTGAAAATCAGATATTTTTGTATTTAACACAAGAGGCTTTCAGCACAACAAGGTGAATCTGATAGGAACAGACAAAATAAATTCTCCACAGTGTGTGAAATGACCTGCTGTAGAGGAGACCAGTCAGTATAGGGAAGCATGCCTCTGTGGATAGGAAGATGCAATGTAAAATGCTTGCAGAAATACTCATTCTTAAAGGTGTTCACCCTAGCACATAGCTTTAGCCATCCTACTGTTTTACCAATTTCTTGACTTTAAATTACTTAAAGTTGTTACCAAAATGAGATAAACTCCTTTACAAATGCAAGTGCTTATAACGTGCTGTACAGACTAAGAAAAGTTCAACTTTATCAATTCCCCCATAATACAACTTATTCTAAGGTAGATGCAACCTGATAAAATGCAAATAAAATGATTATTTCTAATGTGAAGATTTTTCAAGATTTTGATCCATGAGTACATATTTCCGATTTACACCCCTACCCTTTCCCCTGCACTTCCATTAATGTTTCCCTGCTCATTCTCAAGGTCATGAACTCTTTCAATTATTATTGTTCTGTACACACACTAACACACCAGAGAGAGAGAGAGAGAGAGAGAGACAGAGAGAGACAGAGAGACAGAGAGAGAGAAATGTATAGCCTACTGATAAATTTTAAGTCTATTCATAAGAAAATGTATAAAACTAGAAATCATTATGCATATGAAATAAGCACACTTAGACAAGCACTTCATGTTTGTCACATATGTGATTCCTAGGCTTAAATGTGTGAGAGAGAGAGAGACACAGAGAAAGAGAGAGAGAAAGAGACAAAGAGAGACAGAGAGAGGGAGAGAGAAAGGGAGAGAGGAGAGAGAGAGAAGGAGGGGGGGAGGGAGACCTGTTGATCCATCTATTAATTCTGCAAACTTTGTCAGATCAGTTCTCAGCTTTTCCTCATTATTTTTGGACTCAGACTTTTGAGCTTTGCCATGTCACTCTCCACTTGCCTGCTTCTTTGTACATTTCTACAGCCCTTTCACTGCCCCACTGACACACTTGTATCCTTATTTGATAGAGTCCATGACTGTGAACTGTGTTCATTCAGGAAGGAATTAAAACAGATTTGTAAATAGGATCTGTTATCCTCACAAAGCGGTTCTGTTCGGACTTCAGATGGCAGGATTTTGTGCTGAATATTGTGTAAAAATAGCTTTTCAGAAAAATACTTATTACAAAGTTAAGCCTGTTAAAATAATAACACATGCAAAGATCATATCTACTTTCTTGGAGGATATACTACCATTAAGTAACAGCAAATTCAACATGCAGTCATGGTTTAAAAAAATAAACAAAGAAACTAAACTAAATTTTTCTGTTTTCTCATTCTCAATCAGGAAAAAAAAAACCTGACAACTAATTCCATCCTCTCCCCAGTCTCTTAGTCTTGAGAGACATAAAAACACACAAACCCTGTCAAACTCAACCACGGATCCTAAGGAGACACAGCATTTCACCACCTGATTCCCAAATTAGATACACTTTTACTTGACTAAATGGCAAAACACGAAACATGAAAAATATTATTTTGTATCTTTCTTCTTTTTTTTCCTTCATAGTGTCTAGATTGTTATTTTTAATCAGTTCTCTGAAATAGGAGCATACTGTCTACCTTTTCCTGAAAATGCAGACAGGTAAAGAGTTTGTTTTTGCCCCTGTCCCTAGTCACCACTGAAACCTGGTCTCAACTATGAAGGAGAAAAATGAGCTATGCACATGTAAGGCCCCACCCCAGATGCTGGGAAGGTTTCCTTTTTTTTTTTTTCTAGTTTGCAGAAGCTAAAGAGTCTATTTTCTTTCTCAACATCTATCCTTTCTTCCATCCTTTATTTTTAGCTGAGGTACCATAAAGTATACTTTTTGTCAGACTTTATGCAGCACTTCTAAGTGCTGGAGGGTTGTCAGTTTTTATTATCTGTATGAGCCTGGAGCCACTGGTTGTGTACCATCTTACCATTAGGAGTGGAGATCAGGAACATTTTTCTCATCACTGAGCCTGTTCAGAAATCCGAGTTTATGTTCGTGATGATTTAAATAGGCTTCCCTGGAACTGTGCACTTGCACTGCTTGGGGGCAGAGAGCAGCATGCTGAACAGACACTGAGAGAAGTTGTGTAACTAGCTCATGTCAAGTACTTGCTAAAGGGAATACTCAAGGCTACTGTTCTGAGTGCCTTTCTCCTAACCCTGTGACTTCCCACACACTGCTGGATTGCTCCTTTCTTTATAAGTACATGCTTTTTGGCCTTTGAAAATAGATCACTTGGAAAAAACAGACAAACAGAACTCTTTAGTTTTGAACATAAAGAATGAGAGTCCTTACTCCTGGTGCAGACACTTACATAATTCAGCTATATAGCTGAGCCAAGTCTTTCATCCAACGTGGTCCCTCTTTAGTAAGACAATAGTCAGGTCTACTTCTCTGCATTGTTTTAACAAAGAAATGTAGCATGCAAAAATGATTTCTTAAAACTTATTTCAAAGAAGATACATTGTGAGGTATTACAATTATTTGTATCAGCAGTAATAAAAGTGGTTTATGGTAATTTTTAAAATTTATTATTGAAAGTCTGACCCAATATTGTTGCTATGGTGAATAGCCAATCTCAGCAGTAAATCTGTAACCCACTTATAATCAACTCTTTCTTCTTGATTTGCCAAGAAGAACTTTCTCTAGCTCATTAGAACCTAGGTGAAACTATGTTTACGCCTGCCTTGGACCTGGTTTTTAATCTGTGAAGTGTTTTCTATGAGTGCTGCGTGCTGTGTTGTGCTCTCAGCCATGTTTGCAGTCCTGGAATGTGGACACATTAAGCTCTAGTTACTTCCTTTCCAAAATCAGTCTCAATGAATCCTTTTCTTCATTGAGAAAACCTTAAAGCTTCCTATGTGTGTGAAGTCCATCCTCCCTAGGATGCAGGGTAGAGTCTACACATCCGACTACCACTTGATGCAGAATTCAAAGGGAGGAAGAACCAATACTTACTTGATAAAGGAAACATTGATTTTTCTTTTCCAAACCTCTTACAATAAAACTACCTTGTTTCTCTGTTGCCCTACGACACCACTGCTCGCTTAAAGGCCTTTATAGATTTCTTTTTCATAACAGCCATCACTTCTTTTATGGTCCAAATGCCATCTTGCCTCATCTTTGAGAATAAACAGTTCCTACTTTGATTCTGTGATCTTTTATCTTGCTTGCCTTTCATCAACCTGCCTCTGCCACCTGCCATCAAAGTCATCCGATCACAATCTTCCCAGCTCGGGTCATACTGTTTTTCATTGTTTTGATACTTTTAATCTCCAAGTGCACTCTATGAGACAACCACTCTCTGACAACCACAGGCTACTCACTTGGATATTTGTAATGCGGCTGCTTCTTCACGGTAACACATTAGCATGGCTTCCATTATTTCTTTAAATGGGCACATAATTTATAATAAAATATTTTATGATTCTTCACATCATCATTTTACAAAGTCTTCCTCCTGGTTAAGGTGATGAATAATTCTAAGAGTTGATGAATTGTTATGCTATTCATTTATTCAATGCTTTGTACTTCGTACAATGTTTTCAAATAGATTAATTTGTTTTATCTCAGTCACATCCTGAGGCACTTCGAACAGGGTTTTTTAAAAATGATTTTTAGTGTTTTTAAAGATAAAGAAATTATGACTCAGGGGGTTACACAGCTTCCTGGGGCTCTCCATAGTAATAGATACAACTGACATTGAAGTCCATGTTTTCTGACTTTTTACCCTCTATGATTCATATTAAACTAGTCACTGCATATTCCCATTGCAAGGTACATGCTTTAAAACTTTGAATATTGTGATCATTGGGACAGATTCTCAATGCTATAAAGTCCAACCCAAAGTAGGACTCAAATCCCAATTTGGTAGGAAGCATAGTGAAATGAAAAGGATTTATAATCAGAAAACTCAAATTTATAAATCTGTTTCTTTAATTACCCACTGTGTTATCTTATGACCCAGCCAACGAAAAGGCTAATAGTTCCTGTAGTAATGATTTGCTTGTGGTGAATAAGGCACAACCACTGGTTAAGAGCTAAGAATCAGGAAGCAGTAGCTGTTTGCATGGTCTACTCCTTCTCTTTAGATAAATGAAGGGAAATTTTTTTGCATCTGGCCATCTGTTTTCAGTTCCGAGCTCTGTCACCATCCATTCTGCAAACATGCTTCCATATCCAACTGGCTACTATTTTATTCCCATTAAATTTTTCCCTTACTCTCTTAAGTATCTCTGTGTAAATGCTATATCATCAAGATTAAGAGGGATTTGTGAGGTGGCACATATAGTACTTTAGCTTCAAGATGGGAAATCTTGTTCCAAGACAGACTAAGGCTTCAAGAGCGAGATACATAATGGGTTTGAATTTCAAACCCAGCCTGACTCAGAAGTATGTACATTTCAAAAGGAAAAGATTTCAATATAGAAATAAATCTTAGAATCAGAGGAAAATATTCCAGGAAAGGATTCTTGATAGACAAAAGAGAGACTAAGTCAAACACTACAGATCATCCTGTGCTATCCCAATTTAAAGCAGTATCTAATCTCATAGAAATCCAGATTTTCCTCACTAAGAACGTGCATGAGGAAAGGTAATCTAGAATGTGGAATGAGTCCAAAGAAAGACCAACATCAGCAACATGCCCCCAAGGACTGTGCTATTGCTCTTCCTCTCTCTTTAATTATCCTATTTTTCTCACCTTTGACCTCTTCTTGCTGGACTTTGACCTCATTTCATTTTCAAATATGATTGCAGGTAACAATGGACTTTAGTTGTAGACTCTCGAATTCAGATGGCGCATCACTCACTGAAACCTTCATCTCATCATTTACTTTCAGATTTATTTGACTTTGAGCTATGGAAGGAAATAATTTACATAAAAATTACATATAAATATATCTACACATATATGCACACTACTACACACATACATGAACGTGTACACTTAAAGTTTCAGTTGGCATTTACTTAAGTTACATGCATAATAATTTATGCTTTGATATGCTGTGTTTGATTCTCTTAAAGCTAGTTACCAACAATTTGACTTACTATCATCTTTAATAAGTTAAAAGGCACAGTTTAAAAAAATAATTGCCTGAATTAAGACAAAAAGATATTCATTTTAATGTAAATAATTTTATTGCCAAATTACAAATTATCAAAAGATAGACACTTTCTCTTTTGCATATTTTTTTCTAGTACTAAAATTTTAAAATTTATTTTGTCTGAAAAATTTAATGTGTTAATCAAAGGAATCAATAAAAAGACAAGATTAAAATGTGAAGGCCATACTAAGCCATATATAATTTTTATCTTAGATCTACCAGGATCAGGGTAGAGCACTGCTGAAGAAAATATTAACATATTTGTGATCTAAGAGATAAGTTGTTAGAATATCAGGAGTGGAAAGCACACCAATTTCTAATTGCTGAGCTACCTTTACTTAGCATTCATCTCATTTACCCCGCAGACATGAGCTGGCAAAATCTAAGAGTCTAAGCACACTTAGCACCAGTGGGTCAGATGGAAAGAAGACTAAATGCGTGTGTTACTCAATATCATAACAACGAAACCAAGGACAATGAGACTTCAAATTCCAAGGTAAATGCTGGATAATGACCTCTTTTGTTGTCTCATGTGGTAGGTCAAGTCTTCTAGAAAAATTTATAACCAAAGTCATTATGAACTTTAGCAACTTCTTTTATTTCAATACATGTATGCTTTATAAAGTGCATGGAAAAAAATCAGATTTTTCTCATCTTTACTGTTTAGCTAGCCTTGTATACATACCTTTACTTAATACTTTTCTATCTTCAAACCTCTAAAAATGTGCTGGTCAATCACCTATACACCATCAATTATACTCCTCTACCTTCAGTAGAAATAAATCATGTAAATTTAGTCTAATGAGTCCTAGGTACACTAAGACCCTAATCTAGTGTTACTCAGATGAATTTGCATTTCCTGAGCTGGAAAACCTACAGACAGTGGTGGGTTCTCAGTCTCACAGACATGGCTCCCTGAAGGATGGATGGACTACACAGGGGTCCAGAGATGCTCTTATCCAATCAATGGCAAAGCCCATGCAGCAATAAAAAGCAAAATAACTAAGCACTTTATTAATACACAGTCCTGTTTTCTTCTTTCTTTCTGTACAATATGTGTACAGAATTATCAACGAGCAGTTGTCTTGTCTCTACTGAAGCTGCAAGTACCCCCAAAAAAGAACAAAACTCTTCCAAGAAAGCTTGGAAAATTGAAAAATATATCCTACATATCTACAAAATCTGACCCAAGTTACTTCCAGGCATTTTGTCACAAGATTGAAAGCAAGAAAAACAAATTTAAAACACAAATAAATGCCTCGCAGCTGAATAGCCTATTGTGTGGGGATGGCAGTTTCTTACTGTGCTATTTTCAGCCAAAAAATAAAAAAGCAACCTAGTGCAAGATACAGTATCCTAAGTCCTTGATAAAACATTATATCACATTATGTTAAATGTGTTCAGAGCAACAAAGTTGACATATCCACCAAAAATTTGTCTTATGAAAACCTTTCCTTTCACATGAGCTTTTAAATAACTCTACTAATCTGTTGTGAAATGTTTTAAATATGCATTTTTAAAAATTATGTGTATGTGAATGGTGTCAAAAGAAGGATCACCTGAATGCAGGGTGTCTACTGACCCAAGAGGCATCAGATCCCCTTCGCTGGTTGAGCTTGCTGATCTAGACATTGGAGAACAAACTCAGGTCCTATCCAAGAGCAGCATATGCCCTTACCCACTGAACCATCTCTCTTTCCAGACCCAGTGTCTTCCTTTTTAAAAACTTGATTATGAATTTAATTAGAAATGTCAGTTTCAAAGTTTTTAATTTAATTTACAATTTTAACAGAAATTCAAGTTATTTAAAACAAGTAAAAGAAATACCTGTAACTCCTGAGTGTTGTCAGAGCAGTCTCTAGTGTGGGTACTACCTCGAGGTGATATGTTTCCGGCCCTGAGTTGTGTCACAATTTCTTGACCAGTGTGAAATTTTGTGGAGAAATGTGCTAACGGAGTGTGAACTGCTTCACGCCTATATTTCATAATATCTTATGCTCCAATTATGCTGAAAAGAATGGGAAAATGCCTGTTAAGAATCATCTGCTTAGAAATATTAAAAGCACAGTATGCATTCTTACTTCATGTCGCCTCTCCTAAAATGCAAGAAAATGAAAACCAGAGCTATACCATGTAAGCATACACAGAATCACCAAATTTAACTTTTCTTGCTTTCATACCCAAAAGTCCTCTCATTCTTCATGGGATTCTATCAGAATCTTTTAGATGGCAGTGAAAAAAACATATTCAATCTTTGTTCGAGATTTCTTGTTAATATTTTTGGAAAGAGACTTCCTTTTAGCTTAATCCCTCTCGTACAAACCAACAGCAGTCCACCCCTCTCTTTCTAAAAACGCACAAAAAATAATTTTTCTTTGTAAGGTTCAGTCACTGTAACCCCTGTATCTTTGGAATGCAGGCTTCCTATTCTGTAAGGGGAATTTTACACAAAGCCACCTGATTCAGAGTTCTATCTTCTTTTATATAGCAATTCAATGATGTGTTAAACTGATTCACCTGATGCCAGCCTCCTTACTTCTCAAATTCTCTGTTCCTCTTCAGGCTTCTAGTCTTTTCCTTTTCCTTCCTTCCTTCTTTCCTTCCTACCTTCCCTCCTTCCTTCCCTTTTTGCATTAATTTCTTCCCTTTTATTTATTTTTTTATTTTGATACTGAAGATTGAATTCATGTCATGGGTGTTATGAGACTAAGCAAGCTTTCTAACTCTACAAGTCTTTATTGTAAGGAACTCTTAGAAATCTAATCCCTCCCCATTTGAAGACAGGGAAGTTCTTTCTGGAGCCATATTTTAGATATGTGACAAGCATTTTCTAAAACTGACCAATAATTTCTACTTCCACATACAGATAAACCTCAGACTACATGATAGGGCCTTATCATTCTGACATACAAATAAGTATTAGTATGTAGATTGAATTTCAGATTAAACTCAAGTTTCACGACTTCTTGATCCATTTTATCACATCCTATGCTATTACATTTTAATATATTGTTATAATTAAGAATGTCAGAACAACCTAAATATTAGCTCAAATTTGTATGCAGGTTGTTAACTTAGCTTGATTTCTCAAACAAAATATTTGCCTTGAAGCTATACAACTGTACTGTTAGTCAACTACTCTAGAACAAGGAACCTCAGCACATAGTAAAGGAAGAAGAGCGAAGATGATGTCCTTAAACTATACAATATAAAAATCCACAGGGAAACCTTACTTAGCCAATTGATATAAATGTATCACACACACACACACACACACACACACACACACACACACACATGCACACCACACACACACATGCACACCACACACATCATATGTGTATACACACATGTATACACATATATGTGTATACAAACACACATGCATACATACACACACACACACACACACACACACACACACACACACACACACACACACAGTCTTACTTGGTATTACTATTGTCACGATAAAACAGCATGATCAAAAGCATGATGGGGAAGAAAGGATTTAATTAACTTATACTTCCACATCACAGTCCATCAAGGAAGGAAGTTAGGACAAGAACTCAAGAAAGACTGAAACATGGAAGTAGGCGCTGATGCAGAGACCAAAGACGGGTACTGCTTACTAGCTTGCACATCATAGCTTGCTCAGAATGCTCTTTTTATAAACCCAAGGACCACCAGCCCAGGGACAGCACCACTCAAATGAGATGGATCCTCCCCCATCAATCACCAATTAATAAAATGCTCTACAGACAGATCCTTTGGGGGCATTTTCTCAACTGAGATTTTCTCATTTCAGATAACTCTAGCTTGTGTCAAGTTGACATAAAACTTGAATATATATATATATATATATATATATATATATATATATATATATATATTCTATTATAGAATATTATAGTGTAGAATATCCTTCTTACTAAATAATGAATATTCATGGTCAATATCTCACTTAAAGAATCTATTGTATCCTTAGTTTTCAGATGAATATAAAGAAACCCCCCCAAAATGAAGGAACTTCCCCAAACAAACCCACTAATTAATTAATAGAAAAATAAATTATATTTTGCTTATTACCCTTTGGCCTCAATCTAAAGCTACAGTAGCTAAGGACTTAGAAGTTTGATAATCTCTAAAACATCCTCCATTCATAACCAGTTATTATATAATTCAATTATTTCCTTAGACTATTCAAACAATCACTTAAACCTTCTGAGAACTGTGATGGCTCAGCTGGTAAAAGTGCTTGCAAAACCAGTCCCCAAACCCAAGTTTAAGACCTTGAACCATACTAAGAAAAAACAATTCCCAGTGGTTGTCTTCTGACACCCACACATGTGCCGCATATGTTTATGTCTATATTTGTATATACACAACACACAAATACACACACAAAGTCAAAATAATAATACTTTTTAGGAAAATTTAAAGACTTCACAGTTGATTAAAAGAAATGAGAATAATATATTAAAATGTAAGAGTAGTACTTTGAGATAAAAAGCATTGCATGAAATTTTAATTTCTAGATTAAAGAAAATGTTTGAGTCTCTTTCAGTTCTCTATGAACTGCCTACCCTTGAGAATCTATAGCATTGCTCATTAAGTTGAATTTTCTAAATCAAAGGGGAAAAGTATATTATATATATTTTTTCAGAGAGAATCAGAAATAAAATTCAGACTTAGTGATGTCAGAATATTCACATCAATTTTTCTAATAACTGACCTTACTATTTGATTCCCAAATTGATTTTCTTATATGATTCTTCGAAATATCACGTGTTTATCTTAATGCCAGTGTCCTGCTCCAGTGGGTTTAAGGACTCTGGGGACATAGAAGTGGCATCAGCATAATGAAGGTAATGACCACCAGCATGCTCTAGAGGATGGTCCCAAAGAGCATGAACCTCTCTGCATTTATTTCATTTCAAAATCATAAAGCATAAAAGTTCAGTTTTATTTCTGTAATCATCTTCTAAGAAATTCAACAATAATTCTCAGAAAGTTTTTTCCATAAGTTTCTTTCCCATTCACTTTATTTTCTCTAGGCAGATATTTAAGCTTATGGCCTCAAAACTAAACACATCTCTGTGGGTATTGTGATTAGCATACTGTATCTTA
Organism: Uromys caudimaculatus; assembly: GCA_028551405.1. Taxonomy (NCBI): domain Eukaryota; kingdom Metazoa; phylum Chordata; class Mammalia; order Rodentia; family Muridae; genus Uromys; species Uromys caudimaculatus. The sequence goes on along the minus strand of CM052712.1, from coordinate 43,660,394 downwards.
AACACCTACCTGGCAGCTCACACAACTTTTACAAGTTTTTATCTAATCTATTCTGACAGTGTCCATATTTCTACCTGTACAACTTTAGCCAATATGGTACAAGAACTCATTGACTCCTGGCCAGCCTCTCTTGTTTTTTTGAAATGCTGATACCAATACAGATGTGTTCCCTGTTCCTGGAGTAATATCTTCATGTTTATATGTATTAATTAACTTCCTTAAGCTATTCCTGCAATGTCTGCTTCCTGAGTCAGAATGTACTTTGTATTTTTATGAGAATATTTTTTGAGAATGTATATTTTTGAGAATATACCATCTTATTATTTCTATCTCTCACTATCTGAGTCTGTCACCTACTAGATCATTCAGCTCTATCTTACTTTTCTATGTAATGTTTTTCCTCATTATATAATCTGAAATATAATTTGAAGACCATTCCATGCTAGCAAAACTCATTCCACAACACACACATGTATATCTCATTATCGTCACAAAATATAAAATCTATCCTTTGACACTTCTACAAAGTTGCTTTTCAATATATATATATCAAACCCTTGCCAAGACACCACCAGGCTAATGGGTAGCATTAAGCCTTTAATCTAGTACCATACTGACAGTTCTTCAGAAAAATATAGGACAAATAACTCACCATTTTCTCTGACTTTTGGAGATGCAGCAGCTCTTGGTAAACAATGTCTCAGTTCATTCTATCTCACCCAATTCTCTCACAAAGAATATATGACTTTCAGTGGTTAAATCTGAGTCTGTAAGGATCACCTTGATATAAAAATGGTTCAACCTAAATTTTCCATTTGTCTTTTTCATTATTCCAGTTATAGAAAATTAAAGTCTTTAAGACAGCATACTGCTATGCTGTATTTGTTGCTTCGCATTGCTGTGATAAAATATCATGACCCAAAACAACTTACAGAAGACTTAGTTTTTACTTACAGTTCTAGGAAAAGAATGCATAATGATATAGACAGTGTACATAGATAGCACAAGAAGCTAGTTGGTCGTATTTTATTGACACACTAAGAAATGGAGAGAGACTGGAAGTGAGACAAAGCTAAAAACTCTCAAAGCCCCACCCCAAACCCTGTCCCCATCCATGATGAACTTTCCTCAGGAAGACCACATTTCCCAAATGTGCCATGACTTTCACAAACAGTGCTACCTACAAGGGGACCAAATGTTTAAATACATGAAACTGTAGAATACTATTCTTGTTCAACCCACGACAGACATACTAAGGTGTATATAAAGAATTCCATACAGCAGATGTTATGTGATAAGCAAGACTAACAAATTTAACACTGAGCCCCTAGTTGCCATCATTGTTCATTTATTTTAACACTATCATATCTGCAGAGTTTATGCCATGTCAGAAAAATCCAAGATCATCTTTCTAGTTATGTCTCAGATAATGGAGAACCTAGGCTATGCAGTAAAAGTTTACACCAAAAGAAAGCTATGTCTTCCTCCATTTTTTGATTTTAATGTAATAGCTAATCACACAATGATTTTTCTGTTCATTTTTGTTGTTCTTATTTTCCATATGCTTTTTTTCTTTATTATACTATGATTAAGAAATGGCTATAATAGTTGAGATTGTTGTTTACTATTGTACTTCCCCCCTGATGGACTATGAAAATCTTGCTTGCTCATTTTTGCATCATATAGCTATATTGTGACTTTGATTATGTTATCTCAGCTGTCTTCCAGATACTTTATTTCCTGTGATTTTGTTCTAACAATAAGAAAAGTCATTTGGAATAACACAGTCTCAAATTCCATTACACAAGCAACTCCCTGTAGCTTGGCTATTTATAACAACATGGTCATGTCATATCTGCTAAGTCAACATTGGCTCTGTGATACAAAGAGCCCACACACCCAAATCCAACCCAGACCTAGAGGACTGGGTATTTATATACAAATAGTATACAACCAAATGACAGATAACTAGAATGTAATAAAAGCACAAGAAACAAATATTGTTTTATGTAATCTAAAAACACATACATTTTTATACAAAGAAGTTTTTTTAATGTTGAACTGAAGAAGAAAATACCTTCCAGGGCGCAACTTATATCAGATATAATCCTATAAATGGAAAGGTACAAATTCTGTTTGTATGTTTTATTACTTAACTCCTTTAGCAAGACTCGGGGAAAAATTCTTATCTTTATTTTAAAGATGGATGGTATAAAAAGTTGAATTTGGTATTCTTAGCACCAAATTGTGAGCCTTGAAAATAAAACACAAGTTTATCACTTGACCTAGCTTCTGAATCTAAGATTCTATCCACTTAAGTGTGTAGACAGTAGGAAAATAAATTGGGCTTATTTGAAGAACTGATGATTTAGGGTAAAAGTAAAGAACCCTCACCCATTTTTGGACATTATATCACTGAGTTAAAAGAAGTTAAGTCTGTCACTCAGCCACATCATGAAAATCAGCTGTCTGCAACTTTGAACCATAGAGGACAAATGACAGCTAATCAAGAGGATGTACAAAACCAATACAAGCCTGATGTATTGCCAGCAAACAACTTTAGATCTACAGCCAATGAACTTTCACGGCCTTGCTATAGCACCCTAGGAAGCAATCGCTATAGGAAGGCAATTCCCTCTGCACAACATGGAAGAAATATGGCTCCTTTGAAATGGAGTAGAAGGCACATTATTGCTACCAATTTGGATTCAAAGGCATTCATTCAAAAACCATTTTTCTACCTGTTATGTGACAGGCACTGGCTATGGATTGAACAGAAAAAAAATTTAGTCACTGTCCTTGCTATGAATAGGTTTTTACTCTCAAGAGAAATTTGACAATTGTGAGATAGAGAGATAGAGGAATGGTGAAATTTTGCATGCTATTGTGTGACACACAAAGCATCTATTTAATTGGGCTACTAAGGGTAAGATATGTAGTCCAGAAAAGCACTGTTGGAGATGGTAACACTGGAAATTGATTTTCAGGGATTAATACTATTTCATTATGGAGTGAATGGAGAAGCTGCCAGGGTGGAAATAAAGAAACCAAGATCTTTCATACAGATGAGTCAACAGGTAAAGAATTACGAAGACACCTACAGCAAGTTTTTGCAATCTTTGGTATGGAATATTTGGAAAAGAAGCTATTGCCTTTTTCTCTCTAGTCACAGAATGTGGCATGAGTTGATGACTACCTTCCATAAGGGGAAACAAGATTGGGTTTAAAGATGAATTATTCAGTTCTACATTATTTTCTCAAGTATTGGAGCAGATCTGTATTTCTCATATGCAATAATATCTCAAACATCACCATTCTTTCTCCTTTTTCAATCTGTTAGAAAGTGTCATAGATTGTGACATTTCTAGTATGAGTTTGGTACATGGTTCAACATCAAAAATATATTAGCCATGGTTGCCAAGAACCTTGCATCAGAAATAGAAATAAATACATGTAATAAGTAAATCACCATAGTAAAGTTCAAGAATTTCTGTGATAAATCATGGACAGGAAAGCATACAAGCTATGCTGTAGCAGTTTCAAGCCATGTGCAGAAAAATCACAAAAAAATGTAGAAGCAAGACTGAGCCTTATACTTTTACTTTTCTTCTTTTTCTAGAGATAAAGTATCACTATTATCAAGGCTGATTATGAGCTCCTGGACTCAAGAAATTTTTCTGCCTCAGCTTCCTGAACAGCATAGACTACAGACATGGTCTACCTGCCAAGCTTCTAAACCAATCCTTAGTTGGCCACCTATTTTCATCCAAAAGCAGAAGTTCAAGGATATATAATTCCATTCTGAATTTGCATCTATTCTAGTTTGCTTTTTGTTATGGCAAAACATGAACCAAAACTAACTTGGGAAAGAGAAAGTTTAGCACATCTCACAGGCTACAATCCATCAGAAAATAAAACAGTGCAGGATCTCAAGTCAGGAAACTAGAAGCAAGAACTAGAACAGAAATCATGTAGGAATGCTCCTTACTGAATTTTATCCAGGCTCGCATTCAGCTACCATTCTTATATATCCCAGGTCTACCCTCTGAGGAATAGTACCAATCACAGTGGGACAGGCTCTCCTACACCAATTAGCAATCAAGAAAATGCCCCACATACATGTCCACGGGCCAATCTGATGGAGGTTCTCTCTTCCCGGTTCTGTCAAGTGGACAATCAACAGTATCCATCACCAAGAACCTCCTTCCCCTACGCATACCTTGGCATTCTCTGGAACACAGCCTCTTTGTGCTCTCAGAAAACACTTCCCAGAAGATTTCACCTCAGTGATGCTGGTCTCTTCTTAATAACTGCTAATTTCTTAGCTCCAGCTAACCAGCATCAACAGTCCCAGAAATTTCAGAGGAAAGATTAAAGACTCTTATCAGGGCCGTTGCTAATTTGATTGTGAAGATTCTGTGGTTTTGGTTAGCTGGGGCTAACTAATTTGCCTCAGTTGCAATTGATCCACAGGCCTTGAAGGTGTCATGCAAAGAAACTGAGGCTTGGCACCATGACGAGAGCCTATGAGAGACTATTGGTCAAGCCTAGTTGCAGCAGAAGACAGCAGTGTTTTGGAGATGTTAGTACCATGAGATGACCACCAAGAACAGCAGCAGCAGTGGAGTAGCATCTGGAGCCTAGAAGACAAGGTGTGTGCTATAAGGGCAGAGCTGAACAAGTGACCCAAGCCCTTGGAGGAATCCAGAAGATCATGAGTGGATCCCAGACATTGGACAGTTAGAGTTTGGTTTTGCTTTTGATTGTGACTGTGCCCTGATATTTTTCCCTCTTGAAGGAAGATATTTTAATGGAGCCCACAGTTAAGAGCCTGAATTTTTAAAAGACTTTGAATTTTAAAGTTATTGGATATTTTAAAGGGATTGAACTTTTAAAATATAAAGACAGTGAAACTTTTAAAGTTATTTAGATCTTGGGGATAAATAAGAATGTAAGGGTTGAGGCTTAATAGTGATGTGTTTGTGTGTCAAGTTGACAAGGTATCCATTGTACTGACTGGGTTTGTGTGTCAACTTGACACAGGCTGGAGTTATCACAGAGAAAGGAGCTTCAAGTGAGGAAATGCCTCTGTGAGATCCAACGGTAAACATTTTATCAATTAGTGATCAAGGGAGAGGGCACATTATGGGTGGTGCCATCCCTGGGTTCTATAAGAAAGCAATCTGAGCAAGCCATGGGAAGCAAGCCAGTAAGTGACATCCTTCCATGGCCTCTGCATCAGCTCCTGTCTCCAAGTTCCTGCCCTGTGTGAGTTCCAGTCCTGACTTCCTTTAGTGATGAACAGCAATGTGGAAGAGTAAGTTGAATAAACCCTTTCCTCCCCATCTTGCTTCTTGGTCATGATGTTTGTCCAGGAATAGAAACCCTGACTAAGACAGTCAGGTTTGAACTGCTATGGCAGAAACAGATAGTAAGGAGACATTGAAAGAGACTTCAAAGGTGTTGTAAGGCCTGGACCTAAAGGAATGAGCTTTTGCTTCTCTCTCTCTCTCTCTCTCTCTCTCTCTCTCTCTCTCTCTCTCTCTCTCTCTCTCTCTATCTCTCTATCTCTCTATCTCTCTATCTCTCTATCTCTCTATCTCTATCTCTTGTTTAATCTATAAGATTTTTAATGTAAATAAAATGAAGGGATGATAGAGATAGCAGCCAGTTAGCTTTCTTATTTCAAACAAGAAGCTACTATAAAACTGAGGGCAGAAATTAAATTCCTGGGTACACTCAGAAATCTGACAGTGTTTGATTCCTTCATCTCTGTTCACACATCCATGGAGTAAGAATGAGAAATGACCTCAGTGCTAGCGAATGGAGATCACAAAGAACTGTAGGGAAGGAGCAGTAGCCGGACTGATCTTTTAAAATGTCTGTATGATCACATCACTCCCTGTTTAATAGCTGCCTACTCTTGAAACTGGAATAGCTCTCAGTTCTAGAGGGGCCACAGCATAGGTGCTGCCTGCTTCTCATATCCTACACATACTGTTCTTTCCCTCCACAGCCCCCTGGCTGCTCTTCATAACCCATCCTCTTGTGTATTTGCTGTTTGCTCTACAGGGAAAGCTCTACATCCTGATCTTCTTCACTCAGCTGGTTCTTGTCACCTTTCAAGACATGGTCAGTGTCACATGTTCAATGCCATCACCCCCGTCATCCATCCATGCATTATCAAGTCTTTAACAAGCTAGAGTGAATGGTGTGTGGTGATGTAAAGCATGTCTTTGACCTGGCCATCTTAACATCTCAAATGCTTATCATCACTAAATTATCCACATTTCCACGTGACTAAATTCCATGAAATAAAACTAGAGGAGATTTTCAGTTTAGTGGCATCTCTACCTTAAGAATTTGGAAGAGCCTAGCTTTTCTACTAGTTACCTGTTCTATTATATTATACATAAAGAAGATTTAGAGATAAAAGAATTGACCAAGAATATGTGTTTGATTTGCTTGTCGTGGAAATGTCATGTCAATGCTATGAAGTCATGCATAATGTTCTTGTGAGCGAGTCAGCAGATTCCAGAACAATGAGAGCAGCTAAATTACTTTGAAGTAGAGAAGGAGACAGGTGACTCTCTCTTAGTTATTCAACTGATTGCAGTGAATAAATTTCCTGACAAAATCAACCTAAAGAAGGAAGCATTGTTTTAAATAACAGCTCCAAAGGGATGCAGGCCATCATAACTGGGAAGACATGAGAGCAAGCAGCAAAGGCATGGTAGCAGGAGAAGGATGCTGGCTGGTCATAGTGCATCCACACTCAAAAAGCAGAGATCTGATCTTGCCAGCTCTCAGCTTACTTTCTCCATGTTAACCAGGGGAGGGTCCCATCCACAATTAAGATGCTGGGTTTTACCAATTAACATAAGCAAGATAATGCCTCACTAACATGCTGAAAGGCTAACTTTAATCAAGATAATCCATTATCAGTATACCCAGAGTGCTGCCACCTAGGTAATTCTAGATACTAGCTGAAAATAATACCATCACATCCAGAATCTCAGGAGGTTTGCTCTTCAGGCTTAGTCATAATCTAGCTATGTGCTCTGATCTCCTATATAAAGTACGTGTAAGTCTCTTCAATGGCTTTTATCAACATATTGTCATTAATATAATGTTTGACAGGACAAAGAAATATGAGGACAAAGTGTGGAACAGAGACTGAAGGAAAGGCCATCCAGAGATGCCCCACCTGGGGATCCATCCCATATACAGACACTAAACCCAGACACTATAGAGGATGCCAAGAAGTTCTTGCTGACAAAGGCCTGATAAACAGTTGTCTCCTGAGAGGCTCTGCCAGAGCCTGACAAATACAGATGCAGATGCTTGCAGCTAACCATTGGACTGAATATGGGGTCCCCAATGGAGGAGTTAAGGAAAGGACTGAAGGAGCTGAAGGGGTTTGCAACCCATAGGAAGAACAGTATCAACCAACCAGACCCCCCAGAGGTCCCAGGGACTAAACCAGCAACCAAAGAGTATACATTGAGGACCCATGGCTCCAGCCACATATGTAACAGAGGATGGCCTTGTCAGGCATCAGTGGGAGGAGAGGCCTTTGATCCTGTGAAGGTTCGATGCCCCAGTATAAAGGAATGCCAGGGCGGTGAGGAGGAAGTGGGTGGGTAGGTGGGGGAGCACTCTCATAGAATCAGGGAGAGGGGAAATGGGATAGGGGATTGCGGAGGGGAAACCTGGAAAGGGGATAACATTTAAAATGTAAATAAATAAAATATCCGATTTTTAAAAAAAGGAAAAAAAAAACTTGTCCTGACTAAAAATGGATGGCATGATCTTTGCAACCCTGACTTATGAAATTGTGTCCTCTTGAAAAGAGGGAAGTCTTCTTATTGAATCTACATAAATAATAGTGTAATTATGAAAAATAATGATTTCTAAAATGTTTAATTGTAGTTTGTTATAATAATAAATATATGACATGTTTTATTTTCACAAAATAATATTTTATGTCTTTCTGAAAACATTTTAGCTTTTAGTTTTCTTAAAGATGATTCGAAACATTTTTTTTTCTGAATCAGAGGGATTTCTTTTCCATTTATAAAACTGGAGACTTTAAATCTAGTACCCATGATTAAATAGTAGAGACTTACTTTTTGTTTTCAGATGTTCATTTTAAAAGTAAAGAAGATTCAAGTAATAATTATTAAATCATTTACTTTAGTCTTGAGTAATAAAATTTTATTTTGCTAGTTTGGATTTATGTAGCCTGCCTTTAAAAAGTCATATGCATGTGATCTATCAGAATCCTGGAATCATGAGTCATCTCTTGGCACAGGTGTTTTTTCATAGCAAACATACCAGAATAAACAGACAAACCCTGCTTTATTGTGTATATCTTAAGGAATTAAGACATATCTAATGGTACCAATCACATATAGCAGAGAAAAGAAAATCAGGACAATTAGTTCATGAGAAAACTGAATGACACTAGCTCAAAGGGTACAAAAGTTGTGTTTTTCAAAAGTCTAAAGGGCATAGTACAAGACCACAGGAGTGTGCCTCCCCAGATAGAAAAGAAAGTTGTGCCAAAAGCTACATGTGTGTGGGGACCAGAGCTGGGATGAGTGCGTTTCCTGAAAATAACACTGTGAAGGCCTTTTCTTCAACTTCAAGAGGTTTTATGCTTTGTAGAAGAGAGAGATTGGAATGTGAAATAAGCCAGGTGTGATGGTGCATGACTCTGGTTCCAGCACTCACAAGGCAGGCAGGATGATCTCTATGAAGTCCAGGCCAGCCTGAACTGTAATGCCTGCCAGCCAGGACTTCATCACTAGGTGGCTTTTTTTTATTTTCATTTTTTAATTTTAATTTTTATTTTTTTGGTCTAAATGAGATATCTATGTGATGGAATTTTATGATGTTCATCATGTATTTTATATATTTTCAAGAACTAAATGGTTATTCTAAACCCCTTTCTTCATTTTCAAAGTAGGACTTTTATTTATCTCAGAATTACCAGGTTAATCAGAATGGACTTTCTTTGCAGAATCCAAGAAGACTATTATACCATGGCACAACAAGTTATAATGCAGCCAGCAAAGACACTGAATATCAGATACTTACAGAGTCAAGTCAATATACTTTGCATAACATTCCTTAGAATATAAAAATATTAAGATACTCTCATAGCCTTACATGATTCTGTTAGTTTCTCACTATATTTACACAGTGCTGGACAAAACCAGTCATCCATGTCTAAGTTAGATAAAATAAAACCTTTAACTTGTTTCATGATGAAGACCATGCTCGTTTTACTCAGTACAGAAGCTCTAGTAGACAATTACCTATCAAATAGCTATAAGTCCTGTGTATTTAATATTCTAGTACCCACATTAAAAGTGTTAAAAGAATCAGTTAAAATTTATTTTCATGATATAGTTTATTTAAACTAATAAATCCAAATACTATCATTTAATATATAATCGATATTAAACTTTAATGCTGATTCAATTTTTAAATTTCTGGCTTTAAAAAAAAAAAACGTATTATAATATATTGTGATCTTATATTTTGCCCTCCCTCAATTTTTGTCAGATTGTTCCTGCCTTCTTATCCACCTAAGTTCATGTTTTTTTCCTCTCTTTCTCTCAAAAGAAAAAACAAAACAAAGAGAAAGAAAAAAAATCAAGGCAAGCAAATCTCCCAGACCCCAAAGAGCACAAACAAAGGAAGCACACAAAAACTCTGGATTCTGATCGGCGATGGCCAACTACTCTTGAGGATGTGGCCTGGTCTGTAATGTGGTTGATATTCAGAAAACATTTTCTTTTCCCAACAGCTATCTATTGCAAATAGCTTCTTAGAGGTCAGAGTTCATATCTGACCTATACTAGTAGCCTATCTACGTGCTGGAGTTTTGGTCTGGCTTGAACTTGTGCTAGTCTTCTGCATGCTATGTAAGTTTATTCATACATTAGCCCTATTGAATCTGGTGTTTCCTTGGAAACACCACCTCTGGCTTTTTATAATCGTACCACCTCCTCTTTAACATAGATACTCCAGCCTATAAGAGAAGGTTTTGATAAGGGTCTGCCATTTAGGAGTACATCCTCTGAAATCGTTATTAGCACTGAGACCCACAACTGGTCAATGTGCAAAGAGTTATCCAAATATTTTACTTTAATAAAATACAATGGAGTAGAACTTTACATTATATATCTAGGTCATATGCCCACAATTTAGGAGATATGTATCTAGTGGCCCCCATATAAGGCAGTGCGAAGCTAGACAGGGTGCAAAGGTAAACAGCTCCTAATTCATAAAAAGCATTCAAACGATCAAGTAAATGATTGAGTGAATGAAATAACTCACAAGCCATCTACAATTTACTTTATACAAAATGTTCTCTGTACAATTTTCCATGTCAAAAATTTTCCATGAAAAACATTACTTTTATTATTCTTCAAATGGCCATCAGAGTCATCTTGGAGCAAATCACTAAATAAAAGGTCAAAAGAGGTTATCCAGAAGAAACTACATTCTACAGTGAGCAATTATAGTTAACAATATAATCTGAATGTTCTCACCACAAAAAACAAAACAAAAAACAAAAACAAAAACAAAAACAAAAAAAACAAAGAAAACATGGTATGTGAGATGGTGAATAAACTAACTAAAGCCAATGGGCACACAATACATAACTCTAAGATGGCACCACCATGTCCCATATGCAGGACTATCTCCAGCATTATACCACTTCCACTTGTTCCCTTCTCTCTAAATAGCTACCTTTCTATTTTCATGTCAAATATGTGTGTGTATGTGTGTGTGTAAGTATATGTGTATATATAATGTATAACGTGCAATGTGCTGTGTCTGTGTAGTGTGTGTGTGTGTCTGTGTGTGTGTCTGTGTCTGTGTCTGTGTATGAATTTTGGTTATGCTGTTAGACAGTACATAGTATTCTTACTCTTTTTTTCTTCATACTTCTACAGCTTTTGCCTACTTTCTTTCTTTAATGATAATGCATTCTATTGTGTATAATGTGTTTTGGTCAAATCCACCCCATATTCCATCCCCACTACCTCTTCCTCTATCCTCCCACCATGGTTCCCTCCTAACTTTATGTGCTCTTGATCCATTTTGAACTGAGTTTTGTGCAGAATTAATGATAAGTTTCTTATTTCATTCTTCTATGTGCAGTTCTTCTGTTTGACTAGCGTCATTTGTTGAAGATGCTTTTTTTTTTTCCTGCAATGTCTATTTTTGGTCTCTTTTTCAAAAATCAGGTGGCTGTCAGAGTGTGACCATTCACTTAAATGTGGGCTACCAGAAAAATAATTAATATCTTCTGGTACCATACCATAGAAAGAATTGATATTAGCACTAGACTGATGAATAAAGAGAAAAGAAATTCTGAAGTCCACTGTTCTCTAAAGACCAAGTCTTTATACTTCAAGGTGAAAAATAACTCCACAGAAAGCCAAGTGGACTTGAGAGAAGGGGATCTGCTTCACAGACAGAAAACTTTTTCATTATAAACATTGGTTTTTTTTATAAATTAAAAATCATATAAGCAGCTAAGTCCATAACAAATCAAGTTACCTTCAACAGATAGTATGGTCCTGAAGGTAGTGAGACCCTAATCGAACTCAACAGAACATTTAAAGGAAGCTGCTGGGAAGGATAGACCATTGCTGGTCCCTAGAAAGCAAGACAACGTGACAAAGGTGAGTTCCTAGAGTCCATCTATGGAATTTTACTCTCCCCTTTAGCAAAGAAATTCTCAGTGTTGCCACAAACCCGAGTACTGTGCTCAATTGAGCCTACACACACTGATAATTTTTGAGGCCATTAAAAGTTCAATTATATCATGTGCTTAACTTTGAGTCCTATCCAGCAGCAAAGGAGGCTTTCTACAGATGTTTTCTTCAAAAAGAAAATATGTTAGCTATAGAGTTTACAGGATTCCAGTTTTCAAGATCGTCTAACATTGTGAGTTAATCTTTGAATGCGTTTAATGTGAATATGTACCCATAGGATACTTCCTCTACCGCAGAGTTAACACATCAAGATCTTTGGCATTGTAAGTTACAGAAGCAGATACCAAATGTGTGGAGAAGGTGAATCCATTATGGGAATGAACCTGTGAAGACTCTTGGCACTTTTCCTTGGCAAAATGTGTCTGATGACTTATTAGAGCTTTTTACACTTGCAGAGAATTTTCAAAGGGACATAGTGAACACAGAAAAATTGAATCTGAGTTGGATAAAACCCATTCTAAAAATGATGTCATAGCATGTAGTTGTTGAGGAAATGATGTTTAGAAAGGAAACAGAGACCTCAAGAAGATTAAGATATTAATCCAAACATTTACTGTTTAAATGACAAAAAGAATGCCGAGCAAGAAGGAAATAATTGATACATTAGAATTAAAAGTATACTCCTATACTACCAATTATTGATGATCTAATAAAGTTCCTAGGCTCCATATACCTACACTGACAAAAGGAAAACAGAAATGAAAACATACTTATTAAGGATAATTAAGAACTCAAGAAGTTAGACTCCAAAAAACCAAATAACCCCATCAAAAAATGGGGAACAGAGTTAAGCAGAGAATTCTCAACTGAGGAAATTCACAGGGCTGAGAAGCACCTAAAGAAATGCTCAACATCCATAGTCATCA
>CM052712.1:43631663-43647227 GCA_028551405.1 Uromys caudimaculatus | reverse complement strand
GGGAGGTGGAATTCCCTCCTAGAGACGGGTTGGGGAGGGGATGGGGGGTATACAAAGAGGAGACTCAGAAAAGGGGAAACATTGGAAATGTATATAAAGTATCAAAAATAAAAAAGGAGGAAAAAAAAAAGAAGAATCTCTTTATAGTGATGTTAGTGTGATAATATGTCATTTCTTACACCAATGCTTTTTTTTCTTTCCAATGAAATTCTAATAAAATGATTCAACTCAAAAAGATATAAAATCTTGGCAATAATGATAATCTTAATTTTCAATGGTGCCTGTCATTTTATTATCATAAATATAAAAACTTAAAGAGCTTTCTTAGGGATAAGCAATATGAGTCAGAGAGACATTACTTCCACTGCTGCCAACATCTGAGCACATTTCCCTACTTTTATGTTTATGAACTACAAATTTATGTTTACTCAGTACTGCTATTTATCATATAAGTAGGGCTTTTATTAAGTGAATGTTTAAGAGAAACCAATGTGAGTTTGAAAACATCTTTTTACTGAAAATGAAATTACAGTTATTTATAACTCGATGCTGAAAAGTACTTGTCTGCTTTTGAGTTCAGATTATTGAAATCTTAAGTTCAATTGTCTCCAATGCCCTTAGCATATTTTACTTAATTCTCACAACATGAATACAGAAAATAACTGTTAATTGAGTTTAACATTGTGCACTGTGGGTCTGGAATCCTATCTTAAATTTCCCAAGTAGTGCCAAAATAAATTGTCTTTATACGAAAAAAGGCATATGTGCTTAAAGATTATGGTGCAATTGAATCTAAAGCATCCTAAGTGCCTTCTAGGCACTGATCCCTGGCTAGGTAATGGGATACATAGTCACCCTCGAGAACACCACTGATCAAGGATAAGCATGCAGTTCTGTGTTCTCCTTTAGAAATAATGACGTTTTTAGCCAAAAGCTAGCTGAATAGGAGTTTCCTAATAAAGAAATTTCTCTAAAAGTCAGACTCTAAATAAAATGCACATTAGAGTCTTGCTTGATACTCCATTCTGTGGAGAAGTCACAAACTCCAGCTAGTTTTGACTCAGGCTTGCTGATTTTCAACTTTTCCTTACTTGGGTGATTCTTATGACCAAATTTCTATACAGCTTGTGTCACTGAGGCATGAGAATGGTCTGAGTAACTGAACAAGAATTCATTATGTTCAAACTTCCTTAAGTCATCGGGGTTTCTTTTTTCTTTTCTTTCTTTGTTTCTTTTTTCTTTCTTTCTTCTTTTAGAGTTTTCAACATTATTTTATTTATTTATTTATTTATTTTTATTCACTTTACATCTCACTCACTGCCCCTCTACTGGTCATCCCCTCCCATAATCCTTCCTCTCCCCTTCTCTTCTGAGAGGGTGCCCACCCCTGTACATCCCTACCTGAAACATCAAGTCTAGGGATCTAGGTGCATCTTCTCCCACTGAGGCCAAACAAAGCAGCTCAGCTCAAAAATATATCACACAAACAAGCAACAGCTTTTAGGATAGCCCCTGCTCCAGTTGTTCAGGACCCACATGAAAACCAAGATGCATATATGCTACATATGTGTGGGGAAGTCTACTCTAGCCTGTGTATACTCTTTGGATGGTGGAACAGCCTCTGAGAGCCCAAAAGGTCAAGGCAGTTGACTTGGGTCGGCCTGTGGAGTTCCTATAGGCTGGAACTCCAAGCAGTAATAGGGACATCAACTCATGCACAAAACTTTCGCCCTAAAATATATCCTGTCTATAAGAAATGCAGATACTGGGGATAGCCTGAAGGAATGGACAACCAATAACTGGTCCAACTTGAGACCCATCCCATGGGCAAGCACCAACCCCTGACACTATTAATGATACTCTGTTATGCTTGCAGACAAGAGTCTACCACAGTTGTCCTTTGAGAGGCTCCACCCAACAACTGACTCAGACTTATGCAGACACCCACAGCCAAAGAGTAGATGGAGCTTGAGGACTCTTATGAAAGAGTAGGGGAAAGGATTGCAGGCCATCAGGTTTTCAATGAAACCATCATTACCCAAGTGGTTTCTCTTTAATTGGCTAAACGCTCACAAGTTATCTTGGGTAAGACAGAATGCTCATGGCTCAGAGAAGCAGAGCAGTGGTGCATGTAATTCAGCAAACAAGACATTATGGAGACTACATTAAAATACAAGGCTTGACATTAACCTGTCTTGCCAGGTTTGGTTTGACATTGTCTCCATAGAAGAACTATCAGAAGAGGGAGAGAAATCAATGCTCACTGGGTGTGCTTTGAATTCCCTTCTGTTTAGTAAAAAGATTTCAGCAAATAGTAACTTCAAAGAACTTTGTCAGCAAATGAAAAACTTTGCTTCTATGAATTTTTATCAAGGTTCGCCTTGGAGCCCAGCATTCTGGGACTCTTCACAATACAATCTAAAGCCTGAAACTGTCCCTTTATTCACTACTATCCTGTAATGACTGCATGTCACAATACATCCTTGCAAAATGGCTTCATACAAAATATACTCTGGAAGAGTCGTACTACATCATTGGTTAAAACTCCCATTGTAGACTCACAATTCCCATAAATCAAAGACCCTCAATGAAACATTCTCAAATATTTTTGATTCTGTAATGTTTTATGATATGTTAAACTGACCAGATGAAAGTGGATTACCAACAAACACATTACAACATTGTACTCTCCTCAAATTACTTCTTCAAGAACAGATTCAGCTACTAGTCAAAATGAACCTTGTAAACACAACACACCTTTCCCAGAAAGTTAACTTTAAGCTAAGAAGGTCATTCTCACTTGATAGACTTAACCAGACAAGACCTTAAAAGGGGAAAAGCTTTTCATGGCAAATACAAAGAGAAGCTGAATTTATAGTTGTTTCCCTCTTGTTAATTGTCCCATTGTAATGCCTTTGTACAGACAATAGCTTCAGCCCTAGGCTAATGAGTACTCTCTTATGCCAACCTTATGGACTTTTGACTGGCTTAGCACACAAACCAAACCAATTCTTTATAATAAATTCTTTAATGTCTCTATGCCTGTGCTTTCTAGTTCATTCTCTCTCTCTCTCTCTCTCTCTCTCTCTCTCTCTCTCTCTCTCTCTCTCTCTGTGTGTGTGTGTGTGTGTGTGTGTGTGTGTGTCTTACACATGAATTTATATCTATATCATCTATCTCTATCTATTTATATATCTATCTCTGTCTTTATCTCCATCATCAATATAAAATTATTTCAGTTCTTTTTCTTTTTGCCAGTTTGACTAACAGACTCACGTAGGTTGAATCTGAAATGCATTCCCACATACACATGCATGTTTTAAGCATGTGTTCCTCATCTTTTGGGTGTATTCTGAGGGCTGTGGAGGGGAGCCTTCAGAATCTGGGACCTGTATGACAGAATAAGTCAGCAGAAGCGGGCTTTTGAAGATTTCGCTGCTTCCTCTGCAGCAATATGAACACAGAACAACCTCCTGCTGCCTGGACTAGTCTCCATAGTCATTGTAATTTCTTAGTATGTTTCTTTAAACCCTTTTAAAACTTGGTAGGAATACAGAGCAGAGAATGAGGTCAGAGAGATTTGTTCAAAGACTGCAAATTCAGCATATGATTTGAGAAATGAGTGGTAGAGAGGAGGGGTGTAAAAACCCTAATGCTCCTCTGATCCACCAAATCGGGCTAGGGCAGGTCAGGGACACTGGTATACGCCCAAAGGCATTCCAATGCCTGCAGGTTACATGTAGCTCTTTAAAATAGCAAAACTCTTCCCTCTAGGTAGAGAGTTAAGATGCTAATGAGACATGCAATGCATTAAGTTGTATGTATGACTGTCTGTACTAGAGCATGCCAGCGAAGTATCATGCAAATGGGCCAGAAACCCTGGAATATAACAGAAAAGTCTTCATCCTTTGTGTAGAATTGTTTGAGCTTCTGAATGTTTTCTCCCCACTCTGACCCACAATCTTTTTTATTACCTTTGATCTTGTTCTTTTCCTTGAAACATGGAAGGTATTTTTATTTCTATTTCATTTTTATTGCATCAGAATTTTAAAATCTTGGGAAAATCTTTGTAAATAACAGGTTATAAATTAATCAAGAAATAATATTTCTTAAAACTTAACTGGTTTTATGTAATTTTCATTTATGCATTTGATCAGTTTGTTGTTTATTCCAGGTTCACAGAAGAATATACTATAGTTGCTTTTCATACACCTACATATGAGTGGTGGAAAACCACTTAAGTGATCACGTTTCATTGAGTCTTTGCCACACTGAACTTCTTTACAACTCCTTATCTCATTACCACTCTGTAAGCTTTTATTTTTCAAAACCTACTTTAATAAGGCTTCTTACATGTTTCAACCTCCCTTCTAGCCCATGGACCAAAGGTAAAGAAGAAAGATAGTTAATAGGACAAAGTAGTGTGGACCTGTTTAGAAGTAGTTCTTTGGGGCAATTCCAATCCTCATTGTCAGGATAACAGCAGTCTTGTCCCAAACATCAAACACAAATCAGAAGGGGCAGTCCAGTGCAATCTGCAAACACCAAACATGAATCAGTAGCAGAGGCTCCATCCAGAAGCTCCGCTGACTTGGCACAAGCCACCAGAAGTGGCAAGAAGCAGCTGAATACCAGGAAAAGTTCTTTGGCACTTTTCTCTCTCTAAAGTCATAGCAAGCAAAGACTAGCTGAGTCTCAAAAGAAACCAGAAATCTCCACTTCGCCACCCAGTTTTTAAGGATTTTTTTGTTGTTGTTTTTTACCCTTTTGGGGAGTATTTGTCTAAACCTGAATGAGTTTATGTGCACTGTATGTATGCAGGAGCTCAGAGAGGTCAAAGTAGATGTGAGAATCCACAGACCATGTAGTTACAGGTGACTGTAAGGTGGCGTGTTGATAAATGCATCTGAAGCCTCTGCAAGAGCAGCAAGTGTTATATGCAACCTCTCCAGGCACAGCTATCATTAATTTAAAAATAAAAAAATTATCTTCCTCCAGATTTGCAATATCTTTATTAAGTTCTGATTTTGAAACATTCCTGAATCAACTTTTTCTAAATATTATGATGAATTATCTTATTTCATTTATTCATACAAAAATACAACCTGAACTTATGTATCCATTTTTAATGTATATTTAATATTGAGCTAATCCTCTGACTTGTACATTTTTAAAGGTGCTTATCCCTGCAGCCACTTCCTTGTATGTTTTTATATGAACTTAATAATCAACTTCTATAACTCCAGGAATAAAACATTCTCCTCAACTTTATTTAAATAATATTAAGTTTGCAAATCAATTTTCTGAAAACTGTTCTTTATGATGTGCTCTTGCTTTTCAAAAATATAATCTCAAAAAAAACAAAAACATAATAATACAAAATAAATAAAAGAATTAATAAATATGTCACACGTTTCCATTTTTTAACTTGTTAAAATTTAGAAAGGGCAGTGGATAAAATTACTAATTTAAAAAAAAAAACAAGAAGTTATTGGCATTTACACTTTTTCCAATTACCTATTTCAATGAAGAATAAAATGCAATTATGGAAATAACCTATGTAGTGTCAATATTCTATCCCAGATTCTCTAAAGTATAGCAACCCACTGATCTCAATAAGAGCTATAATACCAGAGCAGAATGCTTAGGGAAAACGTGACTTCAAAAGACTTGTGACTTCAGAGGTCTGAAATCTCAGATAATGGGTATTCTCTTGTCAGAAGGATGCACTGAATAAAGATGAAGTTGATCCTCTGATTTTCATTATTAGAAAGCATTTTCTGGCAAAATTGAATTTAAAATAGCTATCAATTGTAGTTCAGCATTTCCCTTGGCTTTCCCAAAATACCTAGCAGCAAGAATGCTTAGAGAAACACAAAATAAAATTTGCAAAACCATCGTAATCTGTCTTATGAATCTCAGACTCTGAAAGCCCTTGTAGAGGCAAAACTGACCTGGAAACAATAAAAATAACAAATAAAAACAATGAAAAGTGATGCCTTTCCCAGCAAAAGGGCCAACATTTCCATGGTTAATTCCCCACCTATCCCTGTGCGTGAGCCTTTCAGCAGCCCCCTTCCCATATCACTTCTTTTGCTACTCTTGAGTCATTACCCTCCTTTCCTTTTCCACAATAATATCTAACCAAAGCTGTACTACATTATCTTAGGGAAGGCACAATAAAAACACATTCTAAAACAACATCTGCCTCATTTATGAGAAGAAAGAAACCATGGAGTAAGCAAAACTAAACCAAAAAGTGTGAAACCTCTAGGTGAAGTTGTCCTGCCTACTTATTAGATGCTTTGACTAGAAGTACTTATTGATGTAAAACATCCTTTTATTGCCAGTTATAATTGTCATCTTGGAGGCTTACTGTTCAATAAGTTCACTCTTTTTCATTCTTTCTGAACTCTGGCTGGCTTGTCAGCTCAGCTGTTGTGTCTCAAACTCCCCTCCATGCTCACTGATTAAAACTGTCTTCTCCTGGCTTCTCAATGAATTGCTCTGCTTAGAAAAACTCCCTCTGATTGAACAGAACTGAAAGAAACTGAACAGAACTTCAGGAACTCAACTGGACTCAACTGCATTCAACTGAACTACAGCAAACTACAATGACCTAAACTTAACTGAACTCCACTGCATCACCTGAACTCAACTGAACTGCGCTCACCGAACTGCCCTTCGCCCTGCCTCACTATGTGCTGATGCTCTCAAGTCACCACTCCTTTGTGACTCTTCTAGTGTGAGTTAGGTGTATGCTATCTCTGACTCAGTCTATCAAATCTTTCTCTGATTTGTCACTTTGTTTGCCCCTCAATTAGACATCAGTTTCAAACATGGCTGCTTCCTTCTACACACTAACTTTACCTCAATTGTTCAGAATTAAAGGTATGTACTAATGAAGTGTCTGCATTCTAGTCACAGGAATTAAAGGTGCATCTGTATTCCAGCCAGAGGGATTAAAGGTGTGTACTAAGAGCATGTCTCTATTTCAGCCAGATTACACAGACCTAAAAAGTCCTTGGATGTGATCCATAGCCAGAGCAGTCATGGTGCTGGACTAAAATTCCTTTACATATTGTACAACAGAAACTACCCATTTCTATGAAATTTTATCAAAAACATAAAAATCTCCAAGTTAGATTACTTTAAAAGAACATACTATAAGAGACACTTAATATATGTCTTTATTTCATGTAATTTAACCTCATAAAAATATGTCCTTCACAAAGTTTGAAATGAGAAATATAAGACAGAGTAGAGTGAAGACGATAAAGAGGGGAAACCCAAGCCTACGAAACTCTGTATAAATGTTTAGCATTTCCTTTATGTTTTATTTTAATTGAATCAATTCACATTTTAGCTGATCAAAATGTTGGGTGACTTATGTACTTTTATCTCTACATTATACAACAGATTTCTATAATGTAGTTAAACTTGGCTTACCAAAAATAATTTTTGCACTATACATCTTAAAATACATTAGTGCCCCTGACTGGAGATTCTCCTACTTCCCACACGCGTTACAACGCTCCCTGCCAAACGCACTTGCTTTAATTGTCATCCCATAATACTGAACATTTGTCATTGGAGTTATCCTAATATATTTTCATCTTCATATAATATTCTATCTAACATTAGACTTGCTTCAGCTCACTGATTGGAGGCTGCATCAATTCCACTGTTTTCTCATGCCACCAGTGCATGTAGGGCTTCTAGACAACTGAGTGGGGCCTTTGTGAATAGCTGTGGGGTTTCTGCCCTTTACTTAACAACTCTGCCTGCATTTTCTGTAGCCATGATGTAACTGAATTTAAATACATCACCTCACTAGTATCTCCATATCATATTTATTTCATTAGTTTTTCTGTCCCTCTGCTTTTCTAAAATTCATTTTAATATATTTTATTTTATCTACTATTATTTCACTATGAAACTATTTAATTTGATCTATTGCTTTGTGATATGATAATATTCATTCTGATCTTTAATAGTCTATTTAGAATAATGGATTATCTCATGTAACATGTATAAACAAAATAATAACTTATGCATTTAACTTCTGCCTCCTTTTTCTATGCCTTATTTTTTATTTCTGCTCATACTTCAGAACTTTTACTACCATTAGTAAGATATTTGGAGTAAGCAACTATGTAGTTATAGAAAAACGGAGGCCAATAATGTCTTTTTATCTACATATATTAACTGTTTCCAATGTCTTTGTTTTTTCTGTTTAACCATGTTTTCACATGAAGGTGTGTTTTATTTAGGTTTTTTTTATTAGCAAAAAATAAATAAATAAACACCTGTGTATCTTCATGTGTATCGTCAACTTTTATAATTCAGTAAAAATTGCAAAAATCCAGCTTTTATGTAATTGAAACTACACTTACTTGCTTTCGATTTGAAATGTTTACTTTTTCTTTTAACACTACAACTGTGTCATTCTAAGACAATTGACCTCTGCAGTTTATGATAAATTGCAAGTTTCTCATTCCTTCCTTTTATAGGGATTGATTTCAAGATCTTTTCTGTTTCATCAGTTTTCAGTGATTGTGGCATTACTTGATTTTGTGTTTATGAATTTAACCTTTAATGCTCTCTCTGAACATATAAATGATTTTTCAACAAATTGAGGAAGACTTTGCTATGTTTTCTGTTGTGATTTTCTGCCTTTTTGGTTTTTGGAAATTCATATTTAAGTTAGAGTATGTGGTATTTCTTTGCAGGACAGTCTCGGTATTTTTTTTTTATTTGATCTTTTTTGTTTGCTTGTTTTACACTCCAGATTTTATACCCCTCCTGGTCCACCCTCTGACTGTTCCACATTCCATACTTCTTCCTACCCTTCCCTCTTCGAGGATGTCTTTATCCCCCCACCCCCTCACCAAACCTCTCCACTCCCTGGGGCCTCCAATCTCTTGAGGGTTAGGCACATCTTCTCTGACTGAACCCAGACCCAGAAGTCCTCTGCTGTATATCTGTTGGAGGCCTCATATCAGCTGGTGTATGTTACCTGGTTGGTGGCCCAGTGTCTGAGAGATCTCGGGGGTTCTGGTTAATGAGACTGCTGGTCTTCCTACAGGGTCACCCTTCTCCTCTGTTTCTTCCAATCATCCCCTAATTCAGCCACAGGGCTCAGCAGCTTCTGTCCATTGGTTGGGTGTAAATATCTACATCTGATTCTTTCAGCTGCTTGTTGGGTCTTCTGGAGGGCAGTCATGATAGGTCTTTTTTGTGAGCACTCCATAGCCTCAGTAATAGTGTCAGGCCTTGGGGCCTCCCTTTGAGCTGGCCTGTCTCTGGACCTCCTTTTCCTCAGGCTCTTGGTATCAGGGTATTTTTATCTCTCCTGTTTCTTTTCAATTGAATTGTTTCTGCTAATGTAGCCTGAAGAAAACCAACACTTCATTGTGATATTAATCTTGCTCCTGAACCTACTGACAGGCACACAGGAAATGGTATTTACATTATACTAGAAACTTACAATTAGTTTTGTTCTCGCTGCCTCACTGAGACTCCCTATCTGCTTCCTCATTGTATAGATTTTTCCTTTCATACACCTCCATCTATCCATATGTAGGTGTACTATACCTATTTCATTATCAAATAGTTAATTGACTTTTGGTATAGACTCCTGTAAGTGCCAGCACATATAAAATCCACTTATCCACCATTGCATTCTAAGTATAGAATATTTCACCCCTTCAAACTTCCATTTATTTTTGCTTTCATATTAATTTCCTTCCATTCTCAAACCCTCGCAACCATATATGGTATTCCCATCCCAATAGTACTTTGTTATTAGGCTGTCTTACAGGTGGAAACGATGTATCCTTTTGAAGTTGACTTCTTTTCTTCCATATTGACTTGAATATTGTAGCTTGTAACACTATTTTATTTCTAATTCTAAGTATTATGCCATTGTAGGCCAGAAGAATATTGAAGTTCTCAGCCAATGCCTATAGCTCCACCACCCAAACTCCCATACACTTATATACATTATTTACTAAAACATTCAGTTTCCCTAGCAACGTGTATTGATCACAATACTCTACTGAATTATTTATAATGAAAAATATATCTCCATTATTCTTAGGGAAATAATTTTTACTTCATAATCATATATTTAAAATTCATCCTTTATACCAGACTGTTATCTTAAATCTATGAAATATTTTTTACTAGAAGAGCCTAGAAAAGCTGATAAAAATTTGAGAAACCAATGGCAAGAATAACATGAAAGTTAATTTAAAATAATCAAAAAATATCAGACTGATGAAGCATTAAAACATATTCACCTTTTTAATATAAAAATATCACATGCTATTAAGTAAGAAAAGGAAAAATGCTTTATACACTAAAAATCAACAGAGGTCTGACTAGATTCTAACTGTCAGAACTCATTTGATTCCCTTTACCTCAGTTGTTTTGTGTTTCCAGTACTCTAACAGTTAAGTCGCATGGTGACATAATTTGGAAATTTATTACATTTCCTTAAATTGATATTTCCTGATTAAACATGGTTTTGTTTGTTCAATGGATTTAGACTCAGTTTAAGTCCTTTCTAGGGGGATCAGCTTTTCTGCAGGAAACAGTGAAATCCACTGATTTTACCCTGTTCCAGTCAGATGTCACCTGCTCTTCATTACCCTCCACCCTGTGGGAGGCATTTGGATACATGTTTTCCTCTAATACAGAAGAGGAAAGATAAAAGGGACAATTATTGCCCCTTGATCTCATCCTTGGTACAAGGTTCTCAACACAGGATATGTCTGCTGCTCATCTTCTCAATAACACAGAAAGAAAGTTGCCCCACTGAGGCTCACTTAGACAGCTGGATAAATGTCAATGCTAGTTTTAAACCCATATCTGACTCTACCCTAAAGCCCTTCCCAGTAGTGCCTAGAAACACCATTCACATTAAGTGAAAAAGTAACCAACACTAATTACATTTAATTATGTAATTAAGTCATTTAGCAAATAATTATAAATTGCTTCACAGAAAGAAGTGCCAGCAGTGTCTTCCTGCTTTAATTCTGAAGGCATTTACATAAATCTTAATACTCTAAAATATGTTCAGTATATGGGACACAAGACATTAACTACATGTTTTCTACATGACAGAAGTTACTCTATATTGAGCATATGTATATATTATCACTCTTATTTGTGTCCATTAACCCCATTAGATTATAATTCACTTACTTTTCAAACACAATTTAATTTTGTGTTACAACACTATTCCATCCCAGTAACAGTGTTTTCAGGTGAGCTGTCCTTCATTCCTGTTCCTTGTCAATCAGTGAGCATGTTACATGCTGGAGGATGAATTATGATATGGCTCAGTTTTTTCTGAAGAGTAGAGAAACTGAAAGGACTTTCTCCTGTAAACGTAACTTTGCTTGATGTAATTGTTGTTTTGGAGGCTTGCTACTGTATAAGCTCACTCTAGTTCTTTCTGAACTCTGGCTAATTGGTTCAACTCAGCTGGTCTTGCTCAGACTCCTCTCCAAGCTGACTGATTCAATCTGACTTCTCTTGGCTTTTCACTGAATTGCTCTGATATCATCAAACTAACTCCAGCAACTAACTCTGGAAATTTGTTCTAATCTTTTGACTCCTTATTCTCTGGCTTCAGCTGTCTCTGTTGACCTGCAATGAACTGCATGAACTCACTAACAAACTCAACTCCACTGCACTGCGCTCACTGCACTGATTCCCAACTAACTGACCCTCTTTCCCTGCACTGCTCTTAAATTAGTTCTTGTTCCTTGAGAGTTCTATCCTCTTGAGAGTTGCGCATATTCTATCTCTGACTCACTCTGTCAAATCTTTCTCTGATGAGTTACTTTGTCTGTTCCTCAAGTAGTCATCACTTTCAAACATGACTGCTTCCTTCTACAAACTAATATTTTTCCATTAATTAATTTATTCACTTTATATCCCCATAAGGGACCCCCTTCTTCTCCCAGCCCCCCTTATAACTCCCTCTCAGCCAGCCTCCTTCACCTCTGAGAAGGGGAAGATCCCCCTACCCCTCTCACCTTAAGTCACTGTAGTACTAGGCACATCCTGTACCATTGAGGCCAGACACGATGACCAGTTATGGGAACAGGATTCACAGGCAGGCAACAGATTCAGAGTAAACCCCAGCTCCAGTTGTTGGGGAACCTACATGAAGACCAAGGTGCACATCTGTTACATATGTGTGGGGGACCTAGGTCCAGGCCTTGTGTATTCTTTGATTGATGGTTCAGTCTCTGGGAAATCCCAAAGGTACAGATTAGCTGACTCTAGTGTTCTTCTTGCAGAGTCCTTATCCCCATGTGGTTCCTCAATCTTTCTCCCAACTCCGCAGAACTTCCCAAGCTCTATGTTTGGCTATGGTTGTCTGCATTTGTTTCAGTCAGTTGTTGGGTGGAGCCTCTCAAAAAGAAAATTATGCTACATTCCTCTCTGTGAATCCAGACTGACAGATACAAACATAGCATGAGACTCCAAGGTAGTTGAAGAAGGAAGGCAGGCCTGCAATGTGTCCCTATTGAGCCTCTGAGGACAGCTTGGCACACCCCTCACCCATACACAAATTGGCAAGGTTTGCTACTGCAATCATTTATGTCCATCTCACACAGTGTACTTATGTATCCAGGCCATCAGTGACAAACATAGCTGTCAACAGTGTCTTTACATATTGCATCACTGTGACAAGGCTTTGACAATGAAGTATCAAAGTCTCTGTGTGTCCCTTTGAATCTATTACCCATGCAGTCACAGTAGGAGTTGTTTCCTGCATCTACACATGGAGGCATGGCTGACTGGCACATTCATCAAAGTTGAGTTCACAGTGGTCTCCAAGGAATCTGAATGTACAGTCACAGAATTAAGCCTCAAGTACATACTGGCACGTGGCACCATGTAAACATGGCTAGGATCCACATTCATCAATTTCTAGCACACAGTTCACACCAGTACTCTTGAGGACAGACACATATGTACCTTCCTATCTCATTGAGGCATACAGCATCTTTCATACAGGGATCAGAAATATTTTCATCCACTCCCAAGTCACAATGCTTCCTGGGTATCCAGCCACACAGAAGCAGGAGTAGCCATTAATTCCATTCTAGCACACAGCCCCATTGTGGTAAGTGCTGGAGGCACACTCATTGTGTTCTGTCTCACAGAACCTTCCAGCATATGCAGCTGGACAGACACAGGCAGGGTGCTCAGGGTCTTTATGACAGGTGCCTCCACATGGGAAAGCATTCCCTCTACAAGAATCAGTGGCAGTTTCACAAGTCAACCCTCTGTATGCAGGAAGATATTGACACAAGAAGCCCCTTTCTTCTGGGTTATTCACACAAGTGGCAATTCTTTGACAAGGATTGGAGAAGCAAGGTCTTTTACCTTAAAGGTGTGTACTAAGGGCATGCCTATATCTTTGGATGTGTTCCCTTGCCAGAGCACGCATGTTGCTTGATTTAAATTACTCTACATTCTCCCCTCTAACAAAACTTCATACACTGGCTAGCAAACAAGGAAAACTAAAATCCACTCATGAAATACATCACAGAAAGACAAAGACGATTCTGACTTAGCTTCTAGAAAGGCAAGAGGTAAATATACATATCACTTTGAATGTCTCCCAGGCTGCTGTTTTACTAAGGAGATAGGACAAATCACTCTTTTCAAGTCATATTTTTAAAAAGTAAGCGCGCGCACGTGCGCGCGCGCGCACACACACACACACACACACACACACACCCCAATGTAAAATACAAGTTGACAGCAAAATTGAGCCCAATTATCAATAATTTTTCTAAAACAAGTAGGATACTATCTAGCTGATCTGCTCTCCTTTATCACATAGTAGATTCAGGTGCTTTTGAGCCTCTGTACTCCATCCAAATGTATGGTTTCCTTTTGACTTATGCTACTAAAATTACTTCACTTAAGGCAAAGATGTTATACATAGCAAAACACTGTAAAGTAAAATGTAACAGCAATGTGCTCTTTATAACATATTGATGTTTAAATAACTAATGAAGGTTCCAAGTTAGCTTACAGAAGAGCACAATCAAAACATATGATTAAAATGAAATATACTCAATTTTCCTGTTCTGAACTTGTCTTTGAAAGCTATGTATGGCTAAAACTACTTGGAAATCGATGTTAGAAATATAAGTTAACCATAATAATAAAGGAGGGTTGTATTTTTCCAAATCTGTTTTATATATAAATGAAATAAAGTAATTAGATTCATATATTTAGGGAGATATTTGTTCAAATGCTTGGTTTAAAAGATCCTTGGATTTTTCTTAATGCTAGCTCAGGGATACTCCGAAGCCTGGGCACCTAAGATGCAGCACAGTACCATTTGTTCATCTGTTTGGACCTTGATCGTGGCCAATTTAAACGCTCTGTGAACAAAGGAATCCCTGAACAAAGCTTCAACTTATATTTTGGTGTTTGATGTAAACAGTAACTTTGGTAAAAATTGCCATGAAATGTTTGATTCCTCAAGGAGTCTTTGTGTTGAATGACCTGAATGGAGTCGGGGACGCACAGCTACTTGGCAAACATAAGAAAAGCAGAGAACAAACTGCTAAAGTGAGAATTGTATTATACACAGTGGGAATGAATGTCTGATTGCTTAGCCCCTAAGAGCAGTCACAAAACAAACTACAATATTTGAAGTGTATAACAAGTCTAGGAAACAGCTTTGCCCTGGCCTCTCGGATGGACAGCAGTTAAAATGGAAGGAAGAAAGCCTTCTAGTGATGCTTAAGACATCAGAGAAAATGGTGGAACAAACTGAGCAAGCTGCTTGGTTCCTTGGAATCACATTGGTTTGATTCGGTATTAGAAGCTGACCTCATTGTAAATATTCTACTCCACTAGTAAAGCATCATAAGTGCAGGAAACTAAATGAAACTGTCATAAAATCGCCCATTTTCAGAGAATGCTAAACACCAAATGCTTCACATATGTCTCAAGGATGTGTTGACTCTCTGAGAATGCCCTTAGCAGGGATCTTAATCCATTCACGCTGCTATTAACACCTGGGTACAGGGGAAAGTTCCTGAACAGAACACCAGGGGTTTATGCTTTAAGATCAAGAATAGACAAATGGGACCTCATAAAATTGCAAAGCTTCTGTAAGGCAAAGGACACTGTCAATAGGACAAAACGGCAACCAACAGATTGGGAAAAGATCTTTACCAATCCTATGTCCGATAGAGGGCTAATATTCAATATATAAAAAGAACTCAAGTTAGACTCCAGAGAACCAAATAACCCCATCAAAAAATGGGGAACAGAGCTAAACAGAGAATTCTCAACTGAGGAAATTCGCAGGGCTGAGAAGCACCTAAAGAAATGCTCAACATCCCTAGTCATCAGGGAAATGCAAATCAAAACAGGTCTGAGATTCCACCTCACATCAGTCAGAATGGCTAAGATCAAAAACTCAGGTGACAGCAGATGCTGGCGAGGATGTAGAGAAAGAGGAACACTCCTCCACTGTTGGTGGGATTGCAAGCTGGTACAACCACTCTG
>CM052712.1:43588029-43631163 GCA_028551405.1 Uromys caudimaculatus | reverse complement strand
AAATGTAAATAAAGTATCAAAATAAATAAATAAATAAAATAGCATAAAAATAAATAAATAAATAAATAAATAAATAAATAAATAAATAAATAAAAAAAAAACATGGTATATACTCACTGATAAGTGGATATTAGCCCAAAAGTTCAGAATACTCAAGTTTCACTTCACAGTAACCATTGGACTGAGTATGAGGTCCCAGTTGGAGGAGTTGGAGAAGGGACTGAAGGAGCTGAGGGAGTTTGCAGCCCTGTGTAGGGAGCAACAATGTCAACTGGCCTGACCCCCCAGTGCTCCTGGAGGCTGGACCACCAACCAAAGAATACACATGGAGGAACCCATGGTGCTGGCCACATATGTGGCAGCAAAGGGCCTTGTTTGCCATCAGTGGGAGGAGAGGCCCTTGGACTTGAGGGTGTTAGAGGCCCCAGTATAGGGGAATGCCAAGGTGGGAAGACGGGAGTGGGTGGGCAGGTGGGTGCGTGGGTGGGTGGGTGGGGAAATACCCTCATAGAAGCAGGGGGAGGGAGGAGGGGATAGGGGGTTTCACAGTGGAGACCTGGAAAGGGGGAAACATTGGAAATGCAAATAAAATATAAAAAAATTTAAAAAAAATAATTTATGTGCAATAGAAATATTTTCTCAAGTTTCCAGACTCTGGGAGCACCAAGATCAAGATACTAGCTGATTTGAGATTTCAGCTATATAGAGAACACATGGTAGAAGTGTATAAGGAAGCCTCCTGAGAACTTTTTATAAAAACCTCACTAATGTGATAGCTCTACCTCAGGATATAACCATCTCCCAAAGTCCCCACCCCCAAATACTATCACTTTGGTGATTATAATTTTATGAGAAGATCATTCCAGATTAAAAAAAACAGTTTATTATGTTATAATCATTTTTGAGGTGAGACGGAAATTACTTTTTAA
This sequence comes from Uromys caudimaculatus, assembly GCA_028551405.1. Taxonomy (NCBI): domain Eukaryota; kingdom Metazoa; phylum Chordata; class Mammalia; order Rodentia; family Muridae; genus Uromys; species Uromys caudimaculatus. The sequence goes on along the minus strand of CM052712.1, from coordinate 43,630,234 downwards.
CCACAACAGGAAACAAACACAGAAATTAAAGGATATTAATATGAAATGTACATTTCTCAAATATATTTCATGAAGAATCATTACATATTTGGGTTTGGCATTTGAACTGATTGCAGTAAAAAAAAAATGTTTTCTAAAATGAAACAAATAATGTAACACATGCCTTTAATCCCAGCACTCAGGAAGCAAAGGCAGTCAGATCTCTGAGTTCAAGGCGAGCTTGTTCTACAGAGTGACTTCCAGGACAGCCAAGGTGACACAGGAAAACCCTGTCTTGTAAATATTTTGAAAATGTGGTAAGGTGCATTTGACAAATATTTTCCATCTGTTCTAAGATGTAATTAGAAATGCAAGTATAAAATCTGCATTGATAACAAGTGGAATTAAAATTTAACTTTAAACATTAAAAGCCACATTTCTCCATAAGCAAGATTGCTCAGTGGGTAAAGGTGCTGTCACACAAACTTAGCAATAGCTAAATTCCATAACTTACATGGGAAAGGACTGAGTCCCAATAGCTTTCCTCTCATATCTACATATATGTTTTACTATAAGGGTATTCCTCCACCCACTCCTCCTACAACCCCTCGATTCTCATACACTGGGGCATCTATCAAGCCTTCATAGGACCAAGGACCTCTCCTGCCATTGATGCCTAACAAGGCCATCCTCTGCTACATATGCAACAGGAGCATATTTCTATTGCACATAAACTATCAGCCTAAGGTATTCTTTTTTTAAAAAAAATATTTTTTTTAATTTTTTGATATTTTATTTGCATTTCCAATGTTTCCCCCTTTCCAGGTCTCCACTGTGAAACCCCCTATCCCATCCTCCCTCCCCCTGCCTCTATGAGGGTATTCCCCCACCCACCTACCCACCCACCCACCTGCCCACCCACTCCTGTCTTCTCACCTTGGCATTCCCCTATACTGGGGCTTCTAACACCCTCAAGTCCAAGGGCCTCTCCTCCCACTGATGGCAAACAAGGCCCTTTGCTGCCACATATGTTCCTCCATGTGTATTCTTTGGTTAGTGGTCCAGCCTCCAGGAGCACAGGGGGATCAGGCCAATTGACATTGTTGCTCCCTCCACAGGGCTGCAAACCCCTTCAACTCCTTCAGTCCTTTCTCTAACACCTCCATTGGGGACCCCACACTGAGTCCAGTGGTTGACTGCAAGCATCTGCCTATGTATTTGTAAGGCTCTGGCAGGGCATCTCAGAAGATAGCTACATGAGGCTCCTTTCAGCAAGCATTTCTTGGCATCCACAATAGTGTCGGGGTTTGGTGACTGTATATGGGATGAATCCCCAGGTACGACAGTCTCTGGATGACCTTTCCTATGGTCTCTGCTCTACACTTTGTCTCCATATTTGCTCCCATGAGTGTTTTGTTCCCCTTTCTAAGAAGGACCGAAGCACCCATACTTTGGTCTTCCTTCTTTTTGAGCTTCATGTTGTCTGTGAATTGTATGTTGGGTATTCAGAGCTTTTGGGCTAATATCCACTTATCAGTGAGTGCATACCATGTGTGGCCTTTTGGGTTACAGCAATCAGGATGATATTTTCTAGTTCCATCCATTTGCCTAAGAATTTCATGAATTCATTGTTTTTAATAGTTGAGTAGTACTCCATTGTGTAAATGTACCACCTTTTCTGTACCCATTCCTCTATTGAAGGACATCTGAGTTTTTTCTAGCTTCTGGCTATTATAAATAACACTGCTATGAACGTAGTGGAGCATGTGTCTTTGTTATATGATGGAGAATCTTTTGAGTATATGCCCAGGAGTGGTATAGCTGGGTCCTCAGGTATACCTGTGTCCAATTTTCTGAGGAACCACCAAACTGATTTCCAGAGTGGTTGTACCAGCTTGCAATCCCACCAACAATGGAGGAGTGTTCCTCTTTCTCCATATCCTTGCCAGTATCTGCTGTCACTTGAGTTTGATCTTTGCCATTCTGATTGGTGTGAGGTAGAATCTCAGGGTAGTTTTCATTTTCATTTCCCTAATGACTAAGGATGTTGACATTTCTTTAGGTGTTTCTCAGCCATTTGATATTCCTCAGTTGAAAATTCTTTGTTTAGCTCTGTATCCCATTTTTTAACAGAATTATTTGATTCTCTGGAGTCTAACTTCTTGAGTTCTTTGAATATATTGGATATTAGCCCTCTATCGGATGTAGGATTGGTAAAGATCTTTTCCCAATCTGTTGGTTGCCATTCTGTCCTATTGATAGTGCCCTTTGCCTTACAGAAACTTTGCAATTTTAGGAGGTCCCATTTGTCAATCCTTGATCTTAGAGCATAAGCCATTTGGTGTTCTGTTCAGGAAATTTTCCCCTGTGCTCATGTGTTCAATTCTCTTTCCCACTTTCTCTTCTATAAGTTTCAGTGTATCTGGTTTTATGTGGAGGTCCTTGATCCACTTGGACTTGAACTTTGTACAAGGAGATTAGAATGAGTTGATTTGCATTTTTCTACATGCTGACCACTAGTTGAACCTGCACCATTTGTTTAAAAAGGCAGTCTTTTTCCACTGGGTGGTTTTAGCTCCTTTGTCAAAGATAAAGTGACCATAGGTGTGTGGGTTTATTTCTGGGTCTTCATTTCTACTCCATTGATCTTCCTGCCTGTCTCTGTCCCAATACCATGAAGTTTTTATCACTATTGCTCTGTAGTACAGCTTGATGTCAGGGATGGTGATTCCCCCAGAATTAACTAAAGTTTTTAAAGTGTTTAAAAAAACGATATTGTTATTTTAGCTGTTCCATCTGTGTGTCTTTTTCACTGGGAGACAAGTACTTGAGGCCTACATACATTGTGTCCCATGTACTTATACAAACTAAACAAGCTTTGTACCATTGAACCACAATGCAAGCTGAATTTCTTTTCAAGTACCAGATTGATTAATTGATCAAGACTCAAATGAAATTTCCCAACTTTTGTTTTCTGAGGCAAAAATAACATCTTAGTCCTGTAAACAGGGAGGTAGATATCAATTGGTGTGACTTTAAACCTCTAACTAACAGCAAATGACAGACAATAAGTTATTATTTGGAAAGCATATAGAAAAGTTTCCAGTTCTTAACAAAGTAAAGTATCTTTATAATTTCCAAAATTAACTTGATAAATATAACACATGGTCTGTCTAGGGACAATTTCCTCTATCAAATGTATTTTGCCATTAATAAAAAGAAAATTAAAAAAAAAAGAAATTTGTACACATAAAGCACCTTTAAATAAGTTTGGCTTTTACTAATTGAATGTGTTTTACATGATATATCTATGGAAACTAATTTGAGTGCACACATATGGACACACACACATAGACACACAAACACACACACACACTTATATATTTGTATATATGTTACTTTTGCCACAAAACTGTAATCCAAGGAAAAAATTATGAGCACCAAAAAATAGTTCTCCTCCATATTGAGAAACGCAGGCCTAGTTTACTGAAAGATGCGATAAGGTTGTAGACATTTTTTCTCTGTAAATCTTCTATTGTTAGGTGTCAGCACCACAGCTCTAAGAAAGTTTAACTTCTCAGCAGCCTTGGGCTTTCTAGGAACATGTGTCAGAAACCAGATATTCCTAATGGAGTGCTCAGTGCATCTATCAATCTTATAAAATTCACCCTGCACTATGTGTCCAATCAGCATGCTCAAAACTATCTCACGCTGCAGAAGGTCCAGATTACAATGTTCATTTCTCTTCACCCTCTTAATATCAGTTTGCCTTAGCCCCAGCTTCTCTCCACTTTCCAAGTGCTAAAACTACATCAGCAATGAACTCTATTACATATACCCAACTGTGATCATTACCTTATCATAGCCCTGCCATAACAGACTGAGTTCATGGTCCTTCCATGCAGATGTGTGACTGCCAAGACATGTTATGTGCACAGGACTAGGTCAAATCTTCTTCAGCTAAATGAATGATACCCCATAGGCACTCTTTCTCTTCCCAATGTGTCTACAGATACTCTTTGATATTTTCTTTAAATAAATAATAAGCTATCAGAGTTAGGGAATCTTTAATATCTATGAGGTTCAGGGCTAATTCAAGAGTTAAAGAGAAAGCAAATCATGTGCTTATGTAACAATACCATAGGAATTGACTCACTGGTGAGAAGAGAAAGGATAGCATCTACAGCCTCCCCAGGACCATCTCGGGCTTTTTCAACCACCACAGAAATCCAGAAGCTGATGAAGTACTGCATGAAGATCATGGAATGACTTTTACAATCCTTCAAGGTACCTATTACACTAGCATCATCTTTCAAAGTTAAAGTCTAAGGTCAAAGATGTCAGATCATCTAACAGAATGAAAAAATAGGAAGCCATGATCTCTGGTATTCAAGCAAGGATAAGTTATTCTACTGTTTTTGTATCATAAACATAAGGAAGCTCTGATACTTATAGATATGAATAATCAGAATACATCATTGGAAGATAATACTTTAGATGCAAAAACTCTGCTTTCTGTCCACATAAACTTACAATGTGTTGATGATACTTCACATTAATACATACAACAGTGTCAGAATAAAACACATTTTGATAGAGATCTTTTGAAGGAGTAACGGAAAATGCAAAATAATATGAATAAAATGAATTAGTGGTTTATGGTGCACATAGTAACTCAAAAAAAAATTGGTGAGGAAGAAAAATCCATAGAACCCTTTCATATTTCAAGTAATAATTGGCAGAAATTATGTAAGATCATTTCCTTTTCTGTCCTTATAGCTATTAGGTTCAGGCTAAATTTAATCAAGTACACTATATATTTTATCTCTGACTTCAACTATAATGACATCTGGCTAATCTGAGTAACCTAGAAGCTATTTTCTTCTTCACTCTAACTTTGTCAATTTTTTTCAAAACTCCCATAAAATCTTTGACTGTCATAGAAAAGAATAAATTGCTACTCTGCTATCATGGTGGAATGAAGAAGAGTATAAAATCACAACATTCACAGTGCGATTCAGAGCAAATTGGTGGTGATTAGATGCAGATAATTCCTACTAGGATTTAAATGTATAAATCATGCTAGTGTATGTTCTCTGTAAACCCATTATGACAGTCTCATATACAAAATACATTTGTAGTTAGACAACATTTTCCTATAAATTCACTTCAGAATTCTGATCCATTGACCAGTAATATGAATACTGAGTGCTATATACTATGTATCATATCAATGTATTGAAAGTGATTCTATTCATAATTTATAAACTCAAACTTTTGTTTTTTACCTGAACTTTGAGATTTGTGCTGTCAAAATAGCTCAGCAGGTAAAGGTGCCTCCCTCAAAGCATGACAACCTGGATTCAATCATTTGAACCCACATAAAAGGAGAGAACCGACTCTTGAAAGTAGTAGCCTGACTTTCACACAACTCGCCTGCACTGCACATATAACATACACAGTATAACATACACAAATGTAGAAATATATCTGACATTTACCATTGTTGAATTATTTTTGCAAGTCAATATTGGACTTTTGTCCATTCTAGTTTTTCTAGGCAAAGCTCAATGTCGTTTTCTATAAAAGCATTACCCCTCTGTTCCCCAGGAGATAGCTCATTTTCACATCCTTTGTGCTTAAATAATTTCCATACAAGCAGTTTTGCACATAAAAAATAATTATAGTAAATATATTGATTTCTATGGAAGGCCTGCTTTGCAGAGTTACTTTTATTCCACAATACAGCATTCTATTTAACAAAAGCTTTTAAAACATCCTACAGTCTTTATAGGCCTACTCTGTTCATTGTATTTTTATTCTTTTGGTTTTTTATTGTCGATTTCTTTTATTAATTTTTTCTAATTTTGGTCATCTGACAACTTATTCCTATAGCATGGGAAAGATCTTGCAAGGAACTCTTAGTGGTATCTTGAGACAACCCCCATCTCAGATGTTGTAATGTGACTTCAGTAATTCACTCCATACTTCCTCTGCAAAATAGTATCACCAAAATAGGCAGCAATAAGTACCAATCCATTTCTGTCAACCATAAAATAATGTCAGTTTAACCCAAGAGATTGCCTCCTAAGACTTTTAGTATAAAAGTCTGGCATTGCTAAAGAACAACTATAGTTTAACCTCTAGCATAACTTTGAATTTCTTTCTGTTATTCCTCTATACTGTGCAATTACCTTGGTGCCATTTCTTTACTAAACTGAAAGCAAAGCTTTAAAAACAGAAATGTGTTCTCAGCTTAAAAAATGAAGAATAACTAGCTTCAGAAGTTTTCAGGAGAGGACATATTCAAAATTTAAGTTCAATTGTCAAGTCAGTTAATACATTTATGAAAATTTATTGTATTGCAAAATGATTCTGGTTTTCGAAGGCACTTTTTCAAGTGTTTGAGCTTTATAACTTGACTTCAAAGACATTGTTCAAAGATTCTCTTCCTTTGTACTAGACAACAATTTACTTTAAAATCCTTCATCTGAGAATGTCTTAGGTTATGTCAAAAAAAAAGGGACAGTTTAAAAAAACCAGTATAGATCTCTGGATAAGATTATTCATGAATTTTGTCTGTTGAACTTATTTATAAAACTGTACTTATATGATTGGGTTATTGATAATCTTATAATTACCTTTTATGCACATGATAACAATAAAATCTTTTGAAATGTTTAGATAGTAAAGAGAAATAGGTTATATAAATGTATTTCCCTCACACAATTCTACACACTATAAAGGCAAGCCCCAGGAAAGCAGAAGCCACAGAAATGACTGACTCAGTGGAAGACAGAGTGGCCCTGTCAGCTCAAGGCTGCTACTCACAAGGCACCATCTGAGCCCGACGCTGGATACACTGTAAGGAATTTTCCATAGTGGTAAGGAAGTGACCTGGAGAGATGTATCTTTGTCACCCCCTAGGCCAGTTTTCCAAGTGCAGTTCCTACCTGTGCACTATTTGAAACCTTGTTAGGACTGCCAAGTATAGGCTTTACCCCAAATAAAAGTTGAATCCAAAATGATAGGATGGGACAGATAATTAATAAGCATGTGTGCATGTGTGTAACTTTTTTAAAGCACACAGTTTCACAGAATAAATCTGAAAAACATGTAAGGTCTTTTCATGAAGCCTCTGCCACACATATACACAGCTTCTCTTGTCAATACCTCATAATGTAGTGGCACACTTACCAAAGTGGGCACACCTCTTAATATATCATTATCCACTAGAGCCCACAGATTAATCAGAATTTTCTAGATGTTACAGATTCCATACGCTTCCATAATATACAAAAGCACTCACTCATTTAGTATCAGAGTATATTTTTATTGTTAAAAACCATTTGTGCTTTACCTATTCATCCCCTCTTCTAATAACCTTTGATCCTGTCATCATTTCTTTATATTTGCCTACTCCACAATTTTATGTATTAAATGTGATAAATCATAGAATCCTTTAAATATTTTTTATTTATTTTGTGTGTGCCTCTCATGCTGTGTGTATGTATAGGTATGTATGTATGTAAGTATGTATGTATATGTGAAAGACAGAGGCAGACAGAAAGGAAGAAAGAAAGAAAGAAAGAAAGAAAGAAAGAAAGAAAGAAAGAAAGAAAGAAAGAAAGAAAGAAAGAAAGAAAGAAAAGAAAGAAAGAAAGAAAGAAAAACAGAGAGACAGAAACAGTCAAAAAGAGAAGGCATTTCTGTTTTGCAACCCCAGCACTGGTTCTTGTAAATATTTCAGTTCATAAGTGTCTAGCAGCTTCTAGGTGGCTTGATACATGAACCAGTAAATAGATCTCAAAGTCATTGACATTCCTTTTCACCTACTTGGCAGTGAAATGAACTCACAGTGAAGGTACTATACCATGTGGCAGTCCATGCCAATGAATTCATTGCCTTGGAATCTATGAACCTCTGGAGAGTGACACTGAGTGGGACTCAGTAAGAAAAGGGAGCCATACAGAGAAGAGGCATCTATCCTTGAGGTCAAGCCCTGGCCCTTACTGTATAGAAGTGATCCAATCTGTAGTCTATCTTATGTCAAGATGGTTGTTGTCTTAAGCATTGGACCATATCTTTGTGACTTTTGGATAAACATTCAAAGATGGCATTCTAGGTAACCCATAGTAAGTAATAAACCACACCATCATCTCTGTAACAGGCATCTGTATTCTAAACTATCACTCCAGTGCTGGGATTTGTTGATGCAGGGTCAAAAGAATACTTGTTATGTGACAGATGGTTTTTAGAAGGCATTTATACACTATACAAAGATCATCACACTTACTGTGTGCTGCCATATGTTCACTTACTTGATTCTACGCAAGACCTCCTCCTCATTGAGCTTTGCCTAGCCCTTTTCTCTCTAAATTACTAAATCAAAAAACACTTTCCAGAAATATGCACATACCCCTACCTTAGACCACTTCCTCCTTTAAAGTAGATTAAAATTTTTAGTTTGTCTTTGTCTTTTGGGAAAATTTCCCCTCTCCACTGTCTCTCAGGATCTTATGGGAATTTCCATATAGTCTTCTGGAAGAAGACTGCTAACTATGGTAAATTACACAGAAATGCTAGGGCTAGTAGCTATCATGTTTCCTCCTGGGCTTGTGTCTTGCATTGTAATCAGTTCTAAACATGGTATCCTAACTACAGTGAACTGATGCTAGGCATGTACAGGGTTATGATTTGACAAGTTCAAATGCAACCAACTTATAAATATGAGACCCTTCTTCATTCAGTGCTCCATGACAAATAACCAACCAACCTATCAGGTAAATTTTCATGAAATCTGTTCTGCAAGTGGCTCATTCTTTCTTCAGAATTCCTCTTAGACTTGTTATGCATTTTATATCACCAAAAGCTGCAACCATTTGGAATCTGTTGAGTCATATTGCCTGAAAAAGAATAGCAGCTTTAATCACAGCATTGATCTGCTAGAGTCTTTTTCTGCTTCATGCAGAACTATAATTTGGCAGTTATGTATCTCAAAACTCAGAGAGAGAAATTCCTAGATATGGAATGAGTTGCCACCAGAATCTAAAAGGGTTACCAGTTGCTCTATTGCCTTTATTGTGGTGAGGGATGCCATTTACTTCAGTTACTCCTTTACTTCTGAGGGATTTTTACACTATGTCCCTGATTCTGGTTTCTTCTATATATGTCTTATCCCATATCTTCTGTTTTCATTCTGAGAAGATTTTGCAATTATTAGGTACCCTTTGCTTGTCTGCTTTTTCAGTAAGCTTTCAGGACTTTCAGAAAGCCAGGTTTTTGGAGACTGTAGCCATAGTTGAGTTAATAAAATAATTGGGGAAAACACAGATTAAATACAGTGTTCTTTATGTACTTAATATCATGTTTCTGATATCCCCTTTGAATAGAAGGGAAAAGAATCCATTATCCAAGCAAAGGGCTCCATATGAGCACTTGAAGCCCGAACAATCACCTCTAAAAACAATTCCATATCCAAACAGAGAACTACACTTACACCCCTGAGTTGCTTAAGGGTGTGGTAAACTGCAGTCATCTTCTATGATGTGTGTAGTTCAGTGAGAGCCAGATATCCTTTAGGATATGGTAGTATTGACATCCACCATTAACCCTAGAATTTATTGTTAGTGTTTTTGTTTCTATGATTTTGTTTTCAATGTTTTTGCATGTCTGGTTTTCACTGACTTTTATTTTATTTTAACTTTTTATTCTCTTGGTTGAGGTTAGGCAGCATTAACAGATACTTCTATTTTGCCTACCCTAATTTTTTACCCCACAAACTTTACACAATGTAAGTTATTCCAACTTTCAATAGGGTCTGTCCAAACTATACTACTGGGAACTAGGAAAAAAACTAAACAAATAGGTTTAGTGGGGTCACAGCAAAGTGGGTGTGAGTTGGGATCCACTCAATATTCCATTTCAACTAACAGGAAATCAATGAGGAGGTTTTGAGAATCCATATTTGGGTGTTCAGTCCATCTCTGTGTCTATTCACCCTTAGTACATAAGAATAGTCCTAATTCCCAGTATACACCCATCTGGATAAGTAGGCATAGATCTTTTAGAAGCATGGAATAGTCATGACATATTCTCTTATTATAATGCTGCGAAGTCGTTTACTACTCTGATTCCAGATCTGCAAATGGCTTAGGTCCAAGTACCAAGGAATAAGTTGTAACACATTACAGATGAGATGACAACTCTCAGCCTGAAAGAATTTGATTGCCTTTAGATTTTATTATTATTGATAATAGTAGCACTCTTTGGCTCCTAGTTTTACTTACAAAGACTATACTGTATTAGCAATCACTTAAGAGAGCTTCTTAGCTGCCTCTCAACTTTTCCATCCGTGACAGTAGTCATTTTCTGACTTCATTCCTCATATTCTTTCAATCACTAGGTATTCTTGTTCCCGGGGCCATTGATAAGTCTGAGACCCTAAGTTCTCTTCTTCCCTTATTTTGTCAATAGAACTCCATGCTTTACCTTAAAATATTGGGACTATGCTATATCACCTATCTAATTTCCCCCATAATTACTTACAGTATCAATGACTTTTTAGGCCTAAACTGAATTGGCATATTGTGGTTTAATGTGACTTACTTGGAAGTAAGGCATTCTTGAACTTGCTCTCTTCCTTTGCTCTTTTTGATATCCAATGGACTTACCAAGCACAGTGGCATATCCTTTTGAGCACACGAACGGGGCAAAAACAGAACAATAAATTAGAGATTGTTTCCCAGATCTCCAAGAACAGACATTCTACCCCTCCTGAAAGCCCCACAGAAAGATGCAAACTTCTGTCTTGTTAAAATACTTCAGCTATCAGGTATTTTTAGAACAGCTAAATCTGCACTCCACCACTCATCTCTGTTACAGTTTCATAAATCTATTTTTATGTAGACTCAGAACGTGTGGAAGGTAATTGCAGATGCAGAGAAAGCAAAAATCTGGAATAGTCTGGGGTCCAAACATCACACCATTGGCAGCATCAAACACATGCATTTCCCAGCCTGTTTCAATAGCTACTATGAAAAAGTGAAAGCAGCATATCCCTGGAGCATCTTGCATCCACTCAGGACACTGACTTTTCAGTTTCTAAACCTTTTTCCTTTTAGTTATCCTCTTCCCTTATTTTGCTACATAGATCTACTCTGATCGTTGCTACTGCCATTACCATTAATAGCTCTACCTTCAAAACCATCACTGCCTGGGTTTCTAGCTCTTGCCTCTATTAATCTCTAAAACTGTTTGAACTTCAAGAAAAACATCTGATATTTTGATCCCATCATTTTTCATGTTCTCTTTAGTCTTCTTATGTTTGTTTACTCCTTCTTAGGTCTAATAGTGTCTGTTTATAATAAATCATTCATGATTCCTTTGTTCCCAGTGGATCCACGTTAATATATTAGGAGTTTCTCTGGGTATTAAGATGGAGAATGAACAAAGTAGAAAAAGTTTTACTACTATGGTTCTTATTTTCAGTAGGAACAAGCATATTATAGTATCTATATCTTCTTATAAATAAATATATCTTTATTACATTGCATGTGATATAACTTGATATTAACCAAAAGTGCCAAATAAATAAATGAATTATAAAATATACCCAAATTTGGGCTTAGCTAAAATATATGACCTAAATCTGGTACTCAATCTCATCCTTTGATTCTCTAAAAATTAGCCAATTGAATAACTCCAATATAACTTTTGAAGTTGCTCAAATCTGCAAAGATATTTACCACAAAGTTACTTTGTCCATCATCTCATGAAATATGTACAACAGACTACACTATATGGAGTAGTATTGCTAATACATTTTTGCATAGGTATGTATGCATTATTTATACATGTGTTTATTTTCATTCACATGTATAGAGGTCAAATATGTGCAGGCCAGTAGTTTCCTCAGTCCTGTTCCACTTTATGTCCTGATGCAAGGCTTTTTACCTTACCCCAGGGTTCATTCTCAGACTAACTGGCCAGTTGGCTCCAGCGTTCCATCTCCTCCTTCCAAAGGCTGGGATTACAAGAGGCCATCATTTGCACCATGTTGTATGGCAGCCGGTGACTCCACATTTATTCTGCTAGCACATGTCCCACAGAGCCACCTAGATTTCTAGTATCTTTATATTCACCTCCAAAGGTAAGCATGCATTCTAAAATTAAGTTGAGCTTGTTAAAATTCCCAAACATTTGGTAGCTATCTGGTTATTGTGGGGAAAATACTGTAGTAACAAAAGACAAAATAGGCACAAGTAAATATTAAGAACTTCATTAAATATTTCCATATATTTTTCATTTTAAATGTGGAAGAATTTATGATTGGTAAAATTTTAAAAAGAGTATAACATCCAGTTTCAGTCAAGAGTATATTAAAGTTAATTTATAGAATTAACAATAATTATAATACTAATTTTAAGAAATACTAAAATATTTCTAAGAATTAAAAACTTGTGCCACTGAGAGTAAAAGTGTTTGCTGCAGAAGCCTGGAGACATGAATTCAATCCATGGAAACCAAGATAAAAAGATAGAACCACATTCCAAAAAGTTGTCCTCTGACCATCACACATACTACAGTGTGTGAACCTACACATACACACACACACACACACACACACACACACACACACACACACACAGAGTAAAATAATAATAATCATAATAATGGCTAAATGCCCTCATGAGTAAACAAATGGATACAAAAATAAATGTTTATTGAGCACTCTAGTTGCCACTATACCATCCCACCTTCTGCGTATTTCAAGACTGAGTCTCATTTGAGTATGTGTTCACAACTGGAAAACAGAACTAAATCAGCAGATCAATTTTCCCAATAATAATTTCATGAGAGACTAAAAATAATCAGATGTCCAACATGCTGAAGTCCAGTGGATTTCAAAGGCCCCCAAGATGTAAATGTGGCACTGGCACAGTGAAGGAGATGACCACAGGCTTGTACAGGAGATGGCTGCGAGGAGATCAAGCCTTTCTGCATTTTTTCATTTCAAAGTCATAAAGCACACAGTTTCAGTTTTATTTCCTCAAACATGAAAAAAAAATCATAAATCTCTAAAGATTTTTTTAGTAAATGTTTTTCTCATATGCTTTATTTTCCCCAGCAGATATTTAAACTCATGGGCTTATAATTAATAATTAAGTACATCTTCATGATTGCGGTGGTTGGCACACTGTGTCTTAAATACCTACTACAAATTTTTATCTCCGTCTACAGTGACAATATCTTTATTTCTGTCCTGCACAACCATGGCCATCATAAGAAAATTTATTTTATTGGCACAAGATCTGGCTGACTCTTGACCAAGCTTTTCTATTTTCTAACTGCTTGATGTTTTGGCATTTATATAGATGAGTTCTTTGTTCCTGAACTAATGTCTTAATGTTTATGTGTATTCATTAACACCTGAGTCATTGTATATTATGTACTACTTTCCCAAGGAAAAAAAAAGTTGTGCCCCAGGAAACTGCATGATTTTATTCTGTTCTTCATAGAACTTTCTCTCATCCAAGTACTAACCAGACCCGACCCTGCTTAGTTTCCAAGATCAGACGAGATTGGGTGCGCTCAGGGTGATATGGCTGTAGACTTCATAGAACTTTCTCTAAGTATTTTGGTTGGTTCATCATTTTCATTGCATCATATGCATTTAATAAATCCACCTTAGAATTATTAAGAACTTTCTATTATGTGATTATCACGCCCAGTACAGACAAAGTAATAGAAAAAGCTATCAAGAACATATATAGTGTTATATTAGAGGAAAAAGATCACCCACAGCCAGTCCCAGGAAAGACAGCCAAGACTGCAGATTCTGTCACACTGGTCTATGCCAGGAGCCCAGGAGTTTCTTACCAGGAGTCTGGTATTTCTTACAAGGAGAGCAAAGCACTCAGACGCTGCTCCCTGGAACAAAGCCAAGGTTTCTACCACCAATATGAGGGATTACAAGGCATACATATAAGAGAAAACCAAGGTATCCAAAATACATTTTTGCCACCAGCCAAATAAAACAATAAGGCATTGTAAAACAGCTTAGCAATCCTTAAATTTTTCAGCAAGGTGCTAAAGTCCAATGCAAAATTCGTGTTCAAATGACTAGTACAAACCAGAAATGTTTTTAAAATTACAATTTTCTGAGAAACAAAGAATTTAAGGATTTACAAAACCTATGAATCCTAGGTTCAATTTCTTTTGGAAGAAAAGTTCAAGAAAGAATTTTTTTCAATACATTCTGCCATATATCAGACACAAATATAATTAAATGGTTTCCTTGTGTTCTGATTATCAGTCCCTTGGATACATAAAATCTACAAATGACTCTTTATTTTAGTGTTTGAAAGCATGTGGGTTCATGGTGAATCTTGCAATGCTTTGTTACAAGAGAACTCAGAAATTTCTAGAATTGACACAAATGACAATACAGTGATTCTGATGGAAGAAATATTTACAGCATATAAAATTCATACATTTGAATTGAGTGTTCATATGGTGATTATAGACCTGCCATTATCAGAAAGATAGCTAGCCAGTCCTATCACACCTTAGCAGCCAATGACACTTTCCCAACACACAAAAGACTGCTCCTGCTTTACCATGCTCTCATAGATCTTGTTCTAACAACACAGCTGCAGTCTCAGAAACAGTCTGCTGCAATGGAAAATTTTACATCTACTTTGCACAGAACGCTGAAATAGATGGATTTTTGTTTACTTGCTGGAGCCTACAGATAATGTTAATAAATCCTAAAAAAGGCTTTTATTTCCTCCCTGATAATTTACTCCATATTTTATACCAGAGCTGGTACTAAAATTAGTATCTGCATGCAGGAAGCTGAGATAACCACGGAAGGTAGAGGATAGTACAGTTCCCCTTAAACACCTTTTATTCCAGTTCCATGTTTTCTTGTTCTTGTGCAAATGAAATAACATTTATCTGTATTGTACAACACAACCACAAAAAAACCACGAATAAGAAGAACAACAAACCCACATTTGTTGTAGAAAATGTTCAGTGAATACTTTTGTTGTTATTTAGAAATATAAAGTGTGATTTGGCATGGGTTTGTGAAACCATGTCATATCCATTGGCAAATCTTCTGACAATCAAAGACAATAATGAGATGTCTTTGCTAATTTACTCAGAGAGACAAGTGAGAACTTAAAGCCTGATAAGAATATCCACATCGTAAGTATCATATGTGAACAGAGAAGAGTGTCTAGCATCCCAAAGAGATAAGGCCATCATGAGGGTCTGAATTACAGAGCCCAACAGAGCTGAGGAGAGCTTAGTACAGCCTATGAAATAAAGCTTTGCAAAATTGACAGTGATATTTTAACAAGAGAATTTTAAAATCCTAAAATAATAACCTATTATTGATAGTTATTATTCTATAACATTTATTATTCTTGACTTTGGCCAAGTCCTGATTTAGAGGAGAGACTATTTATGCAAAATATTTATGGCTGCTTTTATTCTTATTTTCCTAAAACAATAAAAACACCAAAAGAAAAGACTTAAAAATTACCTTACTAAACACAACCAACTCCTCACCTATCCAGGTTTAAATCCTCCACCTAAGGCTTTCAATTGATTGACTGCTTCAGGTTCCCTGTAAGACCAGGGTCCATGTCAAGGTCCGTGCCTCCATCCCTGCTCAGGCATGAACAGTATTGTACTGACATGTTTCATCTTAACAACAAATTCTTAGACATGAGGTTCTTTATAACAATTTTGGAATTATTCCCGAAAACTATTCCTGTATTTTTTCTGATTGCATCATTGTCAATCCTCTCTCCGACCTAGGGAGTTTTGAGGCTTCACATTCTCACACTCCTTCAGTCAGTGCTTCCTCCTCGGGACCTCCAGTTTCTGCAATGGCTTCTTCCTTCCTGGCTGTGGGGCCCTCAGTGTTGTTTCATAGCACTGCCTTTTACCTCCATAACTCACTACCTGTTAAAAGTCTCCTTCCTATAGGACATGGGATCTCATACACAGTACATTTTAAGGAGACAAATATGCAAATTATTAATAAGGGGCCTTCTTTCAGTCAAGAACTAGAAGTAATGATTTCCAGGGGAAGCAGGGAGACAGATATTTTTTTATTTTTTGTTTTTTTATTCTTTATTCTTTTTTTACAGTCTAGTCTTTATCCCTCTTCAGGTCTGCCCTCTGACTTTTCCACATCCCATACCTCTTTCCCCCCACCCCTGCCACCCTGCCACCCTGCCGTCCCCCTACTCCCAATCCCACCACATCTGCAAGAAGATGTCCCCAACCCCCACCTCCACCTCTACCCCACCAGACCCCCCCCCCACTCCCTGGGGCCTCAAATCTCTTAAGGGTTAGGTGCATCTTCTCTCACTGAGTCAAGACCCAGCAGTTCTCTGCTGTATATGTGTTGGGGGCCTCATATCAGCTGGCGCATTCTGCCTGATTGGTAGCTCAGTGTCTGAGCAATCTCAGGGGTCCAGGTTAGCTGAGACTACTGGTCTTCCTATAGTGCAGCCCTCCTCCTCAGCTTCTTCTAGCTTTTCCATAATTCAACCACAAGGCTCATCTATTAACATAAAAATAAGCACAAAGTAAATATTCAAGAAACACACACATCAACTCTCAAATTAGATATAATTTATCTTGTGGCTATTATTCTACAATGAAGAATATCAATTCCTTTTAAGATAGTGATAGAAAATCCTGGTAATAGTCTAAGAAGATATGGAATGCTCTATTGTATCTATGTTAATAAAGTAAACGGCAAAGTTTCTGTTTGACTTTACAATCATCAATTATGTAACCAAGAATGAGAAAAAAAAAGCACAAAGCATTTTCTTCCAAGCCAAAGTCCCCTTGAAATTCAAGAATGAGATCCTAGTTCTCTGTCCTCTCTCTCAAATTACAAGGTATCCAATAAACAATAGTTGAAAATACCCTTTAACACTAAAGACACTTTCAAAGTGTAGAAGCATTGTGATCTTTATTTTGTAACAAAGAACTAAACTTTAATTAAGTTTCACTGGGTCACAGAATTAGTAAATAAATCTCTTTTTTAGTGCCTCTGCTCTTTAGTTTGTTAACCCTTCCACTGTTAACAAATCAGCATTTTAAAATTCTCTTTTAAAGGAAAATAGTAACTTGTTTTTTAGTAACTTTCAAGACACTTGGTCTCAAAATGAATAAGTAGGAAAATGTTCCATAGAGAACTTCAACCTGAACATTGGTATTTAGTCTAAAATACCTGACAGTCAATTTGCATTGAGATGTTTCAAGTCACAAAATAATTTTTATTAAAATATTAATATTTGGGAAATTTTTAAAAATAAAAGGTAAGACCAAAATTGAAACTTTAAAACCTAAGTAAACAAAGCAACTTTTATCATAAATATCAGAATGATAAACAGAATCTAATTTGGATTTTACTACGCTGTTCATTACATTTTCATAGCTAGAAATTTTATTCATACAGACAGCTGACCATCTTGAACAACAGTCAGCAAAATCATTGGAACTTGGTTACTTGACGAGACCTGAGAACTCTGTAAATACTGTTGAGGGAGGCCTCCCTCATCTTGTCATATGGACTTGTTTGTCAGCTCTCTGGTCTAGTTATGAATTCCTATCTAGAAGACAAATCCCTGTGCTGTCCTGAGTTACCAATGTTGTGGATGAGTATATAAATGCCCTGCATGATTGAACTGATTTATCTCTATTAAGGAATTCCAGGCTACCAGATTTGATTTTTCATTTCAGACAACAAAAACTGAGGCATGGAAGAGACAAATACTGAAGTGTAAAACCCTTCAGGAGAAGTTAGGGTTCCTGTGCCTGGTTCCAGACTCCATCTATGTATAACTTCTTATTACAGAGATCCATAAAAACAAAGCAAAATTGTAAAACTTTGTTTAATCAGGTTTTGAACCCAGAATAGCATGAAAATTCACACACATCAATGGAGATTCTAAAAACCTTTACCAGAACACAAAATAAGCAATATAAGCGCCAGCGACAGGGTTAGTTCTTCTTATACCAAGAAGTGTTATGCTTTGCGCAACAATTTTGCATTATTCCAGCCTAGTGGGTCAGTTATCTCTTCAAACATTTGCACTTTCCTTCTACTAACTATTGAGTTATTTTGTCTTTCTAAAAGATTGGGATTACATTTGATTTTTTCCTCTATACTTTAGTCCTCCATCTCTACAGAGCAGCAAGAGAATTATAACTCCTTTTTTTTTTAAGTATGTATAAGTTTTGATACATGAGATGAAGAAAAAGGTATGAATTTTTTTAAGTAAAAGAAGTGAAAGTAATGAGACACAGATGTGGCTTTAGGAGGCTACATTCTTTTCCCTGTTCTCAAATTCTAGGTTGTCAGAAGAGCAGAACTTAAGAGATACAGACATGTCTGTCAGACAAGTGGGAAGTCCATGCTGCAAAGCCACACTGTCTCTACCTCTGCTCTCACTGCCTTGGTGCTAAGTTTCTACTCTTTACTCACAGGACTTCACTGGTCCATAATGAACTGTATTTACCAAACATGGCTACAAGAGTGCTTCCTTTTATACTTAACATTGTCAATTCATCAGAATATAGAATCACTTCAAAATATGTCTGGGAGAAGCTTTTAGATTATTAGGTCATTGGAGGGAAAAAGACCCATCATCCTAAATGTGGGCAGCACCGTTTTTCAGCTGGGGTATAGGACAGAAGGAGAAAGAGGAGGAAGAGGGGAGGAGGATGAGGAGGACAAGGAGGAAGACAGAAAAAGAAGGTGGAGGAGGGAAGAGGGGAGGAGGAAGGGGGAGAAAGAAATGGGGAAAAGGAAGAGGAAGAAAAAGAGGAAGAGGAGGAAGAGGAGGAAGAGGAAGAAGAGGAAGGAGAAGGAGGAGGAGGAGGAGGAGGAGGAGGAGGAGGAGGAGGAGGAGGAGGAGGAGGAGGAGGAGGAGGAGGAGGAGAAGGAGAAGGAGAAGGAGAAGGAGAAGGAGAAGGAGAAGGAGAAGGAGAAGGAGAAGGAGAAGGAGAAGGAGAAGGAGAAGGAGAAGGAGAAGGAGAAGGAGGAGGAGAAGGTGACTAAGCACCTGACTAGATACCAGCTACCTTACAATCCAACTGCTATGACTTTTTTGCCAGGAAGCTTTGTGTCTTCAAACTGTGAGCCAAATAAACCCTTCCATGTTAAGCTACTTTTCATTAGGTATTTATCTCACCAACAAGAAAAAAAAAAAAAAAAAAAAACCAAGGAACCTCCCATTCTACAGGCACTTCTCCATTCTCAGCTGCTTCCCTTCAAAGTAGAATCACATTCCCTTTCTCTAAAATCGTTGTGGTTTGTTTCTTTCTGATAAGTGATATGATATTGTAACTGTTGCTTTCCAGAGTGGACTACAAAAGGTGGCTTAGTTTCCGAGTGCTTACTAAAATCCCCACCCCATAATTTTAAGTCCTAAACTGCCATGTTAGAAAGTAAGCTAATCTCTGGTAGCTATGAAGGAGCTCATGCTGTATGGAATGGACACACACTTAAGTAATCTTATGACTGTTTTATTTTTCTATTACAACAAGCCAGACTACTGACGGAGCTGCCATGTGGTTTCTCCCACTATCAATTCATCCACAGCACTCACTACTTCCCTGGCCTTCGCAGGTACTGCTGAGGCAGGACACAGCAAAAGATGAAGGCCAAAGACTCATCATCTCTGGACTTGTAACTCTTACTTACTGTTCTAGGGACCAAAAGCTGATGGCCTCTGGAAATTTAACTCTCTTGCTATTCTGTGGCCAAAAGCCTCTGGGTTCTGGTAATTTCACTGCTGCTGATAGCAGCAGGGGATTAAGAGAAAAAAGCTGACTACTTAGCCCTATTTTCTTTTTCTTTTTAAAATTTTTTTGTTTATTCTCTTTACAACTCAATTTCAGCCTTTCCTCTCCTCCTAGTACACCCCCATGCAAGCCCTACCACCATTATTCCTTCCTCTTCTCTTTTGACCTGTAGGTCACAGGACCCTTAACTCCAGTTTTCGTAGCTTGCCTGAGCAAACTTTCCACCTTTCTTTGACATTTCACTTTATATATAAATACAAGTTATTAGTTTTCTCCATTATGTTTACATAATAAAAAACCCTTAATTTCCATTTTCATTAACGGTGTTCTAGCTTCACAGTTTCTTTTCTCAATTCAAAGATACTCCCTTTCTGATGTATAAATTTGCTTAATTCTTTTTTTTGTTTGTTTGGTTTTGGTTTTTCGAGACAGGGTTTCTCTGTGTAGCCCTGGCTGTCCTGGAACTCACTCTGTAGACCAGGCTGGCCTCGAACTCAGAAATCCGCCTGTCTCTGCCTCCCAAGTGCTGGGATTAAAGGCGTGCACCATCACTGCCCGGCAAATTTGCTTAATTCTTGTTATTACAGAAAAAGTAACTATTGAAGCCAAACATATAAAGTGAACATTGTATATGTATATGTGCATATATATATATATATATATATATATATATATATATATGTGAAAAATGATATAACAATGAAAACATAATAAAAGCAAGGGAAGAATTAAGAACACAAAGTGTGACTCCAAGTAAACAAAGTATTTCTAAAGGAGACCACTAAAATTTTAAAATCCATTCTATAATTTATGTTCTTTGTTAGAATAAACTACCTAAATTAAGTAATTGTCAATTATTATCTCAAAGGGAATTAGTATATAATTTTCTCATGATAAAATGCTTGCATTCTTCAGCTTGGAGCTATCAGAAATATCAGTACCTATGTTGTCTTAAGACAAGTATGCTTTAAAAATGAAACCCTTGGTGAAGATGGTTGGATTTTAGTTTTTTCTACTATCACTTTTCTTTGGTCCCTGGGCACTACTCCCCAGCTGCCAATAAGGGCCTCTGGCAGAGGCAACCAGGAGTTGGTTTTATCTTTTCTGTGAGTCATGCCAGCAGTATGTACAAACTCGTTATATTTTAGTATTAACTCTATTTTGCTTCTCAACAAAAATATTACACATTTGCCAATGTTGTTAATAGTCTTTGTTTCATTCTGAAGCTCCATCAAAATACATAAAACAAAGCGAAAACAAAGGACTGCTCCTGGAAAGTTGGTTAGACTACATGACCCTTTCACATTTTTTAAAGTCAAAAAGTCTGCGTCCTCTGTTTGCATCTTCAGTAAAAATGGTAACACACATCATGGACTCATGGAGGAAAGAAACCCACAGCAACTGCTAGCAGGACACTACCACCCCCACAGCAAGGGAACTACATTAATGCTTAAAGATTTATTCTTTTGAAGTAAGAGTTAAGTCTTCTAGCTCGGACACAAGCATGTGACCAGTACCCAGTTCCTGGGTCTCCTGCCATGCAACTGCTCCAGATAAAGAAATGGCCTAGGACCTCCCTCCAATAACATAGACAACTGTAGGAGCAGGTTCACACTGTTTGATCTTTCTGAGACTAGAAAGATATGATAGCAAAAATAAGAAATGAAAGGCTTTTATCTTCTGGAATTACATGCAAATAGTGGAACAATCTGCGATTTGTAAGAAAAGAAAGAAAAAGTAGATTTTATAGTCTGGCTGTGAAATCATCACTGGGAATAGATATTTCTAGAAAATATTAAAGAAAGGGAGTAAAAACTTTCTTTTCTCAAAGGAAAAAGTCAATTTTATACACTTATAGGTTAAGCATTTACAAGTTATATATATATTTACTCTATTTGTGAGTAATTTAGAACCAGAAGTTTCTGAATTACTCATATAAGACATATATTTGTAGAAATTTAACTTTCAAAGATAGTAATGCAATAAAAACTTCCAAAATGCATAGTGGCTTTGTGTGCACTGATGCCCTCATGATAAATCTTACTGTGTTTGACAACTTAATGACAATAAGATCAGCATCCCTGATTTGTTTTCAACTTTTCTGTGTATTTCAAAGAAATTCTAATGAGGTATATGAAAGATAGAAAAATAACATGTGTCAAAACTGGGAAAATCATGTTCTGTAGTTACACCAATTATCAAATCTCTGGCCACCATATATGTCATTCCCCTTTCTCTCATCGCTGCTTTGAAAATATTTAGACATATCACATCTTAATGAAAAAACAGAATCACAGTATTGATTTTGAACAATGTAATGTAATACCTGTCATACTGAAATAGGTGTACACAGCCAGAGGAAAAAATTCACATTATTGATTTCAGAACAGAAAATGGTAAACTCTTGAGACAAAGGAAAGCAGCATAAAGGCATGTTAACATTTCATGCACCCCATTCTTTCACAGCACACCAGGTTCCGACTCCTGGATTGTTGTTCATGTCAGGGCTCAATTCTGTAACACAGCTACCATCAAGGGGAAAGTATAATAAAAGGACCTTTACCAATTTGACAAGGTGTTGGATATTCTGAACTATTTATCTTGATTGAGCATTAATATAATGTGCTCTTAGACCATCCAAGGACCAATGTATTGATTGGAATAGAAAGAAAATTGCTATCGGTTGAGGATTGAGGCCAGATTCCACATGCTAGAATACTTAGTTTTACAATAAGAAATGGGAGAGATACTAATCAAATAAATACTGTCTTAAATTATATATACACACCTATATAACATCACACACATATGTGTGCATGTATGTATGTATATATGGATGGATGGATGGATGGATGGATGGATGGATGGATGGATGGATGGATGGATTTAGCATAGACTCAGGTATGAAGACAGATATTTGGCTCTAGATATGGAACATATGTCCTTGGGGTTGAAAACTTGCAACAAATGCAATGGATATGCAACTTGTGAAAGTAACACAGTCAGAAGATAAAGGATTTATTACTTGTTGCAGGCAAATATAACATGGGAGTTATTTCCCAAACAATGCCCTTTTCAAACAAAGAAAATATGAGGACTTTATGCAGGGAGGCTACACATACCTGTATATGTGCTGACCAATTTCTAAGTATGTTCCAGTTAAAGAATTCACTCTTGAGCATGCTCAGTTAAGAAGTAGAATTGTTATAATTTAATTATAATCTCAAAAGTAAAAATAAAAGAAAGAGAGAAGTATGCCCCTGAGTGAGCTCATTTTGAAATCATACTGTAGATGGTTAGGAGCTTAAAGTGGTAGCCATGAGTGTGTGGGGCATGCTCAGATTATACAGTGAGGTATTAGCTAAAAATAAAGTGAAGACATTAAAATAGGACTTTACCTCTGAAGGTGTCTGCCTGGCTTAGTGCCTAACAATCCTTGTTTCCAATTCTGAGTTCTGCCTTTTGTCATATTTTTGAGCTTTTGTATACAAGATTTAGTTTGCTTATCTATACTTCTAGAATTTTATTTACTTAAAGAGTTGATTCAATGAAATGTCAAAGGCTCAGTTAAATAGCTTCCTTCGAGGGTTAATGTGAAATCATCGTTCTACAATATTGACTCTCATAATTGATGTAGATGGTGGTGGGAATGGAGTGTCAAGGATTCAATTGAAAATACTACAATGACAAATACTTTCCATTTTCTCTGTGGCATTATGAATCTCATTATCTTATAAAATTCAAATCTGAGATTACTCAAAAGTAAAAATTAAAACATAATAATTCATGAAAGTAAATACAAGTACATTCAGAAGAGTAAATTATGTGAGTTATGAGAAGATAGGAGATACTAGTAAATAAAAAGACCCAAATAAATACTAAGTAGAAATTCTACATCAATAAACATGTAATGAAGTGATATGCAATTTCCTGGAATTGTCTCATCAGAAAAAAATTAGATTATACAAGGAAATAGACAGTGAACTTGAGAATTTATAAATGAACGTCCATCCTCAATCTAAAGCAGCAAGACAAACAAGACTGAAAATACAATGAACTTTGCCTCAGGGAGCCAGGGACAATATAAAATTTGTACCAGACACATATGTATGTGTAATCTAGATGGGGAAGCAGTAGAAATCAATAGGGCAAAATCATGCATTAGAGAAATAATGGCTGAATACTCTCAAAGTTTGTTAGAAAAATACAGATTTCAGATTCAAATTTTTCAATGAGGCCATAGCAGAAAAATTAGATCATAAAGGAAAAATCACAAAGAAATATACATCAGGGTCAAATTTAAGGATAAACAGTAAAGTTCTGGAAGCCATCATATTTTAAAAGCCATGTTAGACAACCAAAAATAGAACTAATTAAAGGTACGGAAGATGACATTCTGCATGCAGCTGAACAATGATTCCAAAGTGTATGCCTCAGGATAGCCAGGTAGTAGCTAGTACAACTACGAATTTCTAGACCCTGCCCAAGATATTTATGGTGTAATAAGCTGTGCTCTAATTTCTAAATTGTTTTAACATTCATCAAGGATTACTCTCTGTGTGGACTTGCTCATGATATTATTTTTAATTACTCTATAATTAATAAGATATTTTTATAATTAAACATTTCCTATTATTTTCAAATACTGCACAAGTAATATCGAGAAAGCAGTTGGTCAGATAGAGACCTGGATCACCCTTCGTTCCATTTCCCTTACACACTCCATATCAGCAAGTACTCTCTGCCCCAGCTTGATTATATAACCCAGATCAAATCTTTTTTCTGTAATACTATCACTAACTCCAGCCCCTTCCTGAGTCAGAAAGACTTCTGTTATATTCTATGAATTATGTCTGTAGGGAGAATTTATTGTACTGTATAAAAATATCACCTGTCAATAAAAAATGCTGTTGGCCTATGAGCTTAGAGAGGAAGTAGGGAGGTGGAAATTCTGGTATAGAGAGAGGAATTCTGGGACAAGAGTCAGGTGTAAAAGATTGATCCTAGACACCCAAAAAGATGTTCACATAAAACTGAGGACCAGGTAATGGTAACTAGCCATGTGGCATGAGTTATAATATAATAAAAGGAATAATTGCATTTCAAGCTAGTCAGGGAACAAGCAAACGCTTGTAGCCTAAGCATTTATTCATATATAAGAAGTCTCCAAGTCATTAATTCATTAACCTGGGTATGGCTGGAAAGGTCTAAGGTTACAGATGTAATTTGCTACATTCTTATCTTCTAGTCTTCTAGAATATTCATTCATTTCAATATAGTTTTATGAGGAAGAAAGTAATACTGACCCCACTAAAAGTCCTCAGAGAAGGCCTTATCCCCTGTCACTGCCAGACCAGGATCCTGCTCACCCTTCCATTTTGGACCCCACTCCATCCTTGCCCAACCTGTGTGCAGTGCTACTTCAACACCCTGAGGGAGGAAGCATAATGTGGAACAACACCTGCCTGTTTCATGGTCCTCCCCTTGATAATCATGGACTCTAATCTGCTGGAACCATAAGCACTCAATTAAATGCTTTCTTTTGTAAGTTGTGTTGGTCATGGTGTTTTCTCACAGCAATAGAAAAGTAAATAAGACAAAAAGTATAATTAAAATTCTCAAAAATTCCAGGAACTAATGACACAACAAGAAATCATAACCATATTTCAATGACTCTTCCGAAATATGTTTTCTCAAAGATGTTGCATTTATTATACTTACTTTCTTCCTATCTGATGTTCATATTTCTTGGTGATGCTTATCTAGAAATTAGTGCTAGCTATTACTGTAGCTTCATTGGTATCAGTAATATGATTCACACCATTAGCAACATCATAATTGTAACATTATTTACTTGTTCATCCAGCTATTCTTTATTAAATGCCTTTTCTGTACTAGACACTATCTGAGCCACAAAATAGCAATGTTAATACAAAAAGGCACAGTTTACTATTTCCAATATATGGTATTTAATCACAAAGGCAATAATACCAGAGAACTGTTAATTTTACGTTAGCTAATGGGACACGCACATATCAGTGGGAATCCAATCTAGCATATGCACTCAAGGAAGGCATTACTGATAGTATGATATACAAAACAAGGTCTGAAAAGTGGGTGAGATTGGGCACAGAACAACGATAGGTGTTACAAGGTAGAAATCAATGATAAATCCCAGACAGTTGGAAGAGTACTTTAGCAAAATCAGAAGCAAGGTCTACAAAATCTAAAAGTTCAGAGCATCAGAAACAGGAGTTTGTAGAATGAATCCAGAGCCACTGAGTCCATTAAGTTTTGCTAAGTAGTGCTTTCTGTTATCTGAGCACAGTGGGTAATTTCATTGAGAAAGAAGTCAATTTTCAAAGGATTTTTCTGTGCATTAATTTTCAGGTAATGTGATCTCTTGTAGCATTTGACTCCCATGAGATGTAAATTAAGAGTCTTGGAAGAGATTTGTTTGCCAATTTGAATAAATCATAATTTAAGTAGTTATGACACCCAAGGTTCATGGGATCAGATGACAAATTCATTATCTGAGATCCAGAAGAATGTACATGGAGAGCTAAGGCTGTTGGAGAGAGGAGAGAATGGAATTATCTTCTGTTTCGCTTGAGCAAAACTGGATAGCAGAACAGAGAGGTTCTCAGAAATTCAGTTCATGCATGTCATCCTGTCCCATATCATAATTTACTTTTAATATGGCATACATCTATTTATTCTGATGGAGAATGAGAGGTTATAACCCTGAATATTCGTACCAGTGAGAGTGCAAATGCAATAGTAAGAATAGGAATAATACTTAACCTTTGTCTCAGACCCTCTAAATGTTCCCTGTGGTGAAGTACCTTCTGATCATCATCACATGTGTGCAAATTTTGTACTCTTAGCATTCTTAAGAGGAACATAGAAATTCAGGCATAACTATTTCTGTTCTCCCAGTTCATAGAGCATTGTGAAGTAAGATTTCAACCTAACACCCTAACTATAGAAACCTCACTCAAGTGCATTTATTTCCATACACAGCCCTATTCCACTCAAGTCGTGTGTTGCTGAGTGAAGCACAAAGGAATGTAAAGATGTCCCTGAAGAGATAAGATTTACTCAACTGTACATAACACAAAGAAGTCCCAGCCTTTACTCCAGCAATGCCACTGTTCCCACTTAGAAACTAATGATTATTATGAAAAGGCACATTTGTAGACTAACTAGTATGTTATAATCCTCATAATAAGCTGATAGACAAACAATAAAAGATACATCAAATTTACATATTATTCAGAATTCTACTCACTAAAATCACTTTCTCTTGATCTGGCTGGAAATCCTTATCTTACCCCAGGTGCAGAAGAAACTTCCAACATTGAAGATTTTCCTGTGCATGATAGGGCTACATTCCAGCAGAAAACTGGTGAGAGAAGAAGAAAATACTCATCAAGAGAAAGCTCTATTCACATTCTCCCTGTGTGCACTTTCATCTCCACACACAGAGGACTTCCAAAGTAGGAACAAAGATGCCTTACTTGCCTTATTCTTCTTTATCACCATCCATTCCTTCCTCTAAGGAAGCAGAAAACAGTGGAAATAGTAGACTTTTCGTATGTAGTTGAAGGACTCTACATTTATACAGCCTGCCATCTGGAGGGTTGTGAAGTAGTACTTTGCCCTTCACATGGTCTCTTCCCCGATCATGCAAATTCTCATGCATCACTAACATTCATGTTGCCTCTACATCTCTTTACTTTCAAAGGGAAAGTGAATCACCTACATAAGTATTTGGATGTAGACAATTCTGTCCCAGTGGTTGTAGTGTGTGCCAGTGTAACAGCAATCAAAATTAATGAATGATAAAATACTGAATACTAGGAAGATAATGGATTTGGAAATATGCATTTAATACTCTTTCATAATTATTGAATAAGTAGTATGATTAGTATTGAAAAATATTTAGAATAGAGCTAAAGTAAAAAATGATATAACAAATTTTATAGCAAACAAAGAATAAGAAATGCATAGGACACAAATACATAATTTTGAATGCATGTTTTACATAAGAAGAAGAGCTAAAATTAATGAGGTTGTTATTCAACTAACAATGTTAGACAAGTAGTAGAAAACTTTAAAAACTAAGTATGCTAAAAAACGAACATAATATAAAAAGTGAAGATTAGTAAAATGAAAATATCACTATAAACAAAGTATTTTTTCCAATGGAATGATAAGGTATGTAATGTAAGAACAAATAATAAGATATTTCCTCTATGATGGTTATCCCAGAATAAAACAGAACATAGATTCTATATCTTGAGTGCTATTATTCAGACAATAGATATCCTATTCACTTCATGCACAAAGATGTTATGCTACTCCGCTTCATCTCTATTTCATGTAAATCCATCAAAAATTCCAATGGGGATTCATGAAGCTTTAAATCCTAGTCCTAAATTTATTTTACTAACACAAAATTAAAAAGTGACTTGATGGTATCTGAGCAATAGTTAAAAAAAGAAGTAGAAATAAAAAGATTCTACCAGATATTAGAATTTTTAAATATGTATTATTTTTGCATAAATGTGAGTGTCTGCACATATGTATTATACTGTGTATGTGCCTGGCTCCTACAAAGGTCAAAAGAGTCCCTGGGATCCCTGGAACTGGAGTTTCTGGTTATTGTAAACCACCAAATGATTAGTTCAGAGAATTGAACTTTGGCCTTCTCCAAGAATGGTAATTGCTCTTAATTGCTGAACCATCTCTCCAGCCCTCAGATGTCAGAATTTCTACAAAGTCATAACAATTAGCAAGTGATATTCATACAAGTTGAGAATGTGTTGGCAATCCTAAAATCTGACCTCTGCACACAGACTAATTGGTATATAATAGAGTTTACATTACAGATCAGTTATATATCAAATAAGACCAATCCACAAGTAAATGGTGCCTTTAATAATTGCTAAATCTTTACCTAGTGAAAAAAAGTTTAAGAGAAGAGTAGGATCAAATAAAATGAGAACCAATAAGCAGATAAAGTCTTTTTCAGACAATTTTATAAATCACTAGCCTTCTAAAGATGAGAAATCGAGCTAGAGATGGCCTGGGTCAAAGGAGGTCTTATAAATTATGCAGAAGCTCAGAATTAACTCTTGTACGAATGAAAATCATCCACTATGGTGGAGGTGACTGAATTAGGTTCATTGCCAGTAAATCTTTGCATGGACAAGGGTAGAAACCCTACAGAGCACTAGTGGAGGAGGGTATTTAGGAGTACGGAAAATGCTTCCATGTTAAACATGGCAAAGGAACAGTGTGGAAGCACATGAATTTCATGTCAGAAAGGGAAGGGATTCTTATTTGGATGCAATGGGTCCTTACTAATTGGGTGATGGTAACTAATATTAACTAATTAGCAATTAATGAATGAATTAATTAAAATCTCTACATTCTGAGCAGTACTTCAAACTGAATTAGAAATAAGCATACTTTTTTAGATAAATTAGAAATTTATATTTGAGAACCATAAGTATTAATCTAATAACTCTACTTTCTCCTCTCTAAATCTCTATTGCTCATGAATTAAGAATTACTAGTACTTTCTCATAGCTTATGGACTATGTGAGTAACTGGTATCTAGAATTGTACCTGACACAGCCATTTTACATTTTAAATTACATTTATAATGTACAGTTACATTATATAATAAGTAAAAATTTTAAAGTAATATTTTATAATTCCATAAATATCACAAAGCACAATGGATGTAATAAGTTATCCATCTTGATACTACTATGTAAATTTTCTGTATACATAGAAAAGAAAAACATGCCTTAATAATGCATTGAAGTTATCTCATTCTTTTTCTGTTATGTCATTTATGCCCACCGCTTCATCTGTGATTTGACTAGAGTAAGAATCAAATAGTATTCAAAATGCACAAAATTCCATCATCAATGTAGTGGTGCTCAGTTAAAAGAACTATGTTAAAGCCCTCAGAACTGACACTCTAGACTGGATACTGGCTCAGCTACTTACTAGATCTGTGACAGAACAAATGTTAATATCTCCGTGGCTCTATTTCCTCCATATCAGAGAACATAAGCAATGGCTGAGAATTACATTTGTTACCGTTTTATTTTGCAATTACATACTCACACTTAGAGCATCTCTGGCATTTGCAACCACTTAATAACTAGAGATAGAAAAATCAACCTACAAAATAACAAGAACAGAATTTAAGTCCAGATTTTCAAAGCTGTAGAGAAGTGATACCTTCATGTGAAAAGAAACTTTTCTACACCCTGACTCTACAAAGTCATATAGACAAGCATTCACATATGAGGAAATAATTAACATATCTGGAATGCATACTGACATTTGACTCCACCACACTGGTCCCTACCCTTCAGTGCTTACAGCTACCTGTTTACTATGTACATTCTTCCTATGCCTTCTGCACCATGCATACAGTGGAAAGCAATGCTACCATCCTTGTTGAAAAGGTTTTATGAACCCTGTATTTCATTCTCCATCTGCATAGAGACAAACTCTTGTAAAGGATCCTGTCAAGTCTATTTCACCCTCTTTTCTTAAAGCAAGGTAACCTAATCATTTAACCTGGAGCCTTTATGTAGAGGAAAAGAAAAAAAAAAAAAAAAAACGATAAAACCAAGTTCTTACAAACAAAACTCTTTGGAGTTCAAGTGCTTGGAAATGTAACGCTGTTGGTCTTTTAATTTTCAGCTTCTCTGGCAACAAATGCAGCTGAAGGGCTCTCTAGGCCCTTAGTCCTGCTGTTCTTAGAATTTAACTTGCCATTTCAAAGATCTTAAAAAAGCAAAGGAAAACAGCACTTCATATCTGATATAAAACACAGAGAAACACTTGGTCATGGGAGTCATCTCTTTGCCCATCCTTACAGCATACGAACCGATGCTGATAACTGCTCCAAAGAAGGAAGCCTGGAGGCCATCACATATTTTTCTTTCAGCTTGCCTCCCCTCCTTCTCTAAACTACTTTCCTACGCTCCCACCAGAGGTGTCTGATGGAGGTGTTCATGTTCTGACTTGCCTCTGGATCCCTGCACCAGATAACAATCCCTCTAGCAATGGGAAAACTTCAAAAAGATCATCATGAGCATTCCTTGATGTTTTCCAAGATTGATGTGAGAGACACACTAAGTTTTAAATCAAAAATAGATGGAGTTAGATACCTTTTGTCTATATCACTATTTCCACATATGAATTGAGAGCAATAAGAGGAGATGCTGAGCATCAGAGTCTTATATCCTGTCATTAATAAAATGTGATCATAATCAAAAAGTAATATTGGCAACTCTCTTGAGAAGCAAGCCAGCATATGTTCTAGAGATACTTCTGCCCTCTTCCATACCTCTCTCCCACCCTATTAACAATCTTTAATATAATATTTTACTAGTTCTTTGAGATTTTCATACATGTATACCATGTATTTGGTAATAGTCAATCTCCAGTCTTCTGTCTAAATCTCTCAAAATTCACTCCCTACTCCCCAACCCCTCCCACCTTTGTGTTTTTCTCCTTATAATATACTTTGTGCTGGTCATAATAAAAATCCATATGGAAAGACCATAAATGAAGTGTTTGAAAAATCCAAATAGAAATATACTATTTTATAAACACACACACACACACACACGCACATACACAAACACAAGTTATATATATGAATATATATATGACTGATGAGCTTAACTGTTAGCATGCTCTTCCCAGAAGCCTTAGATTCCAAATAAATAGCACAGTGCCAAGTGTGAATTATCACCTCTCAAATTGTTGGTCAGTCTATTGCCATTGTTCTTCATTGAACACCAAAACCTAATGATATAGCCTTATTACTGAAGGCACTACATACTTTGGTCATAGGACATGAAAAAATCAGTTGAGTATTGACCAGGATGTCTCCTCATCCCTCCCACCTCCCCTCCTGGGCTACCTAGCTTTCATAGTACTAGAAAATGCTATACAGACTGCTGAGGTAGATAACAGTCTTACCTAGCCATTAACCTTGTGAACTATAATAATGACCAATGTGGCAATATATGCCCGTAGGTGCATAGACCAGCATGAATGTTATGGGGGTAACTGGCTGCTTTCTAACTGGACTTAGAGGAACACATTCCAGATACTTGAAATCTTGTCAAAAACTCATAGCTGGAAACCTTGTAGGCTCTGGGTGTGAACATGCTATTATTGTTATGATAAATTGACAGAATATCAAGCTGTTCTCCAAATTCTTATCTCCAGTGATTAGCAAAGGTCTCAGAACTCATCAGAGACATTTCTTTGTGGAGCAATAGGCAGTTAACACAGAAACATAAAGAATAAGCATCCATAGAGCTCTCAACCACAAATGGAACATCTTTCTCACACTGTCTACCCTCAGGACTCAGTCACTGTAGAAAAGGGAACAGAAAGAATGTTAGAGCAGAGGCCAGGGTAGATCAGAGTGAAACTGTATATTCTGGACATGACAGCACTGGCATTCGTATGTATTCACAGCACCTCACTTGTGTAGATGCCTGCACAAAACCTGACCTGGATCAATCTTGTCAACATTTAAGTTTAGAGTGAAGAGTTCAGGAGTTCACTCCTAAGCTGGGGAGTTATCAATCATTGATGGTTTGGGGAGACGGCAAGTCCATTTTCTCTAAGTCTCTGGGCGGTTCACAATATTCCAGTGGCTATCTTCTCTCCTGATTAGTTTTGGATTATGAAAAGCAGAAAGAAGGGTTTCATTCAATGTGGTCACATTACAAAGAGGGACAAAGAGGATATTCAGTAACCACAAGTCTCAGGGCCATCTTCTGGGACCTGAAATGAGCTTAGATTTTAAATAGAAAGTGAGAGACGTACATAACTAAGTAGTCCAACCAAGGAGTGGTTCCCTGCCCTGCACTGTCTCAGCTCACAGTCTCTCCTGCAACAACTAGCTGACATATTATAAATCTCTCTCCAGGAGATTGCTTCCTCCTCTACATGATCCAGCATGTAGTTGTGTCTTTTCCACCTGATTATTTCTGAGGATGTTCTAATTTCTTGAGTTCCATTCTTTCAATAATCTCATAGCCAATGGGGGAAGGACAAATGTCTTTATATTCATTCCTACAAGGGAATCAGATTATCTCCTCATCTCCCAATACTGATGATTAAATATACATCTAAAATCATATTTTAAAAGTATTATCTATCTCATAATGTTTTCATGAGAGTAGAGTGAATTCATACATAGAAGACATACATATAATAAATGCATATACTTTCCTTGCATCTTTCAACTCTTAATACTGAGGAGACTTAACGTCTTAGATTCAACTTCTCAAACCCAAAACTAAGGACTTCCAATAGAGTGCCCACATAGAGAGTAAATGTAGCCTTTGACTTTGGAACCACTAATTCACATGTAGGAAATATAGGGCAAGAGAGATTCAAACAACAGCTGTAAATGCCATTAAGGAAAAACTAGCTCCTTTTGGTCAAGTAGTGGAGTCTTTAGCCTGAGTGGAGACCTAACATTCCAAAATACCTAAAATACAAAGGAGTTAATTCAATTTGTGCAGTCAATCAGCTACCTGAACAAGGGATCATCTCAAAGGAACTCATGTTGACCTCTAGAAAGTCTTGCTGTGTTTATGGCCATAAGCTCTGAATACCCAAGATACAATTCACAAACCACATGAATCTCAAGAAGGAAGACCCAAGTGTGGGTGCTTCAGTCCTTCTTAGAAGGGGAAGCAAAATACTCATGGGAGCAGATACGGGGACAGTGTGGAGCAGAGACTGAAGGAAAGGCCATCCAGAGACTGTTACACCTGGGGATCCATCCCATATATAGTCACTAAATGCAGACACTATTGTGGATGCCAAGAAATGCAAGCTGACAGGAGCCTCCCGAGAGACTCTGCCAGAGCCTGACATATACAGAGGCGGATACTCGCAGCCAACCTTTAAACTTATCATGGAGTCCCCAATGGAGGTGTTAGAGAAAGGATTGAAGGAGCTGAAGGGGTTTGCAACCCCATAGGAAGAACAAGAAATCAACCAACCAGAGCTCCCAGGGATAAACCACCAACCAAGGAGTACACATGGAGGGACCATGGCTCCAGCCCCAGATGTAGCAGAGCCTTGTCGGGCATCAATGGGAGAAGAAGCCCTTGGTCTCCTGAAGGCTCGGTGTCCCAGTGTAGGGGAATTCGAGGGTGGGGAGGTGGGAGTGGGTAGGGGCACACCTTCATAGAAGCAAAGGGAGGAGAGATGGGATTGGGGGGTTCTGGGGGTAAATCAGTAAAGGGGATAACATTTGAAATGTAAATAAAGAAAATACCCAATAATTTTTAAAAAAAACAAAAATTAAAAAGAAAGAAAAAGAAAGTCATGCTGGGAAGTGGACAGAATAATTATCTCTTTAATGAGCTAATGTAATAATCCTCTCTCTCTCTTTTTGTCTTTCTCTCTCTCTCTCTCTCTCTCTCTCACACACACACACACACACACACACACACACACATACACGCACAGAGAGAGAGAGAGAGAGAGAGAGAGAGAGAGAGAGAGAGAGAGAGAGAGAGAGAGAGACTGGAGTTCTTGTATGACACCATGAGGTTTGACTTGGTCTATCAACTTTTCTGAGTCTTGACTCAGAACATACAATTATTTCTTTTTATTAATTTTGTCTCTTTCTCCCTGATTCTGGTAAGATCCCAGTTATGCCTTCCCTGGTACTTTGACCTTCCATATGCTCTCTCAAATTCTCTTCCCTGATCCATGGATGCTTATCCATCATGTGGCTAAACTCCTGGATAGCATCACTCAAATGGCTTGACTATTTTCTTTCTCTCCTCAATTATTCTTCTCCAGCCAGTAGCTGAGATTTAAACCTTGCATTCATTCCTTCCTGCCCTGGGATTTTTCTTTTAAATTTTCTAAAGAAATTGACCTTGTGAGTAAACTGCCTTTATTTGGACTTTTAACTTTGTAACTCCTAAAATTCTCCTCATTGAACATACTTGGCTTTTGCTTAACTTTGACTTCTCCTGGATTTCAAACCTTTCTTGCTTCTTAATTCTTTAAACTACATTGAAAATAACCTATTCCTTTACCCCAGGATAATCTCAAGCTCATCAGGTTGGCTACTTAATGAGGGAGAAGTAACTTATGATGACAGTCCAGTAGCCCCAGACTTTGTCAAGATTAAAGGTGGTTGAGCATCTCTCAGACTTGGGATATACAGCAAGGAGAACCACTACTCTACTGTTCACACTCAGTCTCAGAAAAATTGCAAGAAAGCCATGAGTACACCAGCTGGGAAAGATTGGTGAAGAAGGCCTATGAAAGCCAGCAACATCCAGAGAAAAACACTATCAGTGTGCAGTGGCTCAGTAGGGAAGCTTCCCGGAGGACAGACAAAAGCACCACAGCAGTATTATGCTCATGCATACACCATATCTTCTGGACTCAAAATGCTCAGAGTCACTTTGTGAGATAACGGCCAAGTTGGCAAAATCATCTAAAGAAATTTTCTCTTTTCATTCTTAAACTCTAACCCTTACTTCAGGGGGGAAAAGGAGAGAAAAGGAAACAAAGAAAAGCCAACTGCATTTTCTTGTAAAAGGCTAAGTGGTTTGCTTATGTTTCCAAAGCTAATATGAATAGTATGAATATATTTTTAAAGCAATATGAAAGCATTGACTTTCTAGAAAATGTATAGCTCATTTAAAAGTATAAGGTAAACTTTTATCCTTTAATTTAGTTTTAAATTTTACTCTGCGGTTTCTACCTAGATGTATGCCAGAGTATCTGTGTAGGGGTTTGTGTGCAAGAGTTTTGGTACCCTTGGAATCAGGGACATGAGATCTGGAGTGATAACAGCTGTCAGCCACTGGAAGTAGGTAGTAGAACTAGGCTAGGGTCCTCAACAGGAGTAGCAAGCACTTTTAATGGCTGAGGCATCTCCCCAGCCCCATCAAATTCAATATTTTAATTATTTTTAAATTTAGTGATTTTTAATTTATTACTTCTTAAACATAGAAATAAATTTCTTCAGTGGTACCTTAATTCTGAAAATATCCCAGAACAAAGACACAAACCATTGACTACCACCATACCTTTGCAACAAAACTCTAGCGGTAATGACAGGAGCACTATATGGTATCTCACGACCATCTTGTAGATCCCAGAGGCAATTGCGTTTTTAAAAATGCTAGTCAGCATTTATAATAACAAAATATTCAAATGAAAATTTTTGGCACCTATGTTGGCATATGGCTGAAAACCAAGCACTAAGGATACTTTACTAGGAGGGTCATATATTCAAGACCATCCTGGGATATAAAGCAAAATACTGTCTAAAATATTAAATGCAATAAATAAACCATTTATATTTGGTTCCTTGAAAAAAGCATTGTTTTCCTTCATCAAAAAAAAAAAAAAAAAAAAAGTAAATATCTCAAAGGAATTCTCTAAGACAATTGAGTCTAAATAGAAAACAAATATAAAAGAGGATGTGAAAAAGTGCTCTGAAGTGCTATGTTCTGGACATGGCAGATTTTTATCAGAGTACTTGTGATTGGAAGAGTAGTGTGCTTAAAAGAGCCATGCATAGGATCCAGCAAGTTAATACTTTCACCATGGACCAGAGAGAGATTACCACGGCCCACTCCTAGCTGAGGAGCTAGGATCAGTGACTTCTTGGAGAACAGAGTCATTTTCTTCAAAGATATGAGCACTGGAAGGTTGATTACTCTTGCCCCAGTGGAAGGGCTCACGTCTCTGTGCAAATAGTTATCACTGATTGAACTCAGTGGATTTGAAATCTATTTTAAATTTTTATAAAGAGAACATCAAGTAGGGAGGAAGAGGTGACTTCCCTCTTTTTATTAATCATTCCATTCGTTTACATCTCAAATGATATCCCACTTCCCAGTTACCCCTCCACAAACCTCCCATCCCACATCCGTCCTCTCCTCCCTCCCCTTTACCTCTATGAGGATGCTCACCCACCCACCTACCCTCTCCCGCCCCACCGCTCTGACACCCGTACCGTACGATGGAGAATCAAACTTCCACAGGACCAAGGGCCTCACCTGCCATTGATGTCAGACAAGGCCATCCTCTGCTACATATGTATCTGGAGCCATGGATCCCTCTCTGTACACTCCTTGGTTGGTGGTCTAGTCCCTGGGAGTACTGGGTGGTCTGGCCAGCTGATGGTGTTCTTCCTATGGGGTTGCAATCCCCCTCAGCTCCTCCAGTCCTTCCTTCGGCTTCCCCATGGGGATTCTGAGCTCAGTCTGACGGTTGCGTCCAAGCATCCACATCTGCATTGATCAGTTGCTGACCAAACCAAGGAACAGCCACACCAGGTTCCTGTCAGCAAGTGTCTCTTGGTGACTGCAACAGTGTTGGCAACAGCAACAGTGTCAGGTTTGGTATCTACAGACAGGATAGATCTACAGTTGGGGAAGTCCCCGATGACCCTTCCTTGAGTCTCTGCTCCATTTTTTGTCTCTGTGCTTCCTTTGGACAGAAACATTTCTGGGTTAAAAACTTTGAGATGGGCAGGTGGCCCCATCCCTCGACAGAGGGGTCGTGCCTATCTTCTGGAGGTGGTCTCTACAGGTTCTGTCTCCCCTTTTCTGTGCATTTCGGCTAAAGTAATGCCCATTGGATCCTGAGAGCCTCCCTGGTGTCTGGGACCCTTCAGTGGGTATCCCCAGTGTGAGAGGTGACTTTCTAAACATGAGGGGAAGAGCTTTGCCCTGTCCCCTCCTGACAATATTATGTAGCGTTTTCACGAAGAAGAGAGAAATGAGTGGTGTAACTTCACAAAGGGAGTCCTAAAAAACCAGTCTGTGCTCCGTTTATACTTTGGCAGTCAGGAAGCAAACAGAAAAAGGAGAGTGTCCAAAGTCCTCAAATCCTTTTCAAGGGCATTCTTCCAGTGCTCTTCTTTACTAAGTGCCACCTTCCAGAAGTTCCACAGCACCACAGCCTGGCCAACACATGGGCCTTTAGGAGAGGATGCAAAACAACAGTACTGAGGTGGAAAGGAAACAGTACCACGTCTGAGAAGAGAACAAAAGGAACACACACACACACACACACACACACACACACAGAGAGAGAGCACAATGGGTGTGTGTGTGTGTGTGTGTGTGTGTGTGTGTGTGTGTGTGTGTGTGTGTTTTTGTGCGTGTGTGTGTGTGCGTGTGTGTGTGTGTGTGTGTGTATTTTATCCCTAGTTGGTGGTTCTTTGGGAAAGTTGTAGAAACTTTAGTAGATGGAATCTCACTGAACTAAGTGGGTCACTAGGGGATAACCTTGAGGCTTTATAACCCAGTGCTATTCCTGTCCAGTTTCTCTGACTGTGGATTCAGCATGACCAGCCAGACTCGTTCTCCTGCCACCATGCCACCCCTATCTGCTGCCATGCTTCTGTACCAAGAGGGACTCATCTCTCTGGAACTATACACTAAAATGAACCCTTTTCTTTTTGTTAAGTACCTTTTACTGGTATATTTACATACACCCAATGACAGAGGAAGAAACCAAGACAATATCTTATGTATAAGTAATGAAGGAATCCAAGATGTAGACTATAGTTACAACTTACCAGTGACTATAGATTAGCATAACAAGTGAAATCTGGCGTTTGCCCTATCAACAGTTAGTCTTCAATATTTTTCAAGGTAAAGAAAACATAAGATGATTTAAGGCAATCTACAGTAACACACAGTAAACCTGGGCTCAGTTTTGTGGCTTTCATGCAGACCTAGTTCTTAGGTAAGTAAACCAGGCTGCCTTTCCTCCTCTGTGAGACTAAAAACATATTGGTTGTTCTAACTACTTCAGATAATTGTTTAAGGAAAAATCTTGAGGCAAATGTGTGGTAAGAGGGCCATCTCATTAAGACACCGACTGATAAGAAACACAGTAATAAGGATCTGACTCAGCGCCAGCAAAGTGCCTCAGAGACAAGCTCTCAAGGTGTTATTTTTAATTATGAAATAACTAAAACCTAGGAAATCATAAAGAATAAAACGAATATCATGTGGTTTTATCAATAAAGTGAAATCAATGTTAAAATGATGTCATACTTGCTTAGCAACTCATTTAGAAAGGTTAAAATCAGGAGAAAGTAAGAAAAATAGAAAATTTTACAGATAAAATTATCCATCTCATTCAGCACTTCCCATTTCTTTTACACATCTTACTACTTCCTTCATCTTGATATATATGATGGACAAAAAAACCACGTGTTAGATAAGAAAGCCTTTAGGGGCTCAGTGGTTAAGAGCACTTAATTCTTTTGCAGTGGACCAGGGTTCTGTTCGCAGCACCTAGATGATAGCTCACAATCAGCCGTAACTCCAGTTTCAGGGAATCCCATGCTCTTTCTGGCCTCTGTAGGCACTGGACACCATGCTATGCATGCAGGTAAAATGCATAAACTAAAGATAACAGAAATCTTAAATAGAGTTTAATAAAAATATCTTAAACAACACAAATTGACTCCAACCATGACTGTTATTCTATAGCTTCATTTTTGATGCTGTATTATGCTTTAAGTTGAAATTTGCAGTAAGTAAAAAAATAAATTTCTGTAATAAGCACATATTTTGAGTTTCTTCTCCAGAACTTGCATGTTTATATTATTGTTTGTTTATGCATTAAGCTGTCTTATTTGTAGTTTGTGGAGTTTTATGTATTTTAGATTATTACTTCTGGTTGTGCTTTTCAGGTTTTCCTTTTTTAAAATTTATTTCTAATGTTATTGCTTCATGGTTAGAAAAAGTATTTGATTATTTCTGTTACCTTCCTGTTTATTTTGCTGAGCTCTGTTTCTAAAGTCAATATTTTCCAAAGTCCCATATGTACACAGCTCTTTGTGTTCCCTTGCATTCAATGTGGATCTTAGAGAAAGCGTTTACTGTATTGTTCAAGCAGTCTATAGCTTGGTAATTTTACTGTTTGATCAATATTTATTGACAAATGTATGCTAAGTTTTTGAAATATATCTGTTACATTTCCAATTTCTTATTGGAATTTTGCCAGTCATGTGCTGAAACTAAATTATGAGCGCTCTACTAACAAAGACTTAGATTGTTTTTAAAGTTTTTCAATTATTAATAATCCTACAATAATATTTTACATTTTCTAGCACACATGTCAGTGGGATAAAATCCAGAAAAAGATAGATCAACATATTTGCACATTCTTAAATATCAGAAAGATTTT
Source organism: Uromys caudimaculatus (assembly GCA_028551405.1). Taxonomy (NCBI): domain Eukaryota; kingdom Metazoa; phylum Chordata; class Mammalia; order Rodentia; family Muridae; genus Uromys; species Uromys caudimaculatus. The sequence goes on along the minus strand of CM052712.1, from coordinate 43,590,148 downwards.
CACAAAGCAGTCTATCCTGCGCTTTAGAAAAAACAGAGAAAGCTGGAAGAGCCTCATGCGAGCTGGTACATCCTGACCATTGGTAATGACTACCTTAAGAGAATAAGGACTCAAATCAAACTTGGAGATGCCTTGAAGAAAGTTTTGCCATCTACCTTTGCAGCTCTTACTTCCAACTCTACATCCTGATAAGACGGCTAAGCTTAACTGAAGAATCTGGAAATAGTTCCATTTCCATTTTCAGAAAACTTTGATTTTTTTTTCCCTAGTATATATTTCTCCTGTTCCTTTGACATGCATGGCTGTCAGTATAACATAAGTGTATAAAACTTATGAGTGAAAAGACGTATCTTCCATCTCACAAATCAGAAGATACTTCTCAAAATGAGAGCATCGGCGATAAACTGCCCCTCTTTTGCCAGCCACTGTGAAAAACACATAACGAAAAAGATTCCTGGAGTCTTTGAAAAATATCCTCGATAAATTTCTGCAAGCTCCAATTCTGATCTTCTTGAGAAATATTACCATGTTCCTTCTGATTCACCAGGAAAAATCATTATCTGTGAGGTCGAGATGCCATTTGATCTGTTTGAGGGCAAAGGTTAAAATGCGGGCATCCAAACTGCACAAAATGACCGTGTTTTTCTCCTATGGGCTGGCAGCTGAATTTCTTTTGTTAAAGCAGGAAGCAAATGTGTAAAGTTAATATCATTGGTATACTAGTCCATGACTCTCATCTTGAGGAAAGCAATGTCTTCTGGGGGGCAAAGACAATCTGAAGAGGCAAAAATGTAGAACTTTCAGCTTTGAAATTATTCTTCAATTTTTTTTTTCCTGAGAGGTATGTTCGCCTCTTCGGTTGGGACAATGGGTTCACCTTGAAGGTCAGAGTGTGATAGAGAGCATGGTGAAGTGTAGCCGGAATATACAAAGACCCTGCGAGTCTGCATGTCACTATTGAGAGTGGCATCTGAGAACACAATTGACTGGTAATACAACAATTGAGACAAGAAATCTCATTGGACTAGGAAGCTAGAGAAGGTACCTTAATTCTACTTGAAAAGGAAAACAACAAGATCCAAACATGAAAGTTTAGCTGAACCCACAAACCCACTATTTGGCAGGTATACCTGAATCCTTTAACCTGGGTGTCCTGACTGACACCTGAAACATAATTTAGAAAGAGTTAAACTTGATTTAATGGCTTAGGATCGATGGTGTTTGTGTCTTTGTGGGAGAGGTACAGCTGTGACGACAGGGAGAATGGAAAATGTCAATCATTTATAAAGATAGGAAAGATAAAGCATCTAAGAAACATGAATTCACACACACACACACACAAAGACACACACACACAGGGGTGGGGGTGCTAATTCCAGCCATTAGCCACATTGATGTTGAAATTTCTCAATTGTTGAATGGAAACACACTACCCTTTGTCCATGCTTAGGTAGAGACACATGTGAATATCAAGAATGTCTGACAGTCAGCAAATATGTAACAGTAGCTTTACAAAGACATTGGCAGTAGCAGGCAGAGTTGCATGGTGAAAAGATCCAGAAAAGGAGGTAAAAACAGTGTGTGGAGTGGCCTGTGCTTGGAAGAGAAGGCTTTATACCAGTCATACATGCAGAACCATAGCCCAGAGGACCCATTGCTAGGGACTTCTTTAACATGCCGAGCTAACTTCTCTTCTGACATGTTTTCTCCTGAGTCCAGCTTTATAGCATTTATTTATTGCGACCTCGAGGATACCAGAGAGTCCTTTATAATCCCACATTTGTTTTTCATGAGAAAAAACTACCTTATCTCATGCTACCTATTTTCTTCAGTCAGATATGAATGAGAGAGCCAATGGGTTATGCTTTTTCCCTAGGGTTTACAGTCTGGTAATGCTAAGAGCATGTGCCGTCCTTCACCTATTCTCTCTAGTCCTGGTTAAATCCTGTTTCTTAAAAATGTATCTTATAGACAGCTAATCAGCGCCGGGACAAAGATCCCTCACAGGACATCGCAAGACCCAGCAGAGGGCCAAAGACACGCCCCACGGCTCACCAGGTACTGCCCCGAACCCGCGAGACACAGGGACCGAGGTAGGCGGGCCTAGAAACCCCCCTGG
>CM052712.1:43534551-43587529 GCA_028551405.1 Uromys caudimaculatus | reverse complement strand
AAATAAATAAATAAATAAATAAATAAATAAATAAATAAATAAATAAATAAAAGTGTATCTTATAAAAATCCTTTCAGGAGTCTTTGCTGGATTGTTTGATGCTTTAATCCCCTCTCCTGTGCCCAGTTAAGTACTGGAGGTAAATTTTATTAAGCAGTTTGGCTTGAATTCTTTCCTGTTATTCAAACACTATTCTAGGCATGGCTGTACAGTTATTCTATGGTGTAAAACTCTGTGACACTCCCTAAGAAAAAAACATTATCCCATATAATCTGGTATACCAACTCAATCTGCTGAAAGATCTTAAGCCAGACCTGACTAGTTCTAAGGAAGAATAAGTTCTACCCATAGACAACAGCTTAAACCAGTGCCTGAAAGATCCAGTCAGTTCGTCCTGATGCCAACTTTATAAATTTCAGACTTGCATAACCAGACATCACAACTGTGTAAGGAAATTAGGAATACATACACAGAGACACACAGAGACATACCTAGGGATCAATTGATGCATCAAAGAATATTTTAATAAGCTTGATTAATTTTAATCAATCAAGAAACAAAAGTCTAAATTTCTGTTTAACGTTGACTGATAGTTTCCTGTAATCCAAATTAACACTAACATGGTGTTTACTGCTCTTGAATGATAATTATCTCTATTATAATTACTTAATAGACTAATAGATAAACTCTCCTTAATAAAAGAATACTTGCCATATGATATTTAATATACATTGGTTGTAATGACTATTTTTGGTTGTCAATTTGACTACAACTGGAATAACTAAATCCCAAATGATTGTGTACAGTTATGAAGGATTTTTCTAATCATCTGAAGTTGGAAAAGCCACCTATATCTTTTGAGGTGGAATGACTCACCGCTAATCTGGACCACACCTTCAGGTGGCAGTTTATATAAAGAATGTTGAAGAAGGAAGCTCTTGCTCTTTGCCTGACTACCCTTGATGACAAGTTCATTTCTTCACTGGAGCTAGAGCCTAATGCTTCAGGATTCTCATATAAAATGAAGACCAACTGAGCCATCTAACCTTCTGAACTAAACAACTACTGGATATATAGATGAGAGAGAGGGGTGGATGAGTAGATAGATGATTGATAGATGATAGACAGATAGTTGGATAGATGATAGATACAGACAGACAGACATACGTAGATGATACATAGAGACATAGAGACAGAAAAAAGATAGACACATTCTATCAGTTCTGTTTCTCTAGAGAACACTGACTAATAAAGTGACCTAATTTCATAACTTCTCATGAGTAAATATCTTCTAATGATTAATTCAACAGGACGTAAAATCTGGGATATCTAATATAGAGTTCTGTCTCTCATCAACTGTGGAGCACTGAACAATTTTTATTCTTTCAAGCATTAAACTTCTTTGCTAATATAAAAAGCAATGGGAGTAACAGTGCCTACCATGTAGAACTGTTATAAGACTGAGAGGTTAGTACATAAAAATTCCTTAGTATATTAACCAGCATGGATTGAGAATTTAATATTTATTCTCTTATGATTTGAAATTTAAAATAAAAGTGTGCATCCTTCTCTTGAGAAATATCCAATTACATATCCAAAAACAATTAGCCTGTGTACATTTGCCTCATTCCAGATGCTGGGATGCCTCAGAGAATGGAGACTTATTTTGGCTGTGGGTCCTAGTGATCTTAATCTCGAGGATGAAGCCTGAGAGTTAACAAGGTCCTTTGCCCTACTGAGAACTCCATGCATACAAGGGGAAATCAGTACCTCTTGTTTTCGTTAAAATGCCAAGTCTGTAAAAGAATATGCAATATCTTACATTGAACTCTTTCCAAAAAGATAAGATGGCTGGGCAGTGGTGGCACATGCCTTTAATCCTAGCACTTGGGAGGCAGAGGTAGGTGGATTTCTGATTTCTAGGCCAGCCTGGTCTACAGAGTGAGTTCCAGGACAGCCAGGGCTACACAGAGAAACCCTTTCTTGAAAAACCAAAAAATAAAAAATAAAAATAAATCAAATAGAAAGATAAGATGATAATTCCTTCTTTGCCTCTTAAGAAAGAAATAACAAAAACCAAGAAGGGCGTCTATATTCAGATGATCTTATGTACCTCACAACATGTGCTACTGGGCATTATCTTCCTGATGCCTTCCTGAGTGATCTCATCAAGCACATAGGGTCTTTTCAATCCACTTTGGATGGTTGATGACTTAACTTTTTTATGTGTAAATATTTTCTAAATTTGTGAAAGAATTTATAATCCCTGAATTCCAAGTAAGAATTCCAAGGGCACAGCTCATTTGTAGACTGCTGAGATCCTTGTCCTTAGGACTTAGCTTTAAAATGCCCCTTCTCACACAGTTTTGCACCTCAAATTTACAGAGTTCCTTGAGACTGGACACCAACAGAATGCATTCCACGCCCATTTTCAATACTTGTCAGGTTCAATTTCTTTAATGGGAATGTTCCAATAGTAATATTTATCCCTAAATAATCGTGATGGTTTAATTATAATATATCATAATATATAATAAAATGCTTCATAGAATCATCAAAAGAGTATGTCTACATTATCTTTCTTTGAACAAACACTATTGTACTATGTGAAGAGAATCGTTGGATCCAAATGCTTAATCTCACTGCAATAAAATAGGTTGATAAATTCAGCCAAATAGTTAGTGAATGGAAAGTGACTACAGTAATCTTTTGTGCTTGTGTTGTCAAAAGTCCTGTTTACAGAGTCTTCACTTCAGAAAGAAATATTTTCAGCAGTATTAATGAGGGCAAAGTTTCTTTCTGGTTTTCTCTTGTCTAAATCAGTGCCAGCTCACAGAGTCTGTATACTGTATACAGAATCAACTAGCATAAATATTATTAGATAGTTTTTAAATAATGGTAAAAAATCTTCAAATTCCCAAATTTTCATAGCTCCTAAAAACAGATGTCATTTTTCTCGAAGAATGAATGCTTCATTATAGGAGGCATGAAGATAGATAAATCATACGTAGCCTTTCCCTTTCGAACAGTGTAACCCACATTACCATTTTCTGAATTGATCTTTCTATTTTATATCCAAGCTAAAATCTGAGCTCTAAATGACCCAATAAGAAATAATTTATAAGACAGATTTGGAAGTCTTATTTTTTAAAGACAATAACATGGCTCATGTCTTCAGGTGAAAACATGTCCAAAATTCTTTAAACTGTCTTAGGATGCTAAAATATCTTCATATTCTAGAACACTGAATACAAGTACTGGTTATTGTCCCCAAGGAAGTTTGGTTTTGTCTCATTTTTCCACCACTATCTTGAATTACAGCTGACACAATAATTAAAAACTAAGTATATGGAGAATTGCTGAGGCAGTAAAGTGTGTGCTGCCCAAGCATGAAGACTTGAGTTCGGATCCTCAGCATCCATCTAAATGCCAAGCATGGCAGCGCATATGCCCGCAACTCCAATAATAGACGGGAAAAGACAAGAGGGCACATGGGGCTTGCTGGCCAGCAAGAATAGTCAAATTAGGGAGCTCTAGATTCAATCAGAAATGCTGTCTTGATGAAGAAGGTGAAGAACAATTGAACTAATACCCAACAGCAAGTTATGGCCTCTACATATTCCCAAGCATATAACTGCGCATTCACAAATGTGTACACACAAAGATACACAGAAAAACAAATGAAAGCACAATGACAAATTTATGCATAAATATATCCATATATTCCAAATATTCCCCTGAACTTATTCACCTGTAATTTATGAATGTGTGTATGCAATACTATTTAACATAAGATCAATCAGGAAATTTCTAAGTATAAACCCAATTTTATTAACTAGGAACTTCTCAGCAGTACAGACCCAGCACTCACATTACTTTATGGAACTTTCTACCCCTTAACCAAAACCTCCACCAGACTCAAAATCACACTTCTACTTTTTGCTTCTATCAGCTTGACTGCTTTGGAATCATACAAGACAGATCATATGACATTTGTTCTTCTGTGTCTAGCTTATTTCAGTTAGTATAGTAGCATATCAGTTGTTCAATTAATATATTTGGGCAATATAAGTATATTGTCCTCAAGTTCCAAAGATAGTATTTTTTTATTAATTAATTGGTATTTATTTACATCCCAATTGTTGCCCCATGCCAGCCCCCACCTCCAGGGTTCTTTCCCCTATCCCCCTCTCATTTGCCTCTGAGAGAGTGCCCACCCCTGGCATCACCCTTTCCTGGGCCATCAAGTCCCTACAAGATTAGGTCCATCTTCTCCCACTGAGGCCAGACAAGGCTACATATGCGCCAGGGGATAGGCTAGAACCAGTCCATGTATGCCCTTTGGTTGGTGGCTTAGTCTCTGGGAGCTCTGAGGGATCCAGTTTAACTGATACTGTTGCTTTTTCTATGGGGTTACCATCTGCTCCAGCTCTTTCAGTCCTTCCCCCAACTCTTCCATAGGGGTCCCCAACCTCAGTCCAATGGTTGGCTGTAAGCATCTGCATATGTCTCAGTCAGCTGTTGGTAGAACCTCTCAGAGTACAGCCATGCTAAGCTACTGTCTGCAAGCACAACACGGCATCAGTAACAGTGTCAGGGTTTGGTGCATGCCCACGAGATGGATCCCAAGTTGGGCCAGTCACTAGATGGCCTCACCTTCAGTCTCTGCTCCATTTTTGTTCCTGCATTTCTTTTAGACAGGAACAATTCTGAGTCAAAATTTTTGAAGGTGGGCATGTGGCCCCATTCCTCCACTGGGGACTGTCTATCTACTAGAGGTGGTCTCTTCAGGTTCCATGTCCACATTGTTGGTCATTTTGGCTAAGGTCATCCCCATCAAGTCCTGGAAATCTTTCACATCCAAGGTCTCTGGGACTTTCTAGAGGTTTCCCCCTACAACCCCTATGCCATTCCCACTCCCCCACACCACCCCCAGCCCCCACATACAGCTGCATATTTCTATGCATTCTCCTGGCCCTCTGGGCTTTTCTCCTGCCTCTCCTATACCTGATCCTGCCCCATTTTCCCTCCCCCTCCCCTCCCTCTCCCTCTAATGATTATTTTCTCCCCCCTTCTAAGTGGAATTGAAGCATCCTCACTTGGACCTTCCTTCTTGTTAAACTTCATATGGTCTGTGAGTTGTGTCATGGGCATTCTGTACTTTTTGGCTAATATCCACTTCTAAGTGAGTACATGCTATGCATGTCCTTCTCTTGGGACTGCAGTTAGAATGAGTGATGATATGGGAGGCAAAGAGTCAGAAGAAAGTTTCAAATTAGTCTTCACTTACACAGATATTTGAAATCTCTGAGTTACCCAACTTTGTGTGAAATGTATCCAAATATTAATTATCTACTTTTCATTTATTTTCTGAGATAGAATGCCACTCTATAGTCTAGGCTGACCTAGAAAGCAGTTCTATTCTTTCAGCCTCCCAAATGCTGAGGTTACAACAGACATGATCCTCTATGAGTGGTAACTAATGTTGTAATTTACAATTTGATGTTGTAATTGGAAATCCAAATGACACATGGAAAACAAAGCTAACTTTGGAAATTTCTATATAACATTGTATATTAGTGTACCTTACAGTTCAAAGCTTTATTTTTCAAATTTGAAAGAGTTTGGACATGATACAACTATGACTTTATAATTTTGTGAATAAAAAGATGGATGAAGAATGAATAAACAAAATATGGCTTATTTACACAATAGAATACTACTCAGCTATTAAAAACAAGGACGCTGTGAATTTTACAGGCAAATGAATAGAACTGGAAAATACTGTCCTAAGTGAGGTAACCCAAACCCAAAAGGACATGCATGGTATGTACTCATTTATAAGTGGATATTAGTCTTAAAGTACAGGATATACATGCTACAATCCACAGAACCAACAAAGCCAAATAACAAGGAGGGTCCAAGGGAGGATGGTTCAATCCTTCTAAGAAGGGGAAATAAAATAGATATCAAAGGTAGATGGATGGAGGGAACTTGATGGGAGAGCGAAGAAAAGGGGGAACAGGGCAGGGGAGGGTCAGGTGTAGAGAGAACAGACAGAGAAAAGAAATTGACTGGGGTTGGGGTTGGGGACATCTCTTGGACTGAAGCAGAGACTGGGGGAGCTGAGTGTTAAGGCAGTGACTAGAGCTGAGGATTGAGTTTAGTAGTGGAGGATATGGATCCTGAAGTGGCCACTTCCTGTAGCCAGGCAAGACTCCCAGAGTAGGGATAAGAACAGCAACAAAGCCACAAAACATTCTACCTGAAAAGTGTCCTGCCTACAAGGATGTGCAGAGACAAAGATAGAGCAGAGATGGAGGGAATGGCCAGCCAAAGACTGGCCAAAATAGAGACCCTCCTCATGGGCAAGAACCAGTCCCTGACACTATTAATGATAATCAGATATGCTTGCAGACAGGAGCCTAGCATAACTGTCCTCTGAGAGGGTCCACCCAGCAGCCAATGTAAAGAGATGCAAACATCTACACCCAAACATTAAATGGAGCTTGGGGAGTCTTGTAGAAGAGTTGGGGGTAGGACTGATGAACTTGAAGACTACAGGGACTCCACAGAAAGATCACAATCAACTAACCTGGACCCTTGGTCCCAGAGACTGAACCACCAACCTTAGAGGAAGCATGGGCTGGACGTAGGCCCCCTGCACATATGTAGCAGAAGTGCAGCTTGCTCTTCCTGCAGGTCGCCCAATAACTGAAGTGGGAGCTATCTCTGAATCTGTTGCCAGCCTGTGAATCCAGTTCCTCTAGCCGGAGGGCCTTGTCTGGCCTCAGTGGGAGAGGATACAACTAGTCCTGCAATGACTAAGTAAGCCAGAAGGGGGAAGGTGGGGCACCAGGGAAGGGGGACCCAGGGAAGGTTCCTCCATCTCAGAGAAGAAAGGGAGAGGAGAATGGAAGGATCTGTGTGAAGGGGTACTGAGAGGAGAGGGCGACTGATATTGGGATATAAATTGAATAAATAAATTAATTAGTAAATAATAAAATGTGAATTCTCACTACTGTCCATTACAATATTGTTTAAAGTATATCTGTCAAGATAAATTTTACAGAACCAAATGGTTGTTTTAAAAAAATTATAAAAATATAATTAATTCAATTAAAAAAGCACAAATAGTCAGTGACAAATATTTGGGTATGGGAAAATAGAAAACAGTATAATAAAGATATATAGTCATATATGTCATATGTAGTATGTTGTATATACTCTATAACCTTATAATATTGTACTCTGGTGCTTTTGAATATATATATATGTATATGAAATATATATACATATATATGTACATACATATATTACACTAAACTGAATCCTAAACTATCTCTCAGATTTAAATTTGCTCACAAGAAAATTTAAAGATAAATAAATGAAGTTGCAAGGACAATGGGAGAGTCTTGTTTGGATTCATTGTCAGTATATCAGAGCAGATATGAGGATTTGTTGATCTGGTTCCTAGAGTATTTATGAAGATCCTGTCATTCTGATTTCACAACATAGATTTCCAGAAAACTGTGTAGCCCAATGGTAGCTTGAAATTTCACCCTCAACACTGTTCTAACATCTTGTTAGCACAACTCTTGGGTGTCGTGAGAAAACTGACTCATGCCCTATTTCTTATCACTGATTTGGGGATATATTTTCGCTGCCTTTCAGTAAACCAAATAACCTGAAGTGATGAATGAGAAAATTCATTCATGGCTGAGTTTGCTGTGCTGGAAGTGGTAATTGTATTGAGAATTGGATAACTCGGAGAATGGGCAAATTAATCTGCACAAATGAGCTCATCCCTGATAAAAATGCGGATATGAATATAGAGCGCAGAGATGTACAGGCTAAAACTGGAGAGAGAGCATTATTTGTTCAGATGATAGGATGAAACCCATTCCCCTCCACTAGGATCATCAGCTCTCTAGTCACTAATGAGATTTTGTTCCAGGGAATTTAAACCTGCATCTGTCATGGAGAATGTTGCTGGCTCGCCAGAAGCTCGTGTAAACTCCTCTCCTCTACTAGCCTGCTTTATTAGCCCCAGCTATTTTTGTGCCTGAGTTTTCTGTCAGTCTTTTTGTTAATTATTTCTACTGGAGAATATTATTTCCTGGTGTTATCCAAGGAATCTGAAAGTAAAACCTTTCTCTGGCATGTCAGACCACATTCTGGTATTCTCCCAAATGTTTTGTCACTTTCATTCTGCCTTCCAAGTACGTATCCTGGGAAGTCCAGCATCACTCCTATTTGCAAAGCTTCATGTGTGCTCTGCTTTTGGGGAACTTCTATTTTAAATGATGATGGTTCTAAAATTCTAATGATTTTCATAATGTTGGTTAATTGATTCTGTCAGTTGTTGGTGAATCCTTCCAATTTTGAAACCCAGATTCTTAGACCTTCATATGTGTGTGTCTGGGAGTGTGTGTGTGTGTATGTGTAATTCTCTTATATATACATATATATAATAAAGAGAGTTATATATACATACATTTAGGTACATGCGTGAATGCACTTTTTTTACGTATGTACTTTATTTTTATCTTCTTTTTACAGAATTGTGTATATAGTTGAAAAGCAGATGACTGTCCCTAAAGGCTCAGGTTGTTTAGTCATATGTTTGTTGATAACATTTTCTCTCACAAGGCAGATTTCACACTTAACACTGTCTTTCTAGAACAGTGAGATGTTTCAACAGGTCAAGGTACTTGCGGCCAAGCCTGATGACCCAAGTTGATCTCTGAAACCTACATGACAGAAGGAGGGAAGGGACTCTTACAAACTGTGGACTCTCATCAATGCATGCTGTGCACATGGGTGTGATGCGTGTGCACATGGGTGTGAATGAACAAGCCCTCATGCTTGTGCAAATACACACACAATAATAGTAAAGAAATGTTTAAACTATTAATTATTTAATTACAAACATTTGAGAAAATCAGTTCACTGGCAAATGAGGATTTAGACTAAGATCCTCTTCAAAACAATAAAGATTTTTCTCCTCATTTTCAGTGGTTGATAGATTCAAAATCAGAGGGGCTAAAAATTTCAATATTTGTAATTACTGAGCTTAAGTGAACTTGACTGAAACACATTTTTTAAAAAACATGCCACCATTACTTCATGGGAATGTATCTTGCTTGTACAAATCATCAGATCTCATGCCCAATGCCCCCCTCACTTTTTGGTGACTTTATACCTATCTGTCAGTTGCACTGCAAAAATTGAGGAGGTTCCTTTAGTAAAGCCTGCCATGATCTGTCTTTATCTGGAATCTGCCTTGGAGCAGTGACCCACTAAGTCACTCCCATATAGGAGAATTTGAGTTTTCATCCCAGCTCTGCTAGCTCCTCTGAGATGTGACATCAGGAAAATTGCTTCACAATGTCAGCTTCAAATTTTTGCCTCTGAAAAATGTGGATTGTAAAATACAAGTATGTTTTGAGGTTACAATGAGACACTGAAAGATAATTTGATCATAAAACATGCCAAAGCTCTGGACTCTAAGTTCTCTATGCTCAGCTCTCTCAGAACTCAGGATGACCCAAAGACATAAAAAAGAAGGGTCTTGATTTTAGCTGCATGAGACTCAAACAACATGTTCATACACCAAAGTGGTTGACCAATTTGATGAAAGGAAAGTTGTACTTTGGATATGTGTTAACAGTAGTAATCCGAGGAACTTTGCAAACGTGCCAAAAACCATGTGAGTATACTTAATGGTTCAAGACAGAACAGTGAATGAATCCTTAATATCATCTAAATTTTTAAAATACATGGAAATCTGCAATTAGTTGATGATGACATGCCTAACCATCGCATCACCTAATCCTTCAAACACTGTAATTTAGATGCGATTCACAGAAAAGGAAGTACCATGAAGAAGGGACATAACCTTAGCCCTAGAGAGAATGTATTTACTTATCTCCCTAGAATAAAGGAGTCTTTTAAGAAACTTGATATCTATACTACTTGTTCCTTTATATCCTGTATCTACTGGTTCATATGAACATGAAACCAAACTCACCACTAACACGGATGGTCTCAGCTTTGGGCTTTTCCATTTGCCTTTTACAATGTAACACTACCAACAATTCTTAGTGTAATTATCTAATTATTAATACTTCCTAATATTTGGCCCTTCATGTTCTGAAAGTGTGAAATAGTACTAAATTCTGCTTGATGTCTTTTTGAAATTTCCTGTTTCTCTTGCAGTAGAATGACATGCCTTCCAGGAATGGAAATTTTCCTCACTGTTCTTATAAGATTGAATACGCTTTCCAAGTTGGGAACTATGGGGAAAGCAAATGCTATAGGATAGTTATCTGTATTCTCTGTCCATTGCAAGATAAATGGTAAAATTTCTTTAATAAGAAAATACTCACCATATGAGTTATGTAAATTGTGGTTCTTAAGCATGGCCAACCATTAGAGTGATCTCTGTAGTTTAAAATTTTAATGACCTGGGTCTGACCTTCAAAGACTGGTATCAGTAGAGTTAAACTGACTCTTAGGTATGAGGGACCATTGAGAAATTTTAGTAAACATTTAAAATATAGTACTAAGTTGGTAAAGTATTTGTCCTGCATTTGTGGAGCCTGAATTTTGTTCCCCAGCACTGTAAAACCCTGGAAAGGTGATGCACACCTGCAAATGAACACCCTAGAAACAAAGAAAAGAGGACACAAAACTTGAGGTCACCATTAGCTTTTTAGCAAGATCAGGAACAACCTGGAATGTTTATATGACACCCTATTTTGAAAGTTATTTTCTATATCTGTTTGTGTTTGTATTCCCTCTGAGAGAGAAACCACTGACAAATTTTTCAATTCATATATGCACACATATATACTGTTAAGTACCTTGGTTTTGCATGTGGTAAAGCTGAGCTGACAGCCATCAAAATTACACACACACACACACACACACACACACACACACACACACATGTTCAGTTTCAATTTTGACTGTATGTTATCTATATACCTTTGCAAGGGAGTTTTCAGTAACTTAAGTGTCAGAACCAATGTGGATTTTATATTAGAAAAAGTGTTGAGTGGACTTCTTCCCCAAATACTTTCTATAGAGAATATTTCTAAAATTATAATACTAGTGTGAAAATACAAATGAGGAAATTACCAGAGAGATTTATATTGGAACACAAGGTCTCTAAATTGAATAATAGTGACTAGCAGGACTTTATGAACAGAACAAATGAAGTATCTACTGTGTGCCACCAACTGTGACCCATACTTCACTAGGAGCCAATACTTTACTGCATTTATTGTTGTGAAAATGTATAAAGCTATAACTGATTTTCGGGGGTGTCTCTATCCTCATTTTGTCAGAACTAATATAAACTCCAGTGTAAATGTTTTTGTTCTTTGCAGTCAAATGATCAAAAACAGCAACTCATTGTGTTAAGTAAAATAAGCCAAATTCAGAAAGACAATTCTTTCTCATATTCAGCACTTTGAGTTAAAATTATATATGGATATAAAAAAGTGTGTATGTGTGCATATGTGTGTGTATGCATGTGCGTGTGTGTGTGTGTGTGTGTGTGTGTGTGTGTGTGTGTGTGTGTGCATATGTGAAGTGAGAGCAGAAAAGATATCATAAAAGAGAACTGAGAAATCTTTAGGGAGGCAGGAGAGAGTAGTGGGTTATATGTGACATGAAACTAGAGGTTAGGACATGACTTGGGGGAAGAAATACCCAGAATGAGACAGAGGAGCAAGGGGGTGGGCTACAGAGTGGTGGTGGGGGCATAATAAATGAGGGCAAGGTAAAATAGCACGTTTGTCTGAAGATGCCACAGTGAGTACTATGAATTTGTAAACTACCTTAAAACTTATCTCCATTCCTAAACAAGCAGGTTCCATCTAACTGTAAAGCCCTGATACATTTGTGGAAAGCTTATAAAAGTTTAGGTATGAAAGGCTTGAGAACCAGGGCCCTGAGTAAAACACAGATGTGTTAAGAATGTTGAGGATGATGTGGTTTTTTTCTTTTGGCTTCTTGAGTTACTATCTGAGCTGTCACATAGCGAGCTGACACCTACTAAAAATTGCATGAATACATCAAGTCTGTGGGCTCTTAAGCATCTTAATATTGTATGAGATGGGGGAAAGACAATATATAATCGTGATAGAAGTTATATCTATTACAAAGAACTCCTGTGAATGACACAGGGAAAGTAAAGCATGCTATTTGGGGAGGAAGCAATCAAAGATGAAGCTGTCCATAATTCCTTGCAGTTAGAGTAAAGGACTCTGTAGAAGGAAGTTTGGCCCAAGTTACCTAAGCTGTCTCCTTCAACACAGCGTGAAACTCTAGTTTATTATTCAAGGTTTGTAATAAATTGTCATAAGTCTAGGAAAAGATGGGAAGGAGAGTTTCAATTCCTGTATCTCCTATAGATATCTAGATTGAAATTAATTCATTTCTATCTAAATAATATTGTGACTATCACTTTGATTTTACTTCATTTGAGAAGCTTGGTTTGAAAAATTCCCAACTTGCTGTGTTATGTTCCTAGCTTGTCTTAGGAAGGTGTCTTCTATATCCTAATCAACAAGAGTAATTTTCTTGCCAATTTAGCTAGCTAACAAATTTACACATGTATATAATGCATCTAATTACCCTTGCCCCATGCCTTCTCTTATCCCCCTACTCCATATTAATTACTTTATAGATACTCACAATCCAGTCATCACACTGATGGCCATGATTAGACTAAATGGGACATGAAACCAACAAGGGTTTTGAGTACCACATGGAAGATCCATGTTTTTTTATGAGTGTGCCTTCAAATAACTAATAGACTTCCAGTGACTGATAGAGTTTGTTGCATACTTTTTAATGTATTTTTAAAATTTGTAACCTTGAAACTATTTATAATTTGAGAAAGCTCTGTTGTCCTCATCTACAACAATGAGCCTTCAGCAGGACAAGACTGATCATTATTTACCCTTGAACTAACATGGAAAACATATTTCAGTCTGAATTCTTAATACTCAATTGCATTATCACAACATTCCACAAAGAGTTGGGTTAAGTCAAATTCCTATTGTCTAATATACATAATAATATTACCTGGGTTTTCCCATATGTAATAAAAATTAATGATAATTATACTCCTAGAGTCATGAAAGAAAGAACCATAATGAGGATTCAATGATGTTATGATGGAATGGGCTTTTTAGCCACTGGGCATAAAACAAACAGCTAAAGCTTCAACAAAAACATGTAAACAATTGTTTTCAAAGACTAAATTACCAAATAGCAGTAACTTCCAATGTTGGTCACATATTTGAAATTGAATATGAAACTTTTCTAGTCCAATATTGTGAAACAATGGATGTTTCATTACACAGACTGCAGCCGCTTGTGACATATCTAGATGCAAAAGACCTAATCTTCAAGAAAGTCATAGATGATGTAAATAGTAGAATTCATCTGAAATAGTGACAGTATTGATTTCCTTTCTGATTGGCTCTTCTAGACCCTGTTTAATCCAAGGGTGTCAAGATACAGACAGAAGAGTGACATTCTCTATCAGGTTCTATATAATTTTGAGAACTGAGATCAGTCATACCCAAACTAATTTTATGAGTCATATTAGAAGCCACTTGTGTGAAATTGGCTTTCCCCTTCATTCCATAAGATTCTTTGTCATAGATAATAAGATAAAATAAGGTAAGATATAGATTAAGATAAGATAATGACTGCTATGGAATTTTTGGGGAGCTACTATATTTGAATAAATGAATTGCTACCTGGATAGCCAGCACTGCTCTAGGCAAGAAAAATTATGCATCTGACCAAACAGTACATTTACCAGACAGTTCTTAACTAACCAAACTTCCATCAACAAATTTGCCACATAGTGTTCATCAAGACAAAATCACTTCATTATGACTTCATCCAGTGACAATTCAGTTTACATATTAAGACACACTCGTGTCTTGAACTGAACTCTAAATCCCAGACTCTATGAAATATTTGCCTTTGATCCCATTTCTGAAACACTACTAAGACTTGGTCAAGCTGTTTTTCACTCTTACTATAATATTTCACGAATGTGACTACATGAACAGCAAACTGTTGTAAAGTCCATGTGAGAAAATGATGGCAAATCCTTCAGGTCAACATTTTAAAAGTTATCTATAATCTTTCATCTTTCTCAGTGTCATAGATAAATTTGAATAATCATAATGAGAACACAGAAGGACAAGCAACTGGTGAAATACATAGTAAACTGCACCTCTCCAGGTATTTCAAATGAGTTTGTCAAGAGAACAGTGTCTTGTATATTATCAAAAGAGAAATTTTCTCACATCTATGTACTTTCATGAATTATCAAATATCTATGAAAGAATATGGTCAGATGGTTTTTTTATTCAAGTAATGCATTTCTAGAAAGAAATAATAAAGGAATAAAGAAAGATATTCCAAGCACAAGTTTATAGTATATAGTTTATGGTCTAAATAATTTCTTGACTTGCTTCCATCACCTTCGATACATTTTCTTCCCTGCTAAGCAGATTTGTTAGCATCCAGGTGCCTAAGAGTGCTGTCTCTGTTATTTAGGGATGCTCACTTCAATGCTGGCTACATCTATATTAGTCAGAAAATGGTTTCTCATTTCTCTTCCTTCCTCTTTTATCTGATTTGCCACTTCTATTGACAGCAATATATAGAGAATTCTGATAATGTGCTATCATGCCATACTAGCAAATATTTAAATATGTTGTATAATTATGCAACATTGTAAGTGGTATCTTCCTACAAAGAGACATTAAAATTTTTGCATATTTGTGTCTATTCAGCATTGTCCCACCGTCCACCATCACTGGCTATCCTGGTAACCATGTATCCCAAATCTTCTTTAAAGCTTGGATTGATTGATTGATTGATTGATTGATTGATTGATTGATAGATAACGTAAGTCTTCTTGCCTTGTTCAAATTGTGGAATTAATAGATTTTAGTTGTGACTTAACTCAGTAATGAATGACCATAAACAGACTAGCATTATACATATTACTTGATTTATTTTATTTTTACAATTTCACTACTATTCAGATTTGGTAAGCTCAAGAGATAAGAAGATAGTGGCTAGTAAAACTACAGTTTGCTTCATTGCCTATAGGAGGGACAGGTTGTGCCATTAAGATCTACAAACATAATCTCCAGGACAGGTAAATGCACAGACATCTCAAGAGAAAACATAGCAAATGCCTTTAATGGGGATTCTATGAGGAAGACTAAACATGCTTAGTGTTAGCTATTTTGAACAATTTCAGTACACTCTGGGCTATAAAGGCTATTTCTGAGATTTGTACCTCGTCCTGGGATGATAAAGTCAGAAAATTTTGCAACCTGGACAATAAAACTCAGGGAAAGTAGATCAGAGTATGGGCACTGGAGTGTTTAGTAAACACATGAAAGTTTATTGTATGTTAAAACTCTCTATTCCTGAGAGACTAAGTCCACCATCATTAAAGTCCTGTTACCAGAAAATGAAGAAAACATGAAATTAAAAATAAAATAATTAATACACATGACATATGCTCCTTTGAGACATAACTTACAAAATGTAATATAAATAAACCCTAACTGTGCAACATAAAAGTTATTTATGTGTGTGCAGCCATACATCACCCCTCAGGTCAATAGCGAAATATTGTCATTATTCCAGAAGTTCCTTCTGAGTCCTTCTATATTATTTGTACCCCTAAAGTAAGATAATTATTACTGGGGCTTCTATCACTGGGCCTTAGATTTTCTTAATCTTATGTTTCATATGAATGCAATTGTGTATTATGAGCGCATTTACATCTATTGTGAGTCAGCATTCCCTTTTGGAATTCATCCCTGTGGTTGCACTAAACCAAATGTGTTCGCTATTTTGAGTATCTCTGAATGAATATTGTGATATATGCATCCAGTCCCTAACAATCAGGTTGTACAGAATATTTTTGTACATTTTTTCAGGAACCTGAGAGCTCACTTCTCTGAAGTCTATTACTAGGACTAGAACTGCTACAATACCCGGATGGCTGCATCTGTCACATTAGTTAATAGTACCACAATGTTTTCCAAAGTACTTAAAGCAATAACTATACCTCTGAAACTGCAGGAGAATTCATATTACCTACATTCTTGCTAATTGGTATACTTGTTAGCCACACTAGCCACTGAGTAGTGGCTCCTGTCATCATGCAAATTTGCATGTTGATTGGAGTGGAAAACAGATCTACAAGTGTCTGTTATAAATATGCTTATTGTCACATGTACTTGAAGAGTTTTGCCATTTATAAATAACAGAGCTCTCTAGACATTTAAATTTTAACCTATAGAATTTTTGTGATGGGTTCAGAATGAGTCTTTCAGAAGGTAAATATTTTGAAAACATTCTCTCTGAGAATCTAATTTGTCTATTGCCTTACTTAATGAGGTCTTTGATGAACAAAAACAAATTTGACATTTTAACCTTTTAAATTAATGTTGTTTTGAGTCCTACTTAGCAATTATTCACTGACCTCAAGATTATAAAGATATTTTCCTGTTTAGGGAGGAGGGATTTATTGATTTTTTTATCTTGTGAGTTTAAGTCTGTAGTTTGTATGGAATAAGTTTTGCAAATTGAAGTGAAATAGTGACTTCTATTATGAAAACTTCCTTAGTGAGCCCTTCATGATGTTGTGAAGACTGTGACAACTAGACTGTGAGTCTCTTTGTCACATGGAGCAACTAGTGTCCGTGCTGCATAGAAGCAATGGCTTACAAATGTTTTAGGGCCAAAGCAAATACACTCATAAAAGTAAAAGCTCTATGACCTGAGGATGCACTCTTGTGCATTAGAAGCCTACTCTTGAATATACTACTTAAAAAATTTTAAAGTAGTTGTGTACCTTTGGTCATGGTTTTCTTCTGGTTTAAGCTACAAGATTTGCTTATAAACAAGAGCTAAACCCTGAATCTATGTTCTTTCCTTTACAAACTCACTAATGATGGATTTCTTTCACTTCATGTGTTTTATTGTCAAAAAAGTCTCTCAACAATTCACACTTAACTAAGTAGGATAAAATCTAGAATATTCTGAATGCCTGACTTGGTTTTTTGGCATCTAAAAATATTGCAAATTTAAGGATGTATAAATAGAAGAAGGTGCATAAAACTTTTATCACAGAATTTGAGATTTATTCACTTATCCAACCTATACTAAATTCTGCCAAAAACCTAGAACATATAACTTAGGGATTCTGTTACATGCAAGAGCCCTTGAAAAGGAAATTATGGTAACTTTGAATGAGACACTGTAACTATTTTCTCATAATCTTCATTCTTCAATATTGTCTGTTCTTCTTTGACCATGAATTTAAACAAGAAATTCATTGCCATAGCCTTCTTAGAGATTCCATTACAAGTGGAAAATAGGTTAAAACAGAAGATATAATGATATGTTGTGTTGTTTGTGTCTTAAATATTCTTCCAATGCCTACATGCTAAATGTTTGGTCAATAACCCATGGTGCTATAGCGATATGATGAAACCTTTAGGAGATAGGCAAAATAAAAGGAAGTTCAGTCATCAAGAGTGTACTGACAAAAAAGGTAGTGACTCTTAACCTCTCTCTATAGATAGATAGATAGATAGATAGATAGATAGATAGATAGATAGATAGATAGATAGGCAGATAGATAGGCAGATAGGCAGATAGAAAGATAGATAGAATGTATGTCTCTCTGCTGCCAGCCTGCTACAGGCAGCTTTGCATATTTCTATGGTATATTCTCCTCCATGTTCTATTGTCCAATCTAATCCCCTGTAAAATAAAGTGAAACAATCACAGGCTGAAATCATGGGCCAAATTAAATCACTCTTCCATTTAAACTGATTGTCTCAGGTATTTGTCACAGCCACAGAAAGCTGATAGCACAAGAAACTAGCAAAAAAGTTCAGATAATAACAGATAACTGAGGAGGGCCTATGCAGACAGGATAGAATGCAAAGGAAAAAACTAAAGGAGCCCTACAAATTCCTGAAGTCACCACATATGCAAATCACTCACTAAGACATGAGTGAGAGGACAGGTTGATAGCAGCAAGGTGTATTTCTTTGCTCATTTATTAGTCTTCAAATATAGAAAAGAGAAGAAAACAAGGTATGAGAATACCCCTAAGATCTGAGAGTGAAGAGTCAAGGTGACCCCAGTCAGTTGTCCCCTACAGGGGACCTATGAGATAATCACAAGAGTCTTCTAAGCCTCTAGTATCTACTAACATTAATGCATAAAATATAAGCCATTCCTACTAGACATCAGAGACTCAGACTACTGCTGTAGAAAAACATCCAGGGACTCCGGCAGAATGTTTGGCCTTGTAGACTTTGATGTGGCTGACCCAGAGCCATAGGATATCAAGTATTCCAACCTTCACTCTGACTCTCTGGCTGGAGTTTATTTTAGCTTTTACCACTGATGCAGTTTGTTATTTTTAATGGCATTCCTTGCAAGAATACAACATATTCTTTGAACAGACAGTGTGTGGCTTATTCCACAAGATAATTCTGCTACTTCAGGTGATTGTGCAGCCCTGTCATCTAATATAAAAAGAGTTTAATGCTTGGCCCTCTGTATTCTCTTATAAGCTGTGCATCCTACAGTGTGTGTGCACTTTCTCTAGCAGAAAGGAAAAACATTCCAAGGTTTTTTTTTCTCTTTTATTGGGTCCAAGATAGAAAAAGAAACACTTCTAAGGAATATATTTTATCTCCTTCAATTCTTTTTCTGTGAATATTTTGTGCTGCTTCTCTTACAATTAAATAGAAAATAAAAAAAAATGATTCTTCTAAGAAAGCTTTGGACTCTTTTCACTTGGTAAACTCTGAATTAAAAAATTGCTGGATGAGGAGACATATAAATTAGAACTTCTGGATAGTATACTTTGTGATCAAAACCAGCCAAACTTCTTGCAGAGCCTGTTTGGTAAGATGACATCTTGGGCTCCAGTGTCTAGCTATAATGGATAGAAGGATTCATTGCTAGATGGTGGCACTTTTTTTCTGTTCTGTCCCTTAAAGGCTAAGATGAGAAGTGTCATTAAGCAGATACTGTTTTTTAGGAAATGTGCTGGTTGGATTTTGCCAACTTGTCACAAACTTAGACATATCTGGGAAGAGGAAATTTTAATTGAAAACATATTTCTATAACATTTGCCTGTAGGGAAGTCTGTAGGTATTGTGTTGATTAATAGTAGATTGTAGGTTGTGCCATCCCTGGGTAGGTGGTCTTAAATAGTATAAGAGAGCATACTGGAAAAGCCAGAAAGAGACAACCAATAATCAACATTCCTTTGTGGCTTCTTCATCAGCCCCCACCTCTAGGTTCCTGCCTCCAGTTTCTTGCCACCTGGTTCCTTCCCAATTTCCTTTGATGGCAGATTATGCTATGGAAATGTAAGCAAAATAAACCCTTTCCTCCCCAAATTGCTTTTAGTCATGTTATTTTATCACAGCACTAGAAACCCTTTTTAAGAAAGAGAGTCTTAGAACTCTGGAAGGCCAACAGAAGAGTAGATATGACCGAGGTTTCCTCCTCTTTACTGGGGATTCAGTTCAATGCTTCATTCGAATCCCAGGAGTACGGACATAACCCGTGGATCTCCACATGACACTGTTTCTGTCACGTTGACTTTTCTCTTGTTGCACACCACATCTGAGCCATGCCCAGCACCAACATTTGATCCATTCCTTGGATGTGAAAACTGAGGCAGAGCTGGGAGTGAGTTTCAGTGTACAGCTACTGGATGCCAGGCAGAGTCAAACCTAGCTCCTGCTATCCCAGTCCAGGGCTTGCTGCTCGGTCCACCTTGCTTCATAGTCAGACAATGAACTGCTGTAGATTCTTTTTCCTTCTTGGGTACCTGGTAATGGCTTATCCCCATGTCCCACAACTTCATTCCCTAAAAGTGGTGTGGATACAGCTCTTGTGAGCATGTTGACACCCTTTAGGCTTCTGTTCACTTATGATCTCGAACTCCTGCTCCCCGTGAGACCTACACTGTTAGCATCTTAGTTGTACCACAGATGGCAAATTTAGGCTCCAAGTGAGGAAGGGGCTCAAAGTCAACCATGTCAAGAAGTGAAAGTGGGACTGGCATGGGAGGTATGTGTCTCCATATCCCTTGGGGACATAATTAAATGCAGTCTAGTTCAGGAGGATTGGGTGTGCCCACATGAGAGTGCTACTGGAATCACAGAACACACTTTGTGTGGCCAGACTCTCCAGAAACCACAAAAGCCAAGTGTGTTGGCATTCTGTCTAAACTCCACCCCACAGTTACCTGGCAACAGACAGATATGCTCCTCCCCAGAGTTGCCTGGCAACAGCCAGGTGGGCCTGGCCTACTATAAAAGGGGCTGCTTGACCCCCCTCCTCTCTCTCTTACCTCTTTCTCTTGCCTCTCTCCTACTTCCCTTACCTCTCCCCATTCCCCTTCCCCCTCTCGCCACGTGATCATGGCCGGCCTCCACTCCTCTACTTCTCTACTCTCTCCCTCTCTCTGCCTTTCTCTGCCTCTACTACCCTCTTAACTCCCCTTCCCATGCCCTAAATAAACTCTATTTCTATACTATAAAAAGAGAGAGAGAGAGAGAGAGAAAACAGAGATATGTATTATGTGAGAATTGTATAGACTGAAATAAAGTTAAATATTGTGTTAGGGTAAGACATAGAGTGGGAAAAAAAAAGTTGAGTTAAAGTTATATAAAATAGTACAGAATCATGGGACAAACGTTAAGTAACCATGAAGCCTTTTTACAGAGAATTAAAGAGTCTCTCAAGACTAGGAGGACTAAGGTAATAATTGTGTAGATGTTTTTGTGAAAGCAACAAATAAACCTTATTGAAGGACAAGGTAATGGTAAAAAAAAAGAAAAAAGAAAAAAAGAAAGAGAGTGATATAAACAGCAAAAACACAGTTACTCCTAGAGAATAAAAAATATGTCTTAGAGAATATAAGACATATAATTAAATAGATAGAGATAGAGATGGTTTTAAAGTTTAATCCAGCATGTAAGATTATCTTGTACTTCACTACTTAGAATTGTATAGAAATATCTCAATATATGATAGATGAAAGATAGATGATAGATAGATCCCAAAACTCTCTATTTAAATACATATACATAAAATCATTTGATAAAATATAACTTCTCAAAAATCTATTGAAGTCCTAACTCTAATACATCAGAATAGGACTATATGTAAAAAAAAAAAATAAATAAGGTCTTCAATGAAATAAGATCAAAAAAAGATTTATCACGGTAGTACAATTCAACCTGAATGGTGTCCTAACAATAAGGAATTAAGATTCAAATCAGCACACAGGATGCACTATGTGAAGACTCGGGAAGAAATCAGCTGAGATAGTAGCCAGGCTGAGACTTTGATCTTAGACTTTAGTTTCTAGAATTATGACGAAATACATTGCTATTGTTTGAACTACCAATCTGTGATACTTGTTATAGCCCATCCCCATCCATGTGTGTGTGTGTGTGTGTGTGTGTGTGTGTGTGTGTGTGTGTGTGTGTGTGTGTATGTGTGTGTGTGTATGCAAGGATACACATGTGTGAATGTGTGTGTACATGCATGTGTGTGCATATGTGTATATACATATGTGTTAGTATATGTGCGTGTATAAATTTCAATATAAATGCAGGCTACAGCTACTTCCTTTTTTGAGTGTGGGATTAGATGTATAAAACTTACAGGACATACCAACTGTCCTTATTACAAAATTTATTTCTTATAGCATATCTCATAGCAACTATGAGATTCTGATTTATTTATTTATTTACTTATTTATTTACTTATTTTACATCTGGATGGCAATTTCCCTTCCCTCCTGTCCTCTCAATCCTTCCCCCCACATCTACTTTTCCTCATTTTCACTTCAGAAAAGTGAAATGGATATCAACCAGACTTGACATATCAAGTTGTAGCAAAACTAGGAGCATCTTCTCCTGTTGAGTCTAGAGGAGTCAGCCTGGTTAAGGTAAAGAGTCACAAAGGCAGCAACAGACTAAGAGACAGCCCCTGCTCCTGCTGTTAAGAATCCTACATGAAGACCAAGCTGCACAACTGCTATATATGTGCTGACAACCTAGGTCAGTCCCGTGCATGCTCCCTTGTTCAGTTTCTGTGGACCCTATGGGACCAGGTTAAGTGATTCTGTAGGTTTTCTTCTGGTACTCCTGACCCCTTAGTTCCTACAATCCTCCCATTCCCTCTTCCACAGGATTCCTCGAGCTCTGTTAATGTTTGGATATGGGTACCTGTATCCATCCATTTCTGGATGAAGCCTCTGTGATGACAAGTATGCTAGGTGCCTGTCTATAAGTATAGCAGAATATCATTAACAGTGTCAGGAGTGGGCTCCCTCTCAAAGCATGGATCTCAAGTTGAACCAGTCATTGGTTGGCGAGTTCCTCAATTTTTGTTCCATCTTTATTTCTGCATATCTTATAGGCAGGACAAATTATAGGACAAAAAAGTTCTTGTGTCTTGATTGGTGTCTTGATTCCTCAATTGGAAGTCTTGCCTGGTTACAGAAAATGGCCACTTCAGGATTCATATCCTCCATTGATAGGAGTGTTAGCTAGGGTCACGCTTTAGATTCCTGAAAGTTTCCATTGCCCTTGGTTTCTAGCTCAAGCTCATCCCAAAGATATACCTCTCAACCCAGTTGTCTCTCCCAGTACTCTCTCCCTCTGTCCTCAGCTCACTTAATCCCTCCTGTTCCCATCCTCACTCCCACTCCACCCCTGATCAGGACCCTCCTACTGTCCACCCATAATCTCTATTCAATTTTATCTTCTCCGTGGGATTCATGCATTCCCCCTTGAGTCGTACTTGTTACTTAGTATCTTTGGGTCTGTGGATTATAGCAGGGTTACCCTTTACTTACGACTAATATTATGAGTATAAGCTGTGTTTGTCTTTCTGTTTTTGAGTTACATCACTCTGAATGATCTTTTCTAGTTTCACCCATTTGCCTGCCAATTTCATGATCTCATCCTTAACCATCAAGAAAACACAAATAAAATTAATTCTGATATTCCATCTTGTACCCATTAAATGGCTAAGATCAAAACTCAAGTGACAGCTCATGCTGGCGAGGATGTGGAACAAGGGGAACACTCCTCCATTACTGGTGGGAGTGCAAACTTGTATAACCACTATAGAAATCAATTTGGCAGTTTCTAAGAAAATTGGAAATAGATTTACCTCAAAACCCGGCTATACCACTCCTGGGCATATACCCAAAGGATGTGCCACCATACTCCAGAAACTGGAAACAATCTAGATGCCCCTTAATCAAAGAATGAATAAAGAAAATGTGTACATTACAAACGGAATATTACTCAGCTATTAAAAACAATGATGATATATATTTTTATCATGACTGCCCTCCGAAGGACCCAACAAGCAGTTGAACAAGTCAGATGCAGATATTTGCGCCCAACCAATGGACAGAAGCTGCTGACCCCTGTGGTTGAATTAGGAGAAAGCTGGAAGAGGCTGAGGATAGTGGCCCTGTGGGAGGACCAACAGCCTCAATTAACCTGGACCCCGGAGATCTCTCAGATATTGGAACACCGACCAGGTAGCATATGCCAGTTGATATGCCCCCCCGGCACATATGCAGCAGAGGACTTCCAGGTCTGGGTTTAGTCAGAGAGGATGCACCTAACCCTCAAGAGACTGGAGACCCCAGAGAGGTTAGAGGTCTGGTGGGATGGGGGTGGAAGGGTGGGACATCCTCGTGGAGCCAAGGAGCCAGGGAAGAGTTATGGAATGTGGAACAGTCGGAGGGTGGATCAAGAGGGAGATAAAATCTGGAGTTTTAAATAAATAAATAAATAAATAAATAAATAAATAAATAAATAAATAAGCAAACAAACACTATTCTCAGAGTTCTCATTAAAACTGCATTATATTAAGTTACTCTGAAATTTGAGTTCGTAATCAACCTTCTCTTTTCATGAATTAAATGGGTCCAGAAATTGGCTAAGGAGCAAACAGAATTTGTTTGTCCCTGACTTAACATGTCAGAGACCTTTGATAGAAGAAATAAAATAGCTGGAAATCACTGCAGAAAATGAGAGCTAGGACAGTAAAGACTGAAAGATCTATTCCTGAACTCACTTCTTCACATTCCCCCCAGCATTGGCTAAGATGACAGAAAGGCTGGTGACAGCTGAGAGAGTTAACTGGCACTACCAGGTGATATCTTTTCTCTCTCTCTCTCTCTCTCTCTCTCTCTCTCTCTCTCTCTCTCTCTCTCTCTTTCTTTCTGTGACCCAGTCCATCAGCAAGATGGTTGAATTCCACCAAAGAGCACTCTAAGAGGAAATCTACAACACAATGTTATACAAGTTACAAAGTTCCTTTCCCAAAGCCCCTGACTTCTAAGATTCAAGACAAGTAAACATAATTTCTGCATATTGACAGACTGGTGTCATAGAATTATATATGATATTTCAAATCCTTCTATACACAAATTCTTCCACATGAAAAAAATTAAATTAAACTTCTTCCACATGAAAAAAAATCTCACTTCTACCTCCTCTGTCTCCCTCTCTCCCTTCCTCCTTTCTTTAGTGATGAAATGCACGATTCCAAAGTATCATTAATCTCACTCAAATCAGATTATTGTAGCATAAGTTGAGATTTAAGTTGCAACCATCAGGCAGGATTATTCACAGTAAAAAAGGGTCCAGCTTCCTGTTACCCGACCACCTATATGTATGGTAGGTAGCAGAACAAATCTTTCTCCATAAGAATGACCCCATGCTTTCTTAGCCCCCTGCCTCTGTGTCCACTGCAATACTTGAGTTCACAAGCCTCTGTTATCCTTCTGTCTCATCAACAACTCCAAGATGATGCTGATGCTGCCAATGTAATGGTCTTAGAAAATGTCTTATGTATCCATTTATAATCCCTTCTGTTATACAAAGCATAAATCCACAAATCTGTTCATAAGCTATTCTCCCCCTTGAGATCTGTGACATGTGACATCATTCTTGAGATTCCTGGACGCAGAACTGAAAGGGCCTGTAAGGTGTACCATCAGAATGACTTTCTGCCTAAGAATTATGAAGCACTACCTTCAGTGTTTCTAAGATCCTAGCAGCATGTTTTATAGTCCACTCTGAATTCTGTTCCTTACACCCACATTTCCCTGGCAGTGCCCTGGACTTATTTTATCTGCTCAGGGAGGGACTGGTGGTGATAAACAGTTGTACTCTCAAACACAGAGTTTGGGGTCTTTTATAGTCACCTTAAACACTGCTTGAGAACTAATTCCTTTTTCTATTTATAGTTTATTTGTCTCTCTGCAGTCATAATGTGAAGGTCAAGCAACCAGTGAATGCTTTTAATATTTTTCCTTCTTAGCCTGATCCTTATTAATTAAGTATATTTTCTAATCTTTCAGATGCTACTTTTCTGCTTTACCTAGCTTTCTCCTCACTGTCTTGGCACAAAAACTCAGGAAACTTTAAACAATAGACCTGAAAACCTGAAACTTTTAGAGATAAAATGTAAGGGAATTCTTCAAGATACCAGCCTAGGGAAGGAGTTTTTGAGTATCACTCTCATCTTTCAGAAACTAATGTCAACAACTGACCTTGTGAAATTAAACAGCTTCTGTGCAGCAAACAAAACAGTTAATCTAGGAATGAGACAGCATACAGACTAAGAGAAAATCTTTCCCAGCTGCACACCAAAGAGAGAGTTAATATTCAAAATACAATAAGAAGTCAAAAAATTGAACAAGTAAAATGACAATCCAATCAACCAATGGGCTAAAGACATGATCAGAGAGTCTGTAAAAGATGGCCAAGAAAAGAAGAAAACATGAAGAAAATGTTTAATCTTATTAGCCACCAGAAAAATTTATTAAGATTCCATCCATGAAAATTTCCAATTTTATTGACATTTCGATTAGAATGTCACTCATGATTTTGAAAATACACAACCACAAATAGCAATATGTACACAGATAAAAGGAAATTCATCTTATACCCTGCAGTTGAATATGTAAATAAATCCAAGAGCTGTAGAAATCACTATGGTGGGTTCTCATAAAAGTTAGAAACAGACTTACATCATTATTCTGTTGCAACACTCATGGTTAGTAACCCAAAGTCTGCTGTAGCAGTTTTCATGAAAACCGAATTGTGAAATCAACCTAGCGGTCTAGCAGAAGAAGAACATATTCAGTAAATTAAGCCAACCTCAGAAATAAATATCAAGATTTCTTTCATTTATCTCTCACACATACAGAGAGATGGGAGGGAGGGAGGGAGGGAGAGAGGAAGAGGGAGAGGGAAAGGAGAGAGAGGGGGAACATGAGCCAGCCTGTCCTTTGATTTGACTTTAGACTCTGGATTTCCCAAAGGAAAAAAAAACAGGGTACTAAAGTAATGAAAACAGAAATAAAATGGAGGAGTAGAGGAAATAGGGGAAAGAAATTTACTCAGAATACAATATGTACCTTTAAGAAAGATTTAAACATTCAATATCCTTAGTCATCAGGGAAATGCAAATCAAAACAACCCTGAGATTCCATCTCATACCAGTCAGAATGACTATGATCAAAAACTCAGGTGACAGCAGATGCTGGCAAGGATGTGGAAAAAGAGGAACACTCCTCCATTGCTCGTGGAATTGCAAGCTGGTACAACCACTCTGAAAATCAGTTTGGCAGATCCTCAGAAAATTGGACATAATACTACCTGAGGACCCAGCTATACCACTCCTGGACATATACCCAGAAGATGCTCCAGCATGTAATAAGGACACATGTTCCACTATGTTCATAGCAGCCATATTTATAATAGCCGGAAGCTGGAAACTACCCACATGTCCCTCAACAGAGGAATGGATACAGAAAATGTGGTACATTTACACAATGGAGTACTACTCAGCTATTAAAAACAATGACTTAATGAAATTTGCAGGCAAATGGATGGAACTTGAAAATATCATCCTGAGTGAGGTAACTCAGTCACAAAAGAACAAACACGGTATGTACTCACTGATAAGTGGATATTAGCTCAAAAGTTTGGAATACCCAAGATTCAATTCATATACCATATGAAGCCTAAGAAAAAAGAAGACCAAAATGCAGATGCTTCAGTGTTTCTTAGAAGGTTGAACAAAATACGCACAGGAGGAAATATTGAGACAAAGTATGGAGTAGAGACTCAAGGAAAGGCCATCCAGAGGCTGCCACACCTGGGGATACATCCCATATATAGCCACCAAACCCGGACGTTCTTGTGAATTCTGGGAAGGTCTTACTGATGGAAGGAAGATAAGCTGTCTCCAGATAGGCTCAGGCAGAGCCTGACAAATACAGAGGTGTATGCTCGCAGCCAACCATTGGACTGAATGTGGGGTCCAGGATGGAGGACTTGGAGAAAGGACTGAAGGAGCTGAGGGGGTTTGCAGCCCCATGGAGGGAGCAACAGAGTCAACTGGACAGACCCTCCCCCGGAACTCCCAGAGACTAGACCACCAACCAAAGAATTCACATGGAGGGACCCATGGTGCTGTCCACATATGTGGCAGAGGAGGGCCTTATTGGCCATCAGTGGGAGGAGAGGCCCTTGGGCCTGAGGGTGTTAGATGCCCCAGTGTAGGGAAATGCTAGGGAGGGAAGACGGGAGTGAGTGGGTGGGTGGGGGAATAGCCTCATAGAGGCAGGTGGAGAGGGAAAGGAATAGGGAGTTTCCAAAGGGGAAAACATTTTAAACGTATATAAAGTAAATATCCAAAAATAAAAATAAAAAAAGTGAAATATAAAAGAAAAAGAAGGAAGAAGAAAGAAAGAAAGAAAGAAAGAAAGAAAGAAAGAAGGAAGGAAGGAAGGAAGGAAGGAAGGAAGGAAGGAAGGAAGGAAGGAAGGAAGGAAGGAAAGGAAGAAAGAAAGAATAGAGACACATTTTATCTCATGGTTTCAGATATTTTAATTCATAGTCCTTTAACCTCGTATGAGTGAGCAGAACACAGGGCACATGGAGCCAAAGAGGCTTGCTTTCTAGTTCATAGGTCATGGAGAAAATGACCTATGCACAGGAAGGAGCCAAAGCAAGATTTAGCTCCCAAGAATATAGCTCAAATAGTACCTCCTCCAAAGAGGTCTATGCTCCTGCTTTTAACTGCCTACTATAATATCAGTACATTATCAGTCTCTGTTTGTAGGTCAGAGTCCGCATCATCCAATTACCACAGGAAATACCCACACAGACACACCCAAAGGTATACTTTACTAACCTAGATATTTCTCAATACAATCATTTTGAAATCAAAATTAGCCATTACCCTACTGATAACAATGTGGTTTTTTTTTTTTAATTTCTACATAAAGGCATCTTCCCAATTCTAATTTTTTTTATTCATTTCCCTTTAAACCCACAGTGACAGCTTACTTGTCCTCTATCAGGGTTCCATCAAGATACTTCCCAAGACCTCCAAGTTTTCAAACAACAAAGCCTGTCAGAGGCCATCTTAAAACTTAGTGACCATGGAGCTGGAGACATGGTCCAGCAGATACTGCAGAAGATTGGAGTTTGGTTCCCGGTACCCATGTCTGAAAACTCACAACTGCCTGTAGCCTCAGCCTCAGGAGGCTCCAGTGCCTCTGCCTCCATGGGCCCCTATACTCATATATGCATATCTATATGCAAACAAATAAACACTCACACATACACACCAAAATTTAAAATTAATAAAAATAAATCTTATAAAATAACTTAGTGAAGTAAAGTGATAGTTATTTTGTTATGTTTACAAACAGTGTGGTTGACAACGCAAGAAAGGGTCATGGAAAAGCCTTGTGTCTTCTCTAAGATTTAAGTTTAAGGACTCAACTGGAAAGGCTTGAACAGCCAGGTCTGGCTCACATTGCTGGAAACTCCAGCAAGTGAGGCTGAAGGACCCATTTCAAAAGTGTCTCTGGATCATATCAGGCACCTGGACTAAAATGATCTGGAGGTTATGTCAGTCTTCTCTATCAAATAGGACTCCTCTGTAGCTTCTTCCTGAAGCTTGAGCTTCCCATGGAATGGTGATCAAGATACAAAAGAAACCAACTGAGAACTTCCTGAGTGAGCACTCCAAATATACCAAGCTAAACTCTTCGGCCTTTTGTAGCAGGCCAGATGAGGTTTTTTGTTTACTATAATATAACTATATGACACTGACTAGTTCTATAGAAACATCAAACTCAGACCGGCTTAGGTTGTGTGACTAGAGAGGACAGTGGGCTATCCCAAAGACAGAGTAGTCCCTGAGATTAGATTATCTAGGCTTATTCTCCCTTATTGTTCTGGCATCATCACATGTAGAGAAAAGATGAGAGCAGGCATGCACAGTTGTTCACCATTTTTATTCATTAATTTCTGTTTTCTTTGCTTCTTAAATCTATATTAGTGATGGGTTTTTACTGTTAATACCACAAAGGTTATCCTAGGGCAGGTATCTCTTCTTGAAAATATGCTATAAGTCATGGGGCATTCTGGGATCCCCTTGATACAGAAGAGTGAAGAGTTATGAAAGAACTAGAGTAACTATCTTTCACACCTCAAGAAGCTGATGATTTCCACATCTGCAGCCTGACAGTTTTTCTCCCAGCTTGTTACACTCTCATGGCCTCAGATATCACACAGCACCACAGCATGTTAATACATGCCAACACACTCACAAGTCAACCTGAATTTGAGAGAAGACATTATAAGCCAGAACCCAGTGGAAAAGTGGCACATAAAGTTTTGTATATCCTCACTCTCTAGTAAATATATCTCTAGTATTTTTTTAATTTGGTTTTATTTTTATATAGCAACTCTAAATAGGTTTTTTTAAAAAGTATCCAGATAATCTGTCATCATCTCTCCTTACATAATGAGTTAGTAACTGCTTTGTAGATGAGAGAAAAGAAAGGAATAAAAAGAACCACACTGAAGTGGCTTGTCTATACAGTAAATTTCATAGAGAATGAGAATAAGAAATAAATGATTCCTATCTCCTTAAACCAAGGACAAGCAGTTAGAAGCTCAGTAAAGCTACAAACTTTTAGCAACCATGCCTATGATTAGATGGCCACATGAGTCACCATGACTACAGTACCTACAATGTCTTTCTGATTAATGTCCTTTTCCTTTACAAATATTATGTCCTGTAGCCAAGGATTGCAGAAGTTGACCACCAATTACTTTTTCTTTGCTTCTATAGTAGGATTGTGGGGAAGTGACCTCCCAGCCCTCTGTCAGCACTAGAGCCAGATGACTTTCTGGTCACAGGAATGGAGATGGATCTGATAGGTGTCACTCATGGATATTGTATCAGGATTTTTCTTCATTTCTTCTCAGCTGATCAGATGCCACAGAACAAAGTGGTGGTAAAGCACAAAGGGCCCAGGATTCAGTATTCAATCTCCGTGAAATCAACAAAAACACACTAGTAAGAGGCCTCAACCTTCTACTGTCTACTATACTTTAAATACAGATTCTTGCTGAGAAAATTCATTTTCAGACTTCGGCTGGAGTCCCAGATGCTTGGATTTGAGGAGGTCAAGCATGGAGATAATTATTTCTCAGACAACTTAACTCCAAATTATTCTTGTAAGCACTGCATTCCTGCTTCGGGTGCTTTGTACTACGCGTGTGATGTCCGTTTCTATTCTAGAACCACATCTAGCTGCAGTCTCCTTACTCTGAGAATGGCAGCACTGATTGCCATCCCCACTCAGTACTGTACTTACCATAGCAACAGGGCCTGACTCCATATGGAGAAGGAGGTGAGGAACACTCACAGTGCATGCCTAGCCCCCCATAAAGGATTCAGCACGTAGTAAACTATGCACCTTTTCCACACCCCCAAGTTGTCTACAGTCTTAAAACATGGGTTTCCAGTAAAACTGAAACTGTAGTTCCAATGTATCCCTCCACCAATTTCTCTGAGCAATAGTTTTATGTACAAATAAACATTGACAATATTTGTTGTCTGTCAGGACACCAGGAATTATGACAAGTATTTTGTGGCTTTCTTACACAATAGTTATATTTTAAAATATGTTGCATCTATTTTTTTTCTTTTCTCAATAGTATTAGGCTTATGGACAGTGAAACATATGCTTTCATAGGAAATGACAAACTAGGCTTAAAATCCACCTTACCTGCTTCTGAGCTACCCTTGAGCATATAAGAGCAATCTCACATGTAATCCATTTCTAAAATGGAAATGTGGATAATAATTTCACCTTCCCTAAAATGTTGTAGAAATAGAAATAATGCATGTAAAGCACCAGGTAAATATCAATTGTTGGGAAACCATGACTTTATTTTCTTAACAAAGAAAATGTGCTTCGAGGTCATAAGGTCATGTTTTCCCTCTAGAAAACATGAGCATTCAATTATGTTCAGTAATTTCCCAATTGCTATATATATTTGCTCTGATGTCACACAGTGGTTAAGGATGGCCCCAGAATCATCAAGCTCAAGATGACTCTCAAGTCCAAGGCCCATTGACTGTGAAATATTACTCTCAGAGCCAGAATCTTCATCCAAAAACTGTTATGTAAGTATGAGTTAAATAATACCACTTCTTTAAGTAAAGCAATGTATTTTTCAAAAATTTGCAGCATATATTGACAGAAAATCAGCATACAGTGTTCTTGTGGAATGTAAGATGAATATATGCATATATGTATATATAATATATTATATGTACAACATTAATAAACAAGAGGACATTAATTTGAGAAAGAGTAAGGGGCCAGATGGAAGCAGATGGGGAGAATGATGAAAATAATATAAATACAGTACTCATATATATGAAATTCTCAAAAAAGAAACCTTTTTAATTAAAAGAGTCATGGTTCCCAGTGGATTCATGGAAAGATGAGCAGGCAGACATGGATCCTGATAAAATAGGTTCCAAAACTAAGGTGTGTATTGCTGGCCTTGCAGATTAAGAGGACCTTAATGAAGTACTTTTGATTTCATGCTTTAAAGATAAGCAAACACCAAGCAAACTAGGAGAAAAATATAGACAAATGAGTAGGTGGGAGGCAGACAAGGGAATGGTGAGGAAAGTGGGGTGGGTGAGCTACCATATCCAAAGTGCAAAGACCCTGTCTTTGTCTTTAGTGAGCATCTTTACTCATCTGGGCAGAATGTAGTTTTAAAGGTCCATAGGAAGATATTTAATATAAGTCAAGTGATTTCCCATTAGTGTATTGATTTAAAGAAGTCCCCTAAGCTGCAGTGAAGGCAAGCTGTACAGACAGTATATAAACGGGCATTTCATAAATCATCACCTATGCATACACCAAGAGCTCTCAATTTGAAGCAACCCTGTCATTTGTGAAGAGACACACAGCTCAATGAATAAATCTGATCTAGCTACCTACCTACTTACAGGTAGGTAGACCAGATGGCAGCTTCATGGTAGCTGGATGGCATGGGATGTGGGACAAATACATTGTGCTTTAAGGCCTTGGGTTCAGCTCAATGGCAAAAGTGCTTAAGGACCTGATTTGGAATCCACAGCACTCCATAAAATGTCAATGTAGCAGTGCACATCTGGAAGCCTACCGCTGGGGATATAGAGACAGTTGGATTCAGGGTCTCATTGTCCAACCAGCCAAGCTGAAACGGTGAGTTCCAGATACAGTAAGAAACTCTATCTCAAAATAATGTGTAATAAAGAAAAATACTCAAAGCCAACTTCTGGCCTCCACATACACATGCACAGGCAATCATATATTCACACTAAATAAACAAATATGAATAAATAAGTGTGCTCTGACTGGTATATCTTCTGCTCATAATGTCTGTGGCCTCAGCCTGGTCAGAAGTTTGGCTGTGTGCATGCTCATGGCTGATGACTGAGGTACAATCACACCTGAGTGTCTATTGCTTGGCTTTCTATGGCTTCAGTAAGCAGGTATCTGAAAGTAACATTGTCTTGACTCTTTCAAGAAGCCACACTCACATAGCTTTTATCATGTGCTATTTTCAAGATTATTCTATTTTCTCGTTCTTGATGCTTTTCTCCTCTTGTGCCCTAATTTATAAATTAAACATTAACGCAACTATACATGTATAAGAAAAACGTGACACAGACCTGTTACTATTCAGGATTTGGAACATCAGAGTTGATAGGGAGTGATTATTGTACAATGAACTTAAAGAAATTGTTTTTTTAAAAAACAACTGGAGAAATCAACAACAAATATCTCATTGGATTAGTGTTTAAATTAAGTATGATAATTAACATAGGGCATTTTAAAGTTTGTGGTACACAATACTAAACAAACACATTTGATTACATGGATATATATATATATATATATATATATATATATATATAGTATATAATTTCCTTTAAAAACATTTTTCCTCTAATAGCACTGTAAGTGAGCATCTGTTAGACTAAGTGGCTAATTTCTCATACAAGGAAAGGAGGGATAGACCTTTCCCATCAAATACATACCAATCAAGATACCATCTTAATTTAACTTCCTCTTGTGATAAAATAGCATGACCAAAAGCAATTTTTGAAAAAATGTTATTTGTTATGGATTTTTTAATGTTACAATTCTCATTGAGTTAAGTGAGGGCAGGACAGAAGCAAAGGCCCTAGAGAAAAAAAAATGCTTACTGGCCTGCTCTTCGTAGTTTGTTTACCCTGATTTTCTATGGCATCAGAAGCCAACCCCTCAGAGTGAGTGATCTTGGCCTTCTTATACCAATCAATCAATCAGGAAAATATCCTCAAGACTTACTTACAGGCCATCTGGTAGAAGTATTTTTTCAATTGAGGATAACTCTAACTTATCTCAAATTGAAACAAAAAGCAAAAAAACTAGTCAGAACACTGATAAGAGGTAGGAAACCTGGGCTTCTTACTGTTTCTGCTACTTCCTGACATTTATCCTCAGCAAGTCACTGTCTAGCTATGTATGAGCTTTCTAGTTTCCAAATCTATAAAATGGGATTCATAATAATACAGACACATTTAACATACAGAAATAGGAAGATCACAGAAGATTCTGGATAAAGGAATGCGTATAAAACTATAAAACAATATAAATATGTAAATCATACTTTTAAATTAGTATCCAAAAGGGGAAAAATAAAGCTCATACAGAAATGTAGTGTGTGTGTGTGTATGTGTGTGTGTGTGTGTGTGTGTGTGTGTGTGTGTGTATGCGTGCGCGCGCACTACAGTGTGTGCATTTCCTTCAGAATGCAGTCTTTTTTTTTTTTTTTTTTTTTAGAATGAATAACTTCACACCAAAGGGAAGAAGCCAATTAACTATCTGTTAAAGTGAAAGGTGAACCTTCCCATTACAATAATTCTAGAATTTCAACCCACACAAGTAAATTTGTGTTAAGCTCTTAGCAATACTGTATTATCTTATTTTATGTTTTCTGATTATGTTACTCAATTAAGATGAATGTACAATGCACATTGTTCAAAAAAAATGCTACATTCACTTGAGGTTTGCTGATGCGGGTAGGATTTTTCTTTTCATGTGGCTATGTAATGTGGCTTATTCTTATGCTACTCAAAGCACAAGATTTTTTCTTAAATATATGGAGAGGAGGCATATTAAGGGATTGTGAAATACAATACTAAGTGCACATTGCAGCTGTTTCCAAATTTTAATTATCAATTAACATAGGATTAAATGAAAAATAGGTGTTAATATAGAAGCTACCCAACATGCTTCCATTACACATGCTGAGAGTATAAGCTCTATAAATTCTCCAGTTTGAACAAATATCATGGTTCACAAAGGTATTCTCATGGATCGCTGTATCCAGTTGATCATAAACTTTCAATCACTGACTTGTCAAAAGCTCATGCTAATTATGATCTCTCTTTCCAACATCAAGAAGAAGAGGTTAAGGGATTTATCCATCAGGGTTCACCATAGGAAATAAAACCCAAGGGTTTTAAGCAGAAATATTTTTAGAGCTTCTGGCTAGATCTTTCATGAGTTAATGAAGAAAATTTAATGGACATTTACTTTTTAAATTATAAGTTGAAATACTAGGTACTAAAACACGTATAATATACCAAACACAGAAGCTTTAAGATTTTATAGATTAAATGCTTGCACAAGAAATTTTTTAAGCCTCAAAATTAATAAGCCAAGTAATAATTCTAACAAACCAGTTTATCTTGTCAAAAAACAAAAACAAAAACAAATTCACTGGGTGAAAATAAAACAAAATAAAATAAAAATTATTTTTAAAAGTCAAGAGAGTGAGATATATATATATATACACACACACATATCTCAACCTGTTTGTCTGTCTGATAGTACAAAGGCAATCATAGGAATGAAATGAGTGATTCAGAGACACAGTAAACCTGTAGTAAACATGCTTCAGTGTCTTGTTCTTGGCCATGAGAAATGTTTTTGGTTTTCTGCCCAGTTTCAGTAGTGTTATTATGCTCCATGCAACTGAGTTGTTTTACTTCCTTAAGTATTGAGGATGGATACTCAACCCTTACTGAATGCACAGTTTACAATATGTCTACCCATATTCTCTTTCCTCTGTCAATTTTTCAGATTACTGTAAGGTTTTCTGTTTGTTAAAATCCCATCTGTTTCTTTGTTTTCTCTTGAGGCTCATACTATTTATTTTTGTTGTTGTTACTGTGGCAAAATAACTGACAAAACAAGTAATTTAAGGGAATAATAGTTTATCCTAGCTTCCAGTTTAGGATACATTCCACTGTAGCACAGGTTGTGGTTGGGACAGGACCTCAACTGGGCTCATGAGTCCATAGTCTGAAAGCAGAGCATGAATAGGAAGTAGGGCTCACCTATAAAGTATCACTATCTAT
Source organism: Uromys caudimaculatus (assembly GCA_028551405.1). Taxonomy (NCBI): domain Eukaryota; kingdom Metazoa; phylum Chordata; class Mammalia; order Rodentia; family Muridae; genus Uromys; species Uromys caudimaculatus. The sequence continues at coordinate 43,551,580 of CM052712.1, read as the reverse complement.
GCCCACTGACAACAAAGCTGTGCCTCATAAATGTTCCACGGCCTTCCCAAATAGCTGGGGATCATGTGTTCAAACATGTAAGCCCATTGGAGGCATTGCACATGCAGATAACAACAAGATGCAGAGAGACAAGGAAAGAGACAGACAAGAGGTAAGGTTTTCACAAAGGCTGGGGGGTGCAGGAGAGGACTTGGGAAGGTGGGATGGGGAATAACTGATTGCTAATGGGAATGGAGTTCCTTATGGGAGTGAGGAAATATTCTAAAATTGATAGAGAGGATGGTTCACGTCTGTGAAAATAACTAAAAACCAAACAACTGAGTTGTACACTTTACATCAGTAAATTCCATGATATGCTAATTCATCTCAGTAAAACTTACCAAAAAAACTACAGCCATCACATTTTTACAGCAATGCTTATGAATATTAGTAAAGCCAAAGAAAACAATGCAGAAGTTAGAAAGTGGGTCTTAGACACTACTCCACGCTACCACCTGTAGCCAGCAGGGTTCGTTCCAGAGAGCTCTCCTAGGGTGGACCCAGGATTGTTAACTTTACCATAGAAAAGCTTCATTATGAACAGTATGAAACACAGTTGGCATTTGTCAGGAAGATATTCGAACATATTCTTCAGATTTCAGATGAGGTGTTCTTCTCTCCTCCCATGCCCTGATCATTTCTCCATCTTGTTCTTTATTCTCATTTGGAAAAAGGGTAGATTGAGAAGATAGGCAATATAGTCACATATAGATTTTGAAGGTCTTGGCTTGATTTTCATGACTGATTTCCATGGGTTAATCATATTATTAGAATAAGCTGAATGTGTAAATAAGCATGCAGTAGACGTTACCCAAAGAAGAGAGAACAGATAAGGAAAGAAAAATACGTTCCTGGTCCTGAACCCTCAGCAGAAAGCCTCCTTTGACACAGTGTCAACAGTCAAGAGTCGGAACAGTGAGACTGAGTCATTTATCTTCAGCCAGTCCTGAACAGTCAGAACTGATTTCAGGTTCCAACGAGGTTTTGCCAAGCAGTTCTTCCATCTTGGATGCCAACCTTTTGGTAGTCACATGTACTTCAAGCAGCCCAGTTTCTGACAATTTAAATAGTATATATCCAAAATGCAAAGCAAAGGCTGAAAACTTTAAGGCATCTTAAATCATTCTTAAGGTCACATAAGCATAATAAAATAATTTAAGAAATACTTATGGGATACCATGGGCTGAATGAAGTCCAACTAAAGAATCATGGTGCCCATATCTTTTCTTGATTCTCCATCACTGACATAACAGTTTAGCAAGTTAAATCAAGAAGATTTTAAGTTAGGCTTCAATCAAATTCTCTCCTTAGGCACAGGGCATGGGTCCAGAAGAGAGCCCAACATGAAACAAAGAGGAGTTGGAGAAGAGTGCCAAGGTAGGAAGACAGGGGTGGGTGGGCGGGTGGGGGAGGAATACTCTCATAGAGGCAGGGGGAGGGGGAGAGGATAGGGGATTTCCAAAGTGGAGAACTGGAAAGGGGGAAACATTTGAAATGTAAATAAAGTATCAAAAAAACTAAAATTAAAAAAAAATGTAATTCTTTTCACTTAGAGAAAATGTCACTATTTTACCAAGCTCATCAGCATCTATGAATGTGTTACAAAGTGAGAAGGAGCCTGTCACTAAGTAAATAATCTCACTCAATTTACTTCAGATGATTCTACCCACCATGTTATCTTCTCCAAGGGAGGCAAATGGCAGCCCTGCAGGGGCCCCCGCAGCAGCAACTGTACAGCAGGGAGATTACTTCAGTGGAGAAGTAAGCCTGCTAACAGGGTCAGTAAGCAATTTAGAGGCTTCTTTTATCACAGTTTTCTGCACAAGATAAGTTTAAACTGTCTTTCAAATTAGCAAATAGCACATAACATTTAGGTAAGGACATTGTAAGAAAGGCAAAGGGGGGCTCCTTTCCAATGCCTAGACATACACTCTGGGCAGGAAATACAACTAGAATTTAAGCACACTCTCTCCAACAGTAAGAAGGGCAACTTCCTATGTTTCACTGAAGAAAGTCAGAATCACAATATGATACATAAACCTGGTGTCAGTGGCTATAAACTGGGGCCATGAGCAACAATGAATACATAGAGCAATTTAAGTCAAGAACAACCATCTTGAATATATTACTAAAGGCTTTTATTAATTGACAGGTGTTGCCATGGTATATTTTCAAAAGCTGGGTGACTGCATGAACTTCTAATATCCAGAAAAATAACTTTCTACTACTTCAAGCCACATGGATTATCTAGCTCTCAACTCAAATAGACTAAAAGATAGTTTATTCTGGAGCCAGATATGAGTGTCCATAGCCTGGGAACACAGATTTGGGATAACCTTTTTATAGTAACAGAAAAAAGTCATAAATCAAGGCATTTATCAAATATATAACTAAGGATATCAAGTGGGTTGGTCACAGCAAAGAGGAAAATCTCTGCTAAAGGTCTTAGATGTTATCTGATGCCATTCTTTGCCTTCGAGTTAATGAAAGCTAGGGACATGATTGTAGATTCTGAAAGTTCACATGCATGGTCATGCACCAGGGTGAGCAATAGATGGCTCTTTGGGACCTAAAATAGCTCAGTTTGGCTCTAGACCTGTAATCTTCCAATTCCCCACAGTCTCTGAAGATTTCTTCAGTCAATCTGCCTCTTAGAATACTTCCCACAGGTGTGGCTTCCCCCTACCCTCTGGGAACTTCAGTTCATTCTACCACCCCTCTCTGTTCACATGTGGCTGTCCATCCTGTAGCTCTTCACTGCATTCTACATTGCATATCTGCATCTTTGCACCCTTCTTATGGAGGTACGTATAATACTGAAGTAGAGTCTATCCAAAATGAATTTGACTTCATCTTAAATTGTTTACAAGCTCAAGGACCTGTTTCCAAATAAAGTATCACTGACCTGATGGGGTGAGAAGTCAAAAATACCTTTAAGGCAAACAGTTCAGCTCACAATACTTATCACTGGAAAAGTTTGTAGAAAGAAAAAAGAAAAGTATTATTATAAAAAAGTAAAATTTTTTCTTTGCCCTAGTATTGGAAAATAAGCAACTAGATAAGAATTCTGGGGATTAGAAGTATTAGGCTAACTGATAAGAGACATGATTCTAAACTCTTGATGCTTTCACTATCTGCACTCAGGTATTGGGAGCGTATGGTTATCCTATCACATGTAATATGGCTACACTTCTGGACAATATACAGATTTGGGGATACACAAACCCTTCCCTTTAGTTATCTATTAAGAATGTCTCCCTTTTTCTTTGAAACATCCAACAGGATTTGAAAATGCTGAATTTTCTCTTTCTGTCTTTTGAAGTCAGCATATGGTATAACACTCCAACTTCTACTTTTGAGTCAAGTGCCCTCCCTCAAGTTTTCTTAGGATGACACAAAGAGGTCTTGTGCAAGAACCTTCCTGACCAGGAAGCCAGAAAAGGTCCTCTTGCACAGATCTATTGTACAGAGGCACCAAAGTCACAGTGGTTCCAACTGCCATATCTGTGTATAGCACCTAGGAATTAGTAACATCAGCCAAGATACCTTGTTCACACTCAACACTCAGAGGCAAAGATCACCCAGATCCATAACACAGCACTAGCATTTTTATTGCTGCAAAAGCTCCAAGTTCACTTCTCCATCCATTCAGCAGATTGTGAATCCTATTCTGCTCATTGATACTTTCCTTCTCCCTACCACACTTGGGTCAGCAAGGAAGAACACTTATAATGAAAGCAAAAGAACATGAGATCAAATCCCAGTTATCTGTGTAAAAGCTTAGAATGGCCATGAGTCCTCTAACCCCAACTTAGAAAACAGAGACAGGCAGATTCCAAGCGTTCACGAACTTGGCAACCTTGCCAATATGTTGCAGTGAGCTTCAGGCTCAGTAGAAGACCCTGTGTCAAGAAATAAAAATAGACAACAATTAAAGAGGGATGTCTGATCTGGCCTCTGGGCACCCCCACAGATCACACACACACACAGACACACACACACACACACACACACAGACACACACACACACACAACATAGAATAACATAGTTGCTGTTTTGAAACAAAGTGCCCTGACCTATAAAATAAGTAAATAAAAATGAGTTAAAGCCATCCTCTGGAAAAAAAAGACAGCATTTTCAACAAATGGTGCTGGTTCAACTGGCAGCCAACATGTAGAAGAATGTAAATTGATCCATTCCTATATCCCTGTACAAAGCTCAAGTCCAAGTGGATCAAGGACCTCCACATAAAACCAGATACATTGAATCTAATAGAAGAGAAAGTGGGGAAAAGTCTCGAACACAAGGGCACAGGGGAAAAGTTCCTGAACAGAACACCAGTGGCTTGTGCTCTAAGATCAAGAATCAACAAGTAGGACCTCATAAAACTGCAAAGCTTCTGTAAGGCAAAGGATACAGTCAATAGGACAAAGGGGCAACCAACAGATTGGGAAAAGATCTTTACCAATCCTACATCTGATAGAGGGCTAATATCCAATATATACAAGGAACTCAAGAAGTTGGACTACAGAGAACCAAATAACGCTATTAAAAAATGGGGAACAGAGCTAAACAGAGAATTCTCAACTGAGGAAACTTGAAGGGGTGAAAAGCACCTAAAGAAGTGTTCAACATCCTTAGTCATCAGGGAAACGCAAATCAAAACAACCCTGAGATTCCATCTCACACCAGTCAGAATGGCTAAGATCAAAAACTCAGATGACAGCAGATGCTGGCAAGGATGTGGAGAAAGAGGAACACTCCTCCATTGCTGGTGGAATTGCAAGCTGGTACAACCACTCTGGAAATCAGTTTGGCAGATCCTCAGAAAATTGGACATAATACTACCTGAGGACCCAGCTATACCACTCCTGGGCATATACCCAGAAGATGCTCCAACATATAATAAGGACACATGCTCCACTATGTTCATAGCAGCCATATTTATAATAGTTGGAAGCTGGAAACTACCCAGATGTCCCTCAACAGAGGAATGGATGCAGAAAATGTGGTACATTTACACAATGGAATACTACTCAGCTATTAAAAAACAATGACTTCATAAAATCACAGTCAAATGGATGAAACTTGAAAATATCATCCTGAGTGAGGTAACTCAGTCACAAAAGAACAAACATGGTATGTACTCACTGATAAGTGGATATTAGCCCAAATGTTCAGAATACCCAAAATTCAATTCACAGCAACTGTTGGAATGAGCATGGTGTCCCAGACAGAGGAGTTGGATAAGGGACTGAAGGAGCTGATGGAGTTTGCAGCCCCCTGGAGGGAGCAACAGTGTCAACTGTCCAGACCCCCCAGTGCTCCCGGAGACTGAACCACCAACCAAAGAATACACATGGATGGACCCATGGTGCTGGCCACATATGTTGCAGAGGAGGGCCTTGTTGGCCATCAGGGGGAGGAGAGGCCCTTGGACCTGAGGGTGTTAGATGCCCCAGTATAGGGGAATGCCAGGGAGGGAAGACTGGAGTGGGTGGGTGGGTGGGGGAATATCCTCCTTGAGGCAGGGGCAGTGGGGATAGGGGGTTTCCAAAGTGGAGGCCTGGAAAGGGGAAAACATTTGAAATGTAAATAAGGTATCAAAAAATAGTTACAGCACTTTCACATAAATCCCAGAAATGTTGTGCCATGAATAAGTGTAAGAACAACTGTTTCAATGAGTGAGAATAAAGTCTCATGGTTACTATTATAATTTTATTAAAAATAAATGGCATCACTTGTTCCTGGTGATATGACCTTGAATAAGTGCTTGCATTTTTAAGGTCTCTATGTTTCTGATCCCCATGTGTGAATGAGAACAACAGTGGCACCAATCTCATGGAATGCTTGGGAAAACTCTGGTTAGATACACAGACCACTCAGCATAACGTAGTTCTTGACAGTACCAAGGGGGTTTCAAGGGGAAAATGAAGTTGTCTACTTAGAAACCATGTACTCCTTTGGATAGCTGGCAGTAAATAGATGGATCCCAAAAAGAATTCCAAAACCCTGAAATTGGTGCAGATGGGGTTTCAAGCGTTCTTGTAAACATCAAATGATAAGAGGGATAACCCATACACATACCAGGTCTTAAATGGAAAGAGAAACTGCAGAGAAGATCTTTTAAATGTTTGCTTCTGAAACTTAAACAGTAACAGTGCACACACATGCACACACACACACACACACACACACACACACACACATGCACGCACTCAGATATAAGGCTTCTCATATCTATCCCTTGAGACTTCTCAGGTCTATTTGTCTCTAAGACACCTGAGCTAACTAAATGAATAAAACTGAAAGAGTATTGCCTTCACGGAGCTTATACTACAGACCATAATATACAAGTGAACTAATAAGAATGAGAGGTCAGCACGTTCGATGGTGTGCCGTGATGCACTAAGTTTGGGTAAATAAAAGCAAGACAAAACAGAGACTCATGGGAGACCACAGCAGGTTCTAATACACAAGGCTTTTAGAGAAATTATATTCAAGCAGAGTTGTAGGAGACTATGGAGGGAGAGGTAGAGATATCTGTAGAAATAGACATACAAGCAGAGGAACAGCCATTACAATGGTCCTGGGGGAAAGATTATGGAAGAACAGAAGGGAAATTGGATCAGTTACAGGAAAGGGAGAAGTTTCACTAGTCACAGGATAGTTAGGAATTACTTTGTACAGAGTTTCTCTGCCTAACCAGGGACAGCTCCACAAACTTGCTGGCTCTAGTATCTTCTTTCTACCTGTGGTTCTAAAGTTAAAAAGTCTATCTCATCAAACAAATTACATGTCTCCAACTGCCCAAACTTCCTGGTGCCCATGCCAGACAGTAATTCAACTTATTTTTATGCTCTAGCCTCTTCTAATATAACCTACTAACTAGACTAGGCCAGCCCACAATATAGCTTACAAAGTATATTACAAGAAAGAAGAGATCCAGCATTTGCTATAATAGAAGCTATCTACAAACATAATTCCTAAATACACGGAGTTATGAAAACAACTTGCTAAAACTGCCAGTTTCCACAACTGAAGAATCAACTTATTCAAAGTCTCCCAGAAAGACACACACCTATCCCTCTTCCTTGGATGAGTTTTCTGAATTACCCCAATAAAAACCTAAGTTTAGAACATACTGATTTGGACTAAAACTTCATTCCAGATGAAGAACCAAAAACCCTAAAGGAATTAAATCATTTTCAAAATGAAATCTCTCTTCTCCCCCAAATGAGAAGGGATTTTTTTCTTCCTTTTTCTTTCTTCTTTTAACTCTTCTCATTTCCCCTCCGATGTATAGGAGTTACGTGCTTTTGATCAATCTCCAAGAGGACTGGTGACACTTCCTAATCATGTCTCCTAGGAGAAGTGACTTTGGAAACCTAAAACCATTCTGGGAACTGCTCTATCCTTTCCTCATGAAAAGCTCACCTTGAAATGGTGGCAGACACTCAACTCCGGAAAGATGATTATTTCTTCTTAATTGGGACCATCTAGAGAGGCTTGGATCCACACAGGCTCTCTTTGCCGAGTTTAAATAAAAAGGCGTCCCTTTGTCCTTGTTATTTTTGAGATGATACATGTGATCTAACAGCTCTTGCACACCATGGGGCTCTCGCTGACATCAATGGGCATTATGCATGGGAAGGGGCAGCAGGAGTGGGCTCATTATCTCCAGCCCAAGCAGAGAGAAATGCAATAATAATCGTTCTCTGCTTTTCCCCAAGCTTTTAACTAGTGTTGGAAACGTAAGTAACCTTCATGTTTTGGGTTACAGTAAGCATCACCTTATCCAATTGGCAGATGAGGTTCAATTCCTGCTGGATCAACCACAGGGATGGAGGAAAGGAACACTGAATGACTGGAACTATTCTCATCTATAAAGCTGAGTTGGCTCCCTTGTCTCTCAGGAGGGCAGTGGCTCTCTGGTAATACTTCCTACTACAACCAAACTTTTGAGTAACTGAAGACTTAGGTAGCCATAGAAGTTCAAGCTTGTATGTCAGAAGTGGCAATCGAGACACATGGCTTTTTCCAAAGTACATTTGTAAGTCATCATGTTTATCAGAGGCTTTGCTCTTCTCTGTGCTGTACAGTTGATGTGGCTTTATATCTAGATCTCAGGAGCCCAACAGTCACAGTCATCTGTCTCAGAAACAGAACTGGATAGTCATTATATAGAAGCCATTCTCCATTTTTCTCTTTTGCCTATAACTATCATTCACAGTAGATACAAGTATTTAGATGTTTCAATGGCAAATGTAGGTATTTGCCAGTCAACGTTTATTTTTTATTTATTAATCATTTTATTTGTTTACATTTCAAAGGTTGCTCCCTTCCAGGTATCTCCTCCATGAACCCCCTACCACATCCCCAGCTACTTTGCCTCTAAAAGGATGCTGACCCACCCGCTCCTGTCTCACCCCTCTAGCATCTCCCTTCTCTGGGGCATCAAACCTTCACAGGACCAAGTGCCTCCCTCCCACTGATGCAAGATAAGGTAGTCCTCTGCTACATATGTAGTGGGAGCCATGGATTGGGTTGGTGGTTTAGTCCCTGGAAGCTCTGAGGGGTCTGGTTCATTGATACTGTTGTTCTTCCTATACGGATGCAATCTCCTTCAGTTCCTTTATCCCTTCCCCTAACTCTTCCATTGGGGACTTGGGCTCAATCCAATCGTTGGCTGTGAGTATCTGCATCTGTATTAGTTCTAGATACCTGCTGTAGGATGATATGTCTGCAGAGCCTCTCAGAGAACAGTTATACCAGGCTCCTGTCTGTAAGCACATATTAGCATCAGTGATATTGTCTGGGTTTGGTGTCTGCAGATGGAATGAATTGAACAGTAGGGCAGTCTCTGGATGGTCTTTCCTTCAGCCTCTGCTCTATTTTTGTCCCTGAATTTCATTTAGACAGGAACAATTCTGGGTTAAAATTTTTGAGATGGGTGGGTGGTCCCATCCCTATACTGGAGGCCATGTATACCTACTCAAGGTGGTCTCTTCAGGTTCTATATCCCCGCTGTTGGGTATTTCAGCTAATGTCATCCCCTTTGGGCTCTGGGAACCTCTTGCATTCCTGGTGTCTGAGACTTTCTGGTAGTTCCACCAGGTTCCCCACTCCCCACTGCTACTTATTTCTATTTGATATCCTGGCCCTCTGGACTTCTCTTTTGTCTCTTCCCATACCTGGTCCTGTTCTCCCCTTTTTTCCTCTCCTCCCCTCTCCCACTAATATCCCTCCCTCCCTCTGCCTCCCATAATTATTTTGCTCCCCCTCTAAATGGATTTGAAGCTTCCACACTTTGGCCTTCCTTCTTGCCAAGTTTCATATAGTCTTTGAGTTGTATCATGGGTATTCAGAGCTTTTGGACTAATATTCACTTATCAATGAATACATGTCATATATGTCTTTTGGGTCTGGGTTACCTCACTCAGGAAGACATTTTCTAGTTCCATCCATTTGCCTACAAATTTCATGAAGTTGTTGTTTTTAATACCTGGGTAGTATTCCACTGAGTAAATGTACCACATGTTCTGTGTCCATTCTTCCCTTGAGGGATATCTGGGTTGTTTCCAGCTTCGAGTTATTATAAATAAGTCTGCTATGAACACAGTGGAGCATGTGTCCTTATTATATGTTGGAGCATCTTTTGGGTATATCCCCAGGAGTGGTATAGCTGGGTCTCCAGGTAGGGCTATTCCCAATTTTCCAAGGAACTGCCAAAATGATTTCCAAAGTGGTTGAACCAACTTGCAATCCGAACAGCAATGGAGCAGTGTTCTTTCTCAACATCCTTGCCAACATCTGCTGTCACCTGAGTTTTTGACCTTAGACATTCTGACTGGTGTGAGATGGAATCTCAGGATCTTTTTATTTGTGTTTCTCTGATGGCTAAGGAAGTGCAACATTTCTTTAGATGCTTCTTGACCATTCAAGATTCCTCAGTTGAGAATTCTTTGTTTTGCTCTGTACTCCATTTTTATTTTTATTTTTTGTTTTTATTTATTTATTCATTTATTTATTTATTTATTTATTTATTTATTTATTTATTTATTTATTTTTGGTTTTTCAAGACAGGGTTTCTCTGTATAGCCATGGCTGTCCTGAAACTCACTCTGTAGATCAGGCTGACTTCGAACTCAGAAATCCACCTGCCTCTGCCCCCCAAGAGCTGGGATTAAAGGCATGCGCCACCACTGCCTGGCTTGTACTCCATTTTTAAATTGGGTTATTTGGTTTTCTACAGTCTAACTTCTTAAGTTCTTTGTATATTTTGGATATTAGTCCTCTATCAGATGTAGTATTGGTAAAGCTCTTTTCCCAATCTGTAGGTTGCTGTTTTGTCCTATTGACAGTGTCTATTGCCTTACAGAAGCTTTTCAGTTTCATAAGGTTCCATTTGTCAATTGCTGATCTTAGAGCATGAGCCATTGGTGTTCTGTTCAGGAACTTTCCCCCTGTGCCAATGTGTTCAAGGCTCATCCCCACTTTCTCTTACATTAGATTAAGCATATCTGGTTTCATGTGGAGGTTCTTGATGCACTTGGGCTTGAGCTTCCATGATTATGTGGGTTTTCTGTTGTTTTTGTTATTGTTAAAGACATGGAGATCTAAGAGAATGCATGGGATTATTTTAATCTTCTTGTATCTGTTGAGGTTCGTTTTGTGTTTGATTATATGGTCAGTTTTGGAGAAGGTACCATGAGGTGTTGAGATGTTTTAGGGTGAAATATTCTATAGATATCTGTTAAATGTGTTTGGTTCATAACTTCTGTTAGTTTCACTGTGAATCTGTTTAGTTTCTGTTTCCATGATCTGTCCATTGATGATAGTGGGGTGTTGAAGTCTCCCACTATTATTATGTGAGGATCAATGTGTGTTTTAAGCTTTAGTAATGTTTCTTTTAGAAATGTTGGTGCCCTTGCATTTGGGGCATAGATGTTCAGAATTGAGAATTCATCTTGGTAGATTTTTCTTTGATGAGTGTGAAGTGTCCTTCCCCATCTGTTTTGAAAACTTTTGGTTGAAAGTCTATTTTATTGGACATTAGAATGGCTACTCCAGCTTGGGACCATTTGCTTGGAAAAATTTTTTCCAGCCTTTCAGTCTGAGGTAGTGTCTGTCTTTGTCATTGATATGTGTTTCCTGTATGCAGCAAATTGCTGGGTCCTGTTTATGTATCCAGTCTGTTAGCCTATGTCTATTTTTAGGGAAATTAAGTCCAGTGATGTTGAGAGATATTAAAGACCAATGATTGTTCCTGTTATTTTTGTTGTTAGTGGTAGTATTATGTTTGTGCAGTTCTCTTCTTTTGGGTTTGTTGTGAGATGATTAATTTCTTGAGTTTTTTGGGGTGTAGTTTCCCTCTTTGTATTAGAGTTTTCCTTCTATTATCCTCTGTAAGGCTCAATTAATGGAAAGATATTGTTTAAATTTGGTTTTGTCATGGAATATCTTGATTTCTCCATCTATGGTGATTGAGAGCTTTGCTTAGTATAGTAGCCTGGGCTGGCATTTGTGTTCTCTTAAGGTCTGTATGACATCTGTTAAAGATCTAGTCTCTTTTGAGAAGTCTGGTGTAATTATGATAGGTATGCCTTTATATGTTACTTGGCCTTTTTACCTTACTACTTTTGATATTCTTTATATGTTCTGTGCATTTAGTGTTTTGATTATTATGTGATAGGAGAAATTTCTTTTTATGACCATCTTTTTCTATGGGCTAGGGAAGTTTTCTTTTATGATTTTGTTGAAGATGTTTCCTGGCCTTTTGCATTGGGAATCTTCTTTCGCTTCTATTTCTATTATTCTTAGGTTTGGTCTTTTCATTGTGTCCTGCATTTCCTGGATGTTTTGGGTTAGGAGCTTTGTGCACTTTGTATTTTCTTTGACTGTTGTGTCAATATCTTCTATGGTATCTTCTGCCCCTGAGATTCTCTCTTCTATCTCTTGTATTCTGTTGGTGATGCTTGTAACTCTAACTCCTGATCTCTTTCCTAGGATTTTTTATCTCCAGGGTTGCCTCCTTTTGTGATTTCTTTATTGTTTCTATTTCCAATTTTAGATCCTGAATGATTTTGTTCAATTCCTTTAGCTGTTTGATTGTGTTTTCCTGTATTTCTTTAAGGGATTTATGTGTTTCCTCTTTAAGGGCTTCTACATGTTTACTTGTGTTCTCCTGTATTTCTTTAAGGGAGTTATTTATGTCTTTTTAAGGTCCTCTGTCATCTTCATGAGATGGCATTTTAGATTGGAATCTTGCTTTTCAAGTGTGTTAGGGTATCCAGGGCTTGCTGTGATGGGAGAGCTGGGTTCTGATGATGCCAAGTGGCATTGATTTCTATTGTTCTTGCTCTTGCTTCTCACCATCTTGTTCTTTCAGGTGTTAAGTGGCCTTGCTATCTCTGTCTGCCTTCACTGGACCCTGTGTGGGTCCCAATTAGGCCAGTTATTGGGGTGGAGGATGTCTCATCTGAGAGCCTGGTTGTGTTGGAGCACCAGGGAGTCAAGCTATCTCTGGCTATGGGAGAGGTCTGGAGCACAGGCTCTGCCCCAGGTCAATTTGTGAGCCAGAGGGAAGAACACCACTCAATGTTTGTTATAATGTCATCTCATCCACTACATCATATATTAGCAGAATTTGGTCTATTTAAAAGCTGAATAATATTCTACTGTTTTTATATGTAACATATTCTCTTGCAATAGCCATACATTCTAAGACCTTGTCTCTTGTGGGTCATGTTAAGATGAACATAAGTAAGATCTTGGTTTAATTTTCTTTGAATATGTACAAATACTTTAGGGCTTCTATAACACATGGTTTTTGCCTTTTTAAAAGTTTTTCAAGGACTGTCCATTCTATTTTCCATGGCAGCTGTACAAATTTGTCCTGTCACCAAAAGTGAACAAGGTTCCAACTTATTCACATTCCCTGGGGTTTTCTACACATAGGTACTATAAGTATTCTGTCAAGTGTATGATGAGGTCTTACTGCATTTTGATCTGCACCTCTGTGGTATGCAGGTTGTTGAAGAGCTTTGCATATATGTTCTTGGCATCTGTGTTTACCTTCAGATAGAAATAGAAATATCTATTCAAGACCTTTGCCAATTTTGTAACTGGCTCATATAAGAACGTTATTTTAGGAGGAATACTTATTATGAACATCTATAAAGTGAGGTCCAGTTGCTCCACCATCCATGTAAGCAATACTTTTTACAGATGAACATGAATACAGCTGATCACTTCACCAAATATAATAAACTCCAAAGTCATTAAGAAAGTGAAGCCCACCAAGGTCTCCATTTTCTTATGTTGTTTCCACGTCTTGTAGCCACTAAGAAAGATTTCATTTTTTTTTCTTTCTTTCTTTTTTTTTTTTATTTTGTTTTGTTTATTTTGGTTGGGTTTGGTTTGGTTTAGTTTGGTTTGGTTTGGATTGATTTAAGCTTCTGGCTATCTTTTGACCATATTTTTTTTCAGATTTAGTGAAAAATAAAAAAGTTATCTTTGATCTTTGCCCTTCTAGGATCATGATGCAGGCTTGATTCCCCGTTTCTCTGCTATTCCTTTCTTGATTGGAAGACCAAGGCCAAGGCCTTTAAACTACACACCAAGCCCATGTACTCACAGCTAATATTTCTTACTTGCTGCTGACAATATATATTTTCACTCCCCAGAGAAAGTTTGAACCTTGGAGCATAGGCAGAGAGCAAAAAGTAAGATACCTTGTCTTCTCCTGGAGATGAATATGGTAAGAGACTAGAATACAAGAGGAACATGTGTATTCTTTCTGTATTGTGGGTGGTGCTTCAAATCCATTATTGTTACTAAACCACCTCTCTTAGTATAAAATAATCATAGTGGACAAGCTGGCTTATTCTCCACTAGGAAGGACATGGGATAGAAATTCACCCCTCTTTAATCCACTGTCAGTGACTTCTCACTCAGTGCCAGTCACACTGTAAAGATAAACAAATTCTTACTTACGAGCAGAAACTTCAATGAGGATTCAACAACAAATCATATAATTTAAACTATTATTTTCAAATACTCAAACATTCTCTTAATAAAATATCATCTCTGAAGCCATAAACATAAGCGGCCAGTGCTTAGAATTCAGGCATTTAGTCTTCAACATCCTCTTTCTTCCTCAGAGTGGTCTTTATGCCTGGAATAAATATGTGTAATGAAACTGTGCTGTGATTCTAATCTAAGTATCTTAGGACCTACCCTATGCTGAAGTGTTCTCCTGAAGAGCATAGCATTCATTTAACATCCACATAACTGATCCTGAATGCCCGTGAGTGGAAGGAGGTTATGTCCATGTCCCTACCCCAGAGCCTTTCTTGTAGAGAAGGGATGCTCTGTGTTGTAACCAAATTACTGCATAATGGAAAACAAAGTCTTCTCTTACCTCTTACTCACTTTCTTGGTACTGGCATTATTCTCTCCTCAGATTTTAGTAGTCTTGAATTTACATGTTCCAAAATCCTGGTTCTCTGTAGCCAAATAACCAGACTCTTAGGATGTGATAATAATGTTGAAAACATTTAATTCCACAATTTTCCTCTCCACCAATCTTGCCTGTCATGGAGGTAGGGTAGAAATTCAATCCAATCATCATTTACTTTGCACCTTCTATTTACAAAGCTCAGGGTTAGTTAGAAGAAAACATAGTTGAATATATAACTTTATGTATAATTAACAATATTGATGGCCCAGTTCTCATATATAGATCAGACACTAAATGAGTATTCTTAATAAGTATTTAGAAGCACTAAATTATAAAAAAATATTCTTTAATTGATCTTATTAAAAGTAAAAAGCTCCTTGGGGGATAGCTCCACTTTATTCACTCACTTCCATTTATTACTTTATCCAAGAGTTATAGCAAACTGTGTCTTCAAGCACTATGTCAGGAAATGAGAATACAAAGGTGAATAACGTCAAACCTGTAAGACCAATACCTTTGTAAATAAATAGAGAGAGAGAGTAAAATAGAAGAAAGAAGGGAAAACACAAAAGTTCAGATACCCAAGATTCAATTCACAGACCATATGAAGCCTAAGAAGAAGGAAGACCAAAATGCTGGTGCTTCAGTGTTTCTTGGAAGGGTGAACAAAATACTCACAGGGGGAAATATTGAAACAAAGTGTGGAGCAGAGACTCAAGGAAAGGCCATCCAGAGACTGCCCCACCTGGGGATACAGCCCATATATAGCCACTAAACCAGAGCATTCTTGTGGATCCTGAGAAGTGCTTGCTGATGGAAGCAGGACAAGCTGTCTCCAGAGAAGTTCAGGCAGAACCTGACAAATACAGAGGCAGATGCTCACAGCCAACCATTGGACTGAGTATGGGGTCCTGGATGGTGGAGTTGGAGACAGGACTGAAGGAGCTCAGGGAGTTCGCCTCCCCATGGAAGGAGCAACAGTGTCAACTGGCCTGAACCCCCAGGGCTCCCGGAGACTGGACCACCAACCAAAGAACACATATGGAGGGACCCGTGGTGCTGGCCACATATGTGGCAGAGGAGGGCCTTGTTGGTCATCAGTGGGAGGAGAGGTCCTTGGGCTTGAGGATGTTAGATGCCCCAGTGTAGGGAATGGCAGGGAGGGAAGATGGGAGTGGGTGGGTGGGTGGGGGAATGGAATAGGGGATTTCCAAAGGGGAAAACATTTGAAATGTATATAAAGTAAATATCCAAAAATAAAAGTAAAAGAGAGAAAGAAGATATAATATGATTCCTAGGCAAGAAACACAGACCAAAACAAAAGAATCATCTAGAAGAGTGAACATAATGTCAAGGGGGAAATGAGTCCAAAACTAGAGATACAGGAAAGAAATAACCTTTGACCAGAAGTCTTTGTCAAAACTAATGTTCACATCTCTTGGTGTAATCTTTAAAGAATACAGAGGAAGAGAAAGCAAGGTGAGCCATCAGCACCTGGAGCCTAGCTACACTAAGTGGAGAGGGATCATAGGAGCAACTAATTCATTTTTCCAGAGATTATTTGTTTGCAGTAAGTCCCTGAGGAGGTAGCTACTGAGCAAGTGCAGTTATGGAAAGCACCCTGCTCTCTCTTTGGACAGTAACTCTGTGCTTGTGGATATAAGCATCTCATGCATGTCCAACTTTCTAAAATTCTAAGTACCTACAGTACTATTTGCAGGAGTAGAAAGGGCACTGTTGTCTTTATTCCAGAAAGGACAGCAGAGGCAAATGTGACTACCTACCAGTGAATTCAAAAGTGCCAGTTATTCAATCCATTTCACGATGCATGTGTACATTTGGGAAACCATTTACCTTAGAATTCACATAGTTGTTTTAAACCTTCATGCTCTACATACCTATAAGAACACACATTATTCATTTTTGTAGACCCAACACATAAACACATAATGTGTTGGGAATATTTTTATGAGTGCATCAATGAATAAAGGAATTTTTTAATAAAATGAAAAATTCACCACAATATCCAAAACACAATTTCTTGCATGGCTTTCAAAGACTGCCATAATTATGCATATTATTCATAAAATGGGAACTTAGGGACTTATCCCCTGTACCCATGACCAATGGTTTATGCTCTAAGATCAAGAATTGAAAAATGGGACCTCATAAAATTGCCGATAGAGGGCTAATATCCAACATATACAAAGAACTCAAAAAGTTAGACTCCAGAAAACCAAATAACCCTATCAAAAAATGGGGAATGGAGCTAAACAGAGAATTCTCAACTGAGGAAATTTGCAGAGCTGAGAAGCACCTAAAGAAATGCTCAACATCCTTAGTCATCAGGGAAATGCAAATCAAACAAGTCTGAGATTCCACCTCACACCAGTCAGAATGGCTAAGATCAAAAACTCAGGTGACAGCAGATGCTGGCAAGGATGTGGAGAAAGAGGAATACTCCTCCATTGTTGGTGGGATTGCAAGCTGGTACAACCACTCTGGAAATCAGTTTGGCAGACCCT
>CM052712.1:43485781-43534451 GCA_028551405.1 Uromys caudimaculatus | reverse complement strand
GAGGACCCAGTTATACCACTCCTGGGCATATACCCAGAAGATGCTCCAACATGTAATAAAGTCACATGCTCCACTATGTTCATAGCAGCCATATTTATAATAGTTGGAAGCTGGAAACAACCCAGATCTCCCTCATCAGAGGAATGGATGCAGAAAATGTGGTACATTTACACAATGGAGTACTACTCAGCTATTAAAAACAATGGCTTAATGAAATTTGCAGGCAAATGGATGGAACTTGAAAATATCATCCTGAGCGAGGTAACTCAGTCACAAAAGAAGGAACATGGTATGTACTCACTGATAAGCGGATATTAGCCCAAAAGGTCAGAATGCCCAAGTTTCACTTAACAGTAACCGCTGGACTGAGAGTGAGGTCCCAGATAGAGGAGTTGGAGAAAGGTCTGAAAGAGCTGAGGGAGTCTGCAGCCCCATGGAGGGAGCAACAGTGTCAACTGGCCTGACCCCCCAGGTCCTCATGGAGGCTGGACCACCAACCAAAAAATACACATGGAGGGACCCATGGTTTGGACCACTATGTGGCAGAGGAGGGCCTTGTTGGCCATCAGGGGGAGGGGAGGCCCCAGTAAAGGGGAATGTCAAGGTAGGAATACAATATGGGAGTGGGTGGGTGGGTAGGTGGGAGGTGGAATTCCCTCATAGAGGTGGGGGAGGGGGAGGTGATAGGTGGTTTCCAAAGAGGAGACCTAGAAAGGGGGAAACATTGGAAATGTAAATAAAGTATCAAAAAATTTTTAAAAAAATGAAAAAAATAAAATGGGAACTTAGTCCTTTTAAAACTTTTAACAACAACAACAAAAACCTTGACATTAGCGTAGAAATAGTATTCAAAGTGCTACCTGCTCTCGTATACATAGCACAGCTTTGTTCCAGGAAATAATTGTTTCCAAAAGTTCCTTATCCAGGTAATGGTGGTTTGGTTCCAATTATGATGTATGTCCTTGACTACATTCAAGTTCACAGAACAGCTCTTCTGAAATAACAGAGCATTGTCTTGCCCCAAGCATCCCTGAGAATACTTGGATCTTATTTGAAAATCACTTTGAGAGCATTACAGACAGCTTTTTGTAATAGTTCTCTAAGTAGGTCTCTAATTGCCCTCTTTATCCAAATTATACCAAGTCTCCTTCTTTCTGCACATTATGTCCTAACTAAAGTCCTCAATGCTCCCCAATAAACACCCCGACAAGAGTCTATGTTTATCAGTCTAGCCTTGTGGAGTTTCTAGGCTGTGAGGAAAATCAGAAGCCAGTTCAGCCAAACATCTGGGTGGAAAGATGGGAAAACAGAGACACTGAGAACATGAGGTGAAAAACTGGAGAAATGGACTTGTTACTGATGGAGTCAGAGACCAGTACTTATCTTCTGATTCCAAGATGAATGATCTTTTCCTAATAGCATACAAGTTGCCAAAACTTCCTGTAGGAGCCAGGCACATTAGGCAAGGCTACCTTTACTGGATGCTCCCAAGTAATCTCACAAAATTAGGCTATACGGTAGCTAAACTTGATCGATTGTGAACCAATGCAGCCTTTCCTTCCTTCATTTATTTTTGTCAGACATAGTTTATCACAGTATTGTGAAACTAGCACAGAAATTGGTGCCAAGGAGAGGGACATTGCCATGATAAACTTGACCACATGGTTTTTAAGCATATTTGTGAGATGAGTGAAGACTTGAGATCCAGAGTTACAGAAAGCCACTGAGACAGCCAATGTGTGGTAGAATAAGAATCGCTGCAAAGAGAGCCTAAGCGGCCATTATGTAGAGCTCTAAAGATAAAGCCTAGATTACAACAGAGGCCCAGAACGCTGGAGATTTGAAATCAATTCTTTTCCTTCTCATGCATCCTCAGAAGCATCCCGGCCAGCATTTCTTTTCTTTATTCATTCATTCACTAATTTATTTATTTGCCACTTATTCACTTAATGAAGTATCCATGTGCCATTTGTGTTTGCCAATTTGCTTCTAAGCACTAAAAGTTATAATAATAGAAATTATATTTTCAAAGCCCTTACATTTTATATTTTATGATTTTAGGCTTGCATTTATTTTGGTTTGTGTGTAATGCTTGAGTTTAGTTCAGGGTCACAAAATTCATAGCAACTATTTACCCATTGGATTATACCCAGGTATTTGTGATATTTTTTAATGATTAATATTTATTTTCCCAAAAAGGTTGGAGGCCTGGGTCTGTATAGAAAGTAGAAACTAAAAAGGAACTAGGAAAGTATAAACATAAACTTTATTAAGAATGATGTCACATTTTAATGAGCAAAACATTATTTTTATGTATCCATGAAAAGACTTTTTAAACAGGTGAACATGGAGGGTGGTAGGAACGTGTACCATCTGTGTGATTTTTTTTCTTATTTTTCTTTTGGGGGGAATGTTGCAAAGGCAGAGGGCAAGTATGGAGAGATGAGAGATGCATGGGATTGGGGTGCATGATCTGAAATTCACAAGGAACCAATATAAAATTAAATTTTCCCTTGGAAGCCAAGTATAATGATATAAACCAACAGTCACCACTTAGAAGGATGAGGCAGGATGATCTTGAGTTCCTAACCAACAGAGGAAACTTGGCAAGACCATCTCATGAAACAACTGGTGAGTGGCATAATCCTGACTGTGAAAAGAGGGGTTCAGACTAGCAAACAACACTGCCATCTATGTGTAAAGAAAAAGGGGTTGGTTTCTTCCAACCAATAGCTAACTATTTAAATATAAGAAAGGAAAACCTGATGAGGAAGATGTAGAAAGGGTAAGTCAGAGAGGAAGCAGAAGAAAGAGGAGGAAGAGTATAAGACAGAAGAGGGAAACTAGAAATTGAAATACAATTGTTTCAGACATTCCTAGCCAGAGATTTTTCCCTTCGCTATGTTCAGTTAATTCTACAAAATGTTCCCTTGGCTCCCCCTTCTAGTGTCTTGCTATCAAGAAGTAACCTCAGGCCACGTAGAAATTTGCCACATTATCCACACCTGGCTTGGCTCTCCTGGGGACGCTCCCTCTCAATGAACGAGCACAGAGATGTGCTGAAACTTGTCCATTGCTACCTGACATGTACTCCTCTCTTGGTCATCTCTGTTCTTGGAATCTAGTCACTCTGATCAAGATTCTCAGAGCAGAACCTGAAGACCCTTCTCTCTCACCACCATGTCTCTCCTTAACCCATGCAGTCTGGTTTATTTCTAGGCTGGAATCATCTCTGTGTCTACTCTTGATTGTCTCCTCTGTTGTATTCAGAGCCCTGAGGAACAAATGCCAACCAACAAAGCTTCTACACAAAGACAACACTGATAGTGACATATATCCCCACTGATTTCTATTACCCCTTTTGGTATATTCTCCTAATTACTTCAAAATTCAGAGTGAACAATAACCCTTCCACCCCTCATCTATCTTAGGATGAAAAATGGGGAAAAATCGCTCACAGCTGTGTTTGTGCCATGAGACAGTTCATGCTGCCCAAGATGAGGGTGAGAGGGTCTAAATGATAAAGTGGCTGTATCCAATGATGATTATTCCACTGTAGGGCTTCCGTGTACCTCTTTTAGTTATTTAAAAGAACAAAAAGTCATTACCCCCCAAAATGCAAGCAGAATGTCTCTGTAGACAAGGAAACAGGGCTGAGGTTTTAACAACCTATTTCATGCTTTTGCTTTCCCATGTCACAACGTTATGAACTGTCTTCTGTGGGAAAAAGTGGGTAAGTCTTGTAAGAAACAATTCTGGTGACATAGCAATACCTCTGTGAGCTGATCTACGTCATTCTCAAGTTCTCAATTTTATATGTGGGAGCCATATAAACTAAGGAGTTGAATAAAGTTAAATCAGGACAAGGTGTCACGATAATTCAACATTGCAAGGGGAAGAAGTACCAGTGGGTCTGATCCAGCTCAGCTGATGGTCTTAGAACAAGAGGAAGGATTCCAGAGATGTACCGTATTTTCTTCTTTTCATTATGCTTTCATGCTCTCTTCTTCAAACTCTATCATATGAGTACACAATAACAAGCCAGATATGTGTAAGCCAAGGAAAACAATCTCACAATGAGTCCTGCCTCTTTGTTACCTTGTTGTTTGAATTCCAAGGTCCAGAATAAGAGAAATATATTTCTATTGCTTAATCCACCCAGTCCATGATGTTTTATTATGGCAGCCCAAGTTGATTAATTAACAAAACTAAAAAAGTTATCAAATCATTTTCCAAATAAAATAAGCATCAACAAAGGGCAGAGGCCAAACCTCTGAAGACATAGAAATAAACAAAGATGCCTCTTTTAAAATAGACAATAAAAATAAAACATTAATTATTTGTCTTCAGTTAATTTCCCATTAGATAACTTTTATTGCTCTTATATATTGATTAAAATATATAACTCAGGATTTTCTTAGATTAATTCAAAATGCCTACAAGTTTTATCAGTGCCCAAATAGTATCTCAAAGGAAAAATATTACCAAAAGGAATTAAGCTTTTGTTATCAACTCCAATTTTAATTTAAGAAAAGTTGTATGGGTAAGGCAGAAGAAATGGGTAACACATAAGTGATGAGAAGCACTGCCATGCAGATGCATACAATGGAAAAATGGCTTTGAGATGACACTAATTGCTTGTTTATTTTCCTTTCAATTAAAAATAAATTTGACTGTATTTCCAAGAAAAGGAAGATGTGGAGAAGTACCATATCCTTCCATGGACTCATCTTCTCATTAATAGTGAAAACAGTAGCTTTTGTCAGCAGTAGACCAGGGACTGGGTTAGGAAACTTTTTTTAAAAGAGAGAGAAGTTCTATCATAGAAGTCAAATAAAGCCTTACCAACCATGAGAGGCATGGAAAGTGAGACCTGGGGCTCAGAGTGACTTCCAAGGACACTTAAGGACATTTACAATTGTTCTAGCATACATTTGTGTGAAACACAGCTCTTCAGAATCCCTGAGTTTCCCAGGATACCTAGAAGAGGATGGGGACAGTACAGGTACCTAAAGTGCCCTTTCTGACATTTTGAAACCTAATGTTAGACAGGATAGGCAGCCTCTGGACTCTCCATAGATGTCCATGACTTAGCACTCAGATTCGGGGCATAGGTTACTGTCTTAGTTAGGGTTTTACTGCTGTGGACAGACACTATGACCAATGCAAGACTTATAAAAGACAACATTTAACTGAGGCTGACTCACAGGTTCAGAGGTTCAGTTCAGTATTTATCAAGGCAGGAACATAGCAGCATCCAGGCAGGCATGATACAGGCAGAGCTGAGAGTTCTACATCTTCATCTGAAGGCTGCTATCAGAATACTCACTTCCAGGTAGCTAGGGTGAGGGTCTTAAGTCCACGCACACAGTGACACACCTATTCTGACAAGGCCACACCTCCTAATAGTGCCACTCCCTGGGCCAAGCATATGCAAACCATCACAGTTACCTTGTAGACAAAGGTGTCATGGTGAGTGGGATTAAAGTTTTTTTGTTTGTATTTTGTTTGTTTGTTGTTTGTTTTTTTTGTTTGTTTTTGTTTTTGTTTTTTGTTGTTTTTGAGAGGCATGTTGATTAATCAGATGCTCAGATAAGAGAGTGAGACATGAAAGAGAAAAGCAGACATAGACTAGGAAGTCAGGGAGAGTTTGGAACTGCAAATCACTGAACATCACTTCCTTAGTCCCTCCAAAGGGACTTAACCTGTCCATACTTTCATTAAAGCCCATGGAATCCCATTTGCAATCAATGTTTTATAACAATTTCTCACAGTAATAAAAGAAAAAAAAATGACACTAAAGGGCTGAGATAGCAATTACTTCTTAATCTGCATAAGCTTTCCAGGGATATTTGTCAGATATCAATCTGACAAGGCTTCACTCCCCAAAATGCTAATGGAGGTTGTCTGCCTGGAAGACTAAGAACTTAATAATGTACACATCCCTCTCCTCCATGATTCTGTTCCAGTGTTCCACAAGTTACATTTTGAGAAACACTAAATAAGGCCAGATTCATCATAAACAGTTCTGTAAAAAAGGAATCAGAAAGTAGGTTACAGCAACCCCCTGTGTAATTGTCATCAGTCATTCCCAAGGAGGAACACTCTCTGACTGTGTCACACTATTCACTGGGTCAGGGAATTTCAGTAGCATGTGTAACATTCCAAAGTAATAACAAGTTTAAGAAAAGAGAGCAGAGGATCAGGGAGATAGCTCAGTCAGTAAGGAACTGGAAACAGAAACAGGGGATCTAAGCTAAGTGCCCTAGCAGTCATATAAACAAGCTAGGTATGATGGAACACACCTCTAATCCCAGCATTGGAGAGGCAGAGACAAGGAGATTCTTGAGGGATGTTAGCCAGCCAGTCTAATGTAGTCTGTGAACTCCAACTCAAGGAATAATGAGATACCCTGTCTACAATAATAGGGTGAAGAGCAATTGAGGAGGACAACCAGTGTTGACATCTGTTTTCCCTTTGCAGGCATGCACACATACACACATTACACATGGGCACGTACCCACACAAACACATATGAATGGGCATCATATTAGTTTATTAGTTTATTTATCTATTGCTATAATAATACTCTTGACAAAATACAACTCAAGGTAAAAATAATTTATTTCTGCTCAGTTCACAGGACCAGGCCCATGGCAGGGAAGTCCAGGCAGCAAAAGTTTAAAGCAGCTGATCACATTCCTTTCATGATCCAGAAGAGAATAGTGAATGCTTGTCCTTCCCTAGCTTCCTGCTTTATCCGCAGTTTAGAATTGAAGCCCAGTGAGTGGTACTGCCCTCCTTTAGAATGGGTCTTACCACCTCAACTAAGATAATCCTTACAAGCATCCTCAGGAGCTAACCTTCCTTAAATATTCCCTCATAGACGTGCCTGGAGACTTATCTCCTAGGTGATATGATATCAGATGTTGTCTAGTAGACAGTTATTGTTGTCTCTCTCTCTCTCTCTCTCTCTCTCTCTCTCTCTCTCTCTCTCTCACACACACACACACACACACACACACACACACACACACACACACACACAGGAGAAAGAATGAATCCTGGTCATGTAACCTAGAGACCTGAGTCAGTCTCTTTAGGCTTTGCCTGGATGTAAGTCTAGATGAGAATTTCTCATCTCTGGAACTCAGTTTCCCTGTAAGACTCATATTGTAGGCTAAGCTGGCCTGGAATTCACTAAGTGGATCAGGCTGGTCTTTAACTCTATTCTTCAGCCTCAGCCTCCTGAGTGCAATTATTCAATACAATATCTAGATTATAACAATATGGTTTAACTCCAGAGCCTCCTAAATTCCTTTCCGAACAAGATCCTCTAACATAGTGACCCCCTTGAGTTACTCACAGCACAAACGAAGGGCACTAGAACCACCCTTGTTCTTCTTCACCTCTAATCAACATTGGTTGTTTGCTAAAGACATTTATAAGAGTAAGGCTTTCTTTTCCGCTTTCAGGTCTCTATTTTCCTGAGAAAATTACATTCTTTCAAATGGAGGAACAGGTCCTCCCATCATATGCCTGGTTTCAATGGCTGTCTCTCCGTAGGCACAGCCTCCCTCCAAACCCAATTTAAATAAAAGCATGATATGGAGGATACCAGCACACTGACAAGCAAGAAGACATCGAGTGCTGGTACTTGTCCCCTCCCCTCCTCAACCTGCATTGTCCTCGTCCCAGAGGCTACGAACAGGCGTACAAGACTCCATAACACTCTTCCTGAAAATGATGCCAGAGAATATGCTCCGTCTGAGCCGAGTTTCTGATTGGAGCCATCACTAGGGATTTCTGCAACAGCGCCCTTGCCTCTGCTCGTCCTACCGGCCAACTTCCCATTTCAGCCCTTACGCGTGTAGGGCTTGCTTCCCCACCTGCCAGACACAGCTCTTTCAATTACTGCAGGCTCCTAAGCAACCCTATTAATCATCTCATCCCTTTGTTTCTCTGCCTTCTCTCTCTGGCTGCCTCAACCTTACCAGTTCTTTGGTTTGGCACCACGTCTAGGACAAGTTAAGAGGCAACCTTTCTCTGCTCTGAATTCTTCAAGCTAGAACTACAACACTCGGCTCGCTTTACATGGGTCAGTGAGTTGCTATCTCATCTCATAAAGGAAATTAGAACAGAGGGTGAAGAATGTGTACTCAGAATCAGAAGACATCAGTTCAAATCCTGGCTCAGTCAACCACTAGATCTGTGGCTTTGATGCGGCTATTCATTCAACTTTATTCATTCAACACAAAGACCTTTGTATTCTGTCTGTAAAATACCAAAAACATCGTGTAACTCAGATAATTTTGGATATTAAATATGATGTCTGTAAGACACCTCATACATAATAAATGTTCAGTGTGGCAACTTTTATTACAACGATAATTATCAGCTAACTGTAATGCCCCCAAAGCTATGATGTATAGGATGCCTAGATTTGAAATCATGTCACATAAACACAGGTGCCATTGGGAATATTTAGCCTGAAGGAAGAAGGCAGCAGACAACAGGATAGCTGTCTTCAAATTTATCTTTTCCTCTCAAAGGAAAAAAAAACAGGACTGCATATGTTTTTTCTATATAGTGGAAACAGGCCAAAAATCAATGGGTTGTTTCTTCTCGGCATGATAAATAATTTTCTTCAACTTAAGCTACATGGACGTGGAATGAACTTCTTTGAAAGGTAATGAATGAGAACCCCATGGTTGGAAGAATTCAAGGGGAGCCTTCCTAGCCTTTGGGTGAAAATGGTGTGTAAGACTTGTAAGCATAGCATGAATTATTGAAGTTTTACAGCTTTAAATAACCCTCTAAGTTTAAGGTGTGTGGATCTGTGATCATTACCAGCCCCCAAAGCAGAGACCAAAGGAGATTTTGTTTTGTTTCATTTTGGTTTTTTTAGGTAAAAAGGAATCTGATCCATTTGGCTTCTTGCTAGCAATTCTTGAGAGAGATAAATGAAGTAAAGCTGTTTATGACATTAGTAAAACTAAGGAGTGGGGATTGCAACATTGGGTACCTTCCCATTTACCATGGCTCTTAAGTGCTTCTTCTCAGCTACAGGCTTGTAATGCCAAGTTCATTATGTAAACCCTGAGTGGATGGATACTTGTGAAAGACTCTAAAATGTTAACTCAAAGCTAAGCCCATTACATGGAATTATGTCTACTTAATTAGCTGAAACTTAAAGGTGGTGAAAACAGGTAAACCATCTTTTCTCCAGCTGAGAACATAAAGATAGATGTGATGGATGGTAAGAAGTAACCCGAGAATTTGTAAAATGTCAGGAGCTCTGAGCTAGTGAGTGCTAAGGAAAGGTACCTGCAGATGTTTTTGAAGACTTAATAAAGGTTAGCAAATTACTCTCTCAGTAGATTGCTCACTCCCTCAAAATGGTTCAAGAACCTCTTGTGGAAACAGGAAATTAGCTGTCTTGTAATCGAAAAGAAACTGTAGTAAGCACTTGGGAAAGGTTTTTTTTTTTTTTTTTTTTTTTTTTTTTTTTTTTTTTTTTAAGGAAAAAATCAAAGGGAAATGTTAAAGCAAACCTGATTTTACACAGAGAGGGAGCAATTTCATGTACAAGTGAGAAACAAATGTCCTGCAGTAAGATTACCAAAATTAGGCATTGCTTCCTATACTCATTCCAATCAGGATCAACTTCATTATATTATTCTCTAAGCTATTTTTCATAATCACTCCACAGAGCTTACATAGAGCTATTTTACTTTAATATCATTTACACCCCTACTTGGACATATGGGGAAACTTGAGAAACATATACTCTTTCTCCCATATTTAGAAATTTGTCACACACACACACACACACACACACACACACACACACACAGTGGAGGGGCAGAGAGACAGAGAGGCAGAGACCGAGACCAAGAGACACACACAGAGAGAACAGCTACATATACCCATGAAAGTACTAAAAGGCTCTAAGGATGCCGGCAATCTGGAATGGTGATTATTTCAAGGATATTTCACACTCTCACACATGCCAACTTTTATTTTGTTTTGTTTTGTTTTGTTTTATTAATCATTTTATTCATTTGCATTTCAAATGATAACCCTCTTCCCGGTTACCCCTCCATAATCCCCCCATCCTATCCTTCCAATCACCCCACCCCTTTGCCTCTATGAGGGTGCTCCTCCACCCACTCCCCATTCCCACCTCACCACTCTAGCATCCCCCTACTCTGGTGCATCAGGCCTCCCTCCCCTCCCACTGACGTCAGATAAGGCCATCCTCTGCTCCATATGTATCTGGAGTCCTGGCTCCCTCCGTGTATACTCTTAATTGGTGGTTTAGTCCCTGGGAGCTCTGGGGGGTCCAGTTAGTTGATATTGTTCCTCTTATGGGGTTGCAATCCCCTTCAGCTCCTTCAGTCCTTGCCCTAGCTCTTCCACTGGGGTTCCTGGGCTCAGTCCGATGGTTGCATACCAACTTTTGAATGGAATATTTCATTTAATGGGTGCTATTTGAGCAAATATAAATGACCCAGGTGTTTTTCACTGATTACAAGCTATTCTTTTCAGTTGGATAAGCATTTAAAAACAACACGTACACAATCAATATGAACTAAGAATTGTCTGTTAGAACCGGGTGTGGTAATTCACATCTATAATCCAAGAATCTTGGAGGCAGAAGCAGAAAGATCTCAAGTCTGATGCCAGCCTGTACCAAGACTTTTGCCTGAAAAACAACCACAATAGCAAAACTCTATCCTTGTCCTCTGACTGGAACAGGAAGTGTTACTATAATTAGTACCTAGTATGAGGACTGGAGCAAAGTCTCCTGACCAGAAATCAGCAGAGCTGGCCTCTCGTGAGAGATTAGACTAAAAATAATTTAATCTTTCAACACTGGAGCAGAAATTCGACCTGACTAGATAGAATAAAACAGGGCCATAGGTGGTATCACAGGCTAAGAAAAATGATCTAGAAGCCAGTCAATATGCTATATTGTCACAAAAGCAAATGACTAAGAATCACAAGAGATCTGGATATTTCCGCTGGATGACCCTGTGGCCCTGAAAGGCATCGTGCATGGGCCCCAAGAAGAATCAAAAGTTGCCCAAACCTACGGACCAATCACCCACTAAAAGTTCATGGAATGAACTAAAATGTAAACAGTTTTCTCTCAAAGATATTTTCCCTTTTCAATTAGGATTCTGTGAGATAGTGTTAAACCTTTCCCACCACTACTAGCAACAGTAATATTTAATGGTAACTGAATATGTGCCATGTTTAGAAGTTAAAGGTTAGTATAGCATAAAAGGGAACATGTTTAAGATTTAGGAAGCTATCCCGGGTCATCACAAGGCAAAACTGAGGGCTAAGTTTCTAACTCCGGTTAGAGCACTTGCCTAGCTTCACCTGGGCTCAGCCAGCACTTGAATAGAGAGAGTGGTTCACACCTACTTCCTAAATATTAAACGGTTAGATCCAGGGGGGTCAGAAATTCAAGGTCATCCTCAGTAGAGGGTTGCCTAGAGAAAGCCTGGACTAGCTACTTGTTGTCGTGTGTGTGTGTGTGTGTGTGTGTGTGTGTGTGTGTGTGTGTGTGTGTGTGTGTGTGTGTGTATAACAGATTAAAACTTAAGAAGAAAAACGTGAAAGGGCATAGCAATAAAGAAGATCATCCATTGCTGTTGAATTAAATCAAAAGCAGCAGGGACCAGATCTCTGGATCCAGGAGAGCTGGAACTGCAGCTGCCCACCCAGAGCAGCTGTAAGATCATGGGGAGGACACAGAGAACGGACTGCCTGATCACTTAGAGCACTCTGCCCCATAGTGCTTTGTGTTTGTGTGAAGGAATTTACAAGGCAGCAGCCAACACTGCAAAGCTAACACTCAGCTCTGTGCAGTGTGCGCCAGCTCCTGGTGTCTTCCCTCTTGGTAACTGGAATGTCAAGAGAAAGAAGTAATAAAGGTTCAGTAATAAGAACTTGCACACTCACCACTATATTTGGATATTGATGTACCCCTCTGTCTACAGACGGGAGTCCATGAGGGATAACGCTGCTTAATCTTTCTCTCTTTGCAGGTTACCAAATCCCTACTCATTTTGCATCCAGTGTGCTTTGTACAAGTGCCAGTCCCCTCCAATTCAGCGCTGATGTCAAGTGACAAAAGAAACTACTCCCACTTGAACTCTGCCTTTCAGCTTTTTTTTTTTTTTTTTTTTTGCTTCCAGACTCCTGCAAACAAAGGCCTTGCCTCTGATTCCCAGCTTGAGACCACTTTCTTAGATGACACATAGCCTTGTGTGGCCAAGCCATTAAAGATAATAAATAAATAGAAGGGCAATGTCTAGATTTCCCCCACGATGTAAATTAGATAGTTGGAGCTCCAGGGAGGTCTTCCAATGATGCCTCCCACCGAGCAAGGAACTATTGGATTTCCATCTGTGTGTCTCATACCATTGGTGGCCATTGTTTAAATAAACATTACTTTGTATGGCTTCTTTTAAAAAAACTCAATACATGTTGATGCCTGGTTAAAAGGAAAGAAAATTGCAGTATTAAAAGACTAGTATTTTCAGAGTCTTGTGATGTAAATTGCTAATTTAAAACCCAAAATATTGTTAAAGTGTCTTTATTTAATAGCAGGTGATTGCAAGCTGTAATTTGCAAGCTGTAGATGCAGATGGTAATGTTTTTCCTCTCTTTTCAGCACTGCAGTACAGTATTTACTGCAGATCTATGCAGACAGGGAACAGCCAACTGTGAAAGAAAAACAGCTCTGGAGGAAGAAGATGAACTACAAAGTTTGTGTGGTGAAAATGGGTTTGGAGACCTGCTCATGTTTTAGCAGAAGGAGGTTCTTCCTCTCCTCCTGGGCCGACAGGGTGCCTGTTCAATAAAAGAAGCAGAAGGTGCCCTGTCTAGGTCTTCCAGCTGTTTCCAAATGTTAAACCATGTGTGAGAGAGCCTAATATTTAATTTGGCTTGATTTGTCTATTCTTTACTAGAGGACACCTGGAGAAGAGGAGTGTGGGAGCAGACTTGCCAAATAAAATGTAGGATGCCTTGTCCACTTTGAAGATAATAAACAGCAAACTCTTATCAGAATAAGTGTTTCGTGCAATTTTTGATAGACTTATTCTAGCAAATTGCAAAGGACATACTTATACCAAGTTTTCATGAATTATCTAAGGTTTAAATTTAACTGGGAAGTGTGTGATTTTAATCATAGTCTCACATGGGGAAAGGACATTATGATCGCAGATAAAAGACAGGGCTTAAAAAACAGAAAACACATTGGTGAAGAAATGGCTTATGCTCCCCTATGGCAACAATTATCAGGCACATCTTGGTGTTTTTCCCTTTTCAAGGATCCTAATCGTAGCGCCATGACCTTTGCTGAATTTGCCATGATTGTGTCATTCACTGTGCAAGTGATTTCAAGCTGTCATTTGCAAGCTATAGATGTGGTAGCTAAGGTTTCCACTGGAATCAGAGCCTCAGCTCCACACAGAACATGATGGTATCTCATCTTTGCTCATTGTTCTGCTATAACGCTTACTCTAGAAGAAATCCTGTCTCTTAGTGATCTCCCAACTGCCCTGATCATATACCAAAGCAACCCCACAATGGGGGCCATCATCAGTCCTCATTAATTGTCACCTTTCTCCTACGTGATGCCCGTGCCAAACAATGGCATTGTGTGCCTGATGAAGAGGAATAAAGAATGATCTCCACTCATTCATATTATCCAAGCAACTTCTTCATAATCACCACAATTCCTTGCATCCACTGAAACCACTCACAAAAGACTTAAGGTGGAGTGGGCTTCTTTGAGTGTTTGCTCTTATTCTAATTGTGCAGAATTCTGGGAAGCTAGAAAACATAACCCAGTCAGGAACGGGGAAAGGAGCTCTAGAGTTTACTTGGGAATCGGACTTCATTTTCCTGTTGTCCAGGCCTTCTTGGTTCAGGGGAGCATCTCCTGCTTTGAGACGTTTAGAATGCACAAAGGCTAGCCTTGACTATTACATCTTTGTCCCACTCAACATCTTATTCATATTTATTTTCAGAAAAATAAAAATGACTATTCTTCATCTATTGAAGGCTATTATCTGAACCAATTAAATGTTATATTCTCTAGTGCCATCTAGGGGATTTTACACTAAGAAAATATGTGGGTATGGTTGGAAGAGAAAAGCAGCTGCCGCTGGAAAATAATTTCTTACCCATATCTGACTGTACTCAGGTTTTAGTTTAACTTGAATAACTTGGCAAGGTCACATGTCTATGCATCTGGAGAATGTATAGGTGAGTGAAATGATATTTTGCTTCTGTTTAGTGGAAAGAACCATAAGTGACACCTCAAAGGGAAAAATATTTTTCCATTGAAATCATGTCTCTTTCTCAAATGAACTCAAGCTGTATTTATTCATGATGTTTTGAAATTTGTTCTCTGGGTACCCAGCATCCACATGTTCAATACTGATAGGTATGAATCCTATCAAGTGCGCCTTTGAAACCAAAGGAGGGAAAAAACAAATCGCCATTCTTTAAATCCTCTGTGTCTGCAGCCCCAACCACCAGCATCAGACCTCACAGACAGGTCACTCCAAGTGTTCCCTTCACCGACCCAACAGTACTGACTGATGATGTATGGTGTATGCTTTTTGTAAAGTCACATATCACAGAATTCATCAGGGTACACTCTGTTAACCTGAACACATATTAGGGCAGTTCACAGCCTGTTTGTGCAATAGTTCTGTATGAGGCACTTTTCCCAAAAATTATTGCAAGAATTCTTCTCCCCGACCTTTATCCTATAAACACATAATTCCCACTACAGATTTAAAATGCTTACAAGGTAGAACATCAAGGACTGATTTAAAATTGGGAGTGGGTTTACAATCCACATCACATTAGAGTCCCAAACAGTGAGTGTCTGTCATTAAAGTGCACTTTTCTATGTTGTATTTCTAACTGACTACTAAATATTACAGAATATTTCAACAAAGAAGGAACTGTACACAAGACTGAACTGTATGCGATTCCTGACAGTCAATTTTGATTTTAATTTAAAGCTTATAGGCTGAGGGGTGGTTTACTGGATAAAGTACTTGCCATGCAGATATAAGGACCTTGATTCAGATGCTCTGCACACCCAAGGAAAAAGCAGTGCATGAGTGTATAGCCCCAGCAAGGGGGAAGGGTGTAGGGCCATGGTGGATCCCAGAATCTCAGAGGCTATACATACAGTACAGCCAAAATGGTGAGCCCCACATTCATTGAGAGATTCTGCCTCAAAAGATAAGGTAGGGGCGTGACAGAAACACACATGCTGTCAGCCACCTCTACCAAATATGCATAGTCAAATACACTCACACATGCAGGTACACAACACACACACATGCTCACACATGAACAATCACACACACACACACACACACACACACACACACACACACACTATTTGCAATTTAAGGAAATACAGTTTCTGATTCAAGTCTACTTCTTTTAAGGGCTATCGAAAGAAGATTTTGTTATGCATCATCTCCTTTGCTTGAGTTTTGATGGTCTCTCAGTTACTGCAAACAGCAGTTAATTGAACTGGATTACTTCCAAGGAGAACAGGACTTCCTGTGTACAAATATGTGATCATCAAACCCAAGGCTCGTCACACTTCACCACCACGTGTGTTTGTGACAGTGAGCATGGAAGAGGCTGGCTTAGCATTGTTCTTTCTCAGTCACTTTGTTTAATGCCTGCCTTGAATACATGCTCTTTAGCAGCTGGTTCATTTGGCTGGAATAAGTCTTTTATGCCAGAATGAAAAGAAGAGAGCTATTGTCAAGAATGTAAGATTGGGGTAGGGGAGGGGTAGAATCATTGAATAAGAAGCCACCTTCTTTGATAAAAATAAAATGTACCAGGTGTTTCACAACTGTCAAAAAGCCTAGGTGCAACCTTCAATGAAGTCTGCAAAGACTATGGGCCAGAAAGTAAAAATTAGATTTATTAAGTGACCTCTGCTTAATATTCAGTCAAATGGTACTTCTGTTTAAAGAAGAACAAAAATTAAGAATTTTTTTATGTAGTGCTCCCAAGATATCTTCTTTCCATTCTTGTATTTCTATCATAATAAGAACAAAAGTCATTACAGAGCAAGTATATATAGCTTCTTTCTCTATCTTATCTCACACTTTAACCACCTACCCAACTAAGAAAGAATGTTTAAGAGTACTCTAGAAGAAAGGGGTTGAGGAAAATATACCAGTACCCACAGAAATTAGTACAGAGATAATGTCACAGAAAACTGAACAATAGTTTTTAAATGGAAAAGAAAAAGTGGGACATGTGAGCAGTCTGGCAGAGTAAGTGTCAGAATGACAGGCATGACATCCTTCTATCAACTCAAATGCTCCAGCTTAGTGGGCAACAGCCCTTTTAGTATGGCTCTGGGATGAGTTGGGAACCCAGACTTTACTCACTTTTGCTAACATGAGCAACAAGAAAGATGGTTAATATCGTTTGTTTGTGTAGAATGAGCTGGTAAGTCTTTGCCCATTCTCCCCAGTTATCTTGGTAGTTATGGTACAAGTTGCCTGAGTTCTTGAGTCTGAACTCTGTGAAGCATCTTTAAAATGTATGTCTCCACTCTGCTAGTTCAGCCTTCACCCTCAGCTATACCTTATCCCTGTGTCTTCTTAAACCACTTACACAGCCACCCGACAATTAGGATTACAATTTTATTTGATTCTGTCTGATATAAAGTACCCAGGCTGCAGATATTTTAGACTTCATGGGATATAAGTTATATACATATATATATATATATATATATATATATATATATATATATACGCACAGGTGCTGAGGGTGAAACTTGGGTGATGTTCCTCAGATACTGTTACTGTGTCTCCTGAGATGGTTTTTCCTCACTAGCCTGAAGATTAGGCTAGGCTAGCTAGCCAACAATCCAAGAAACTTAATTCTCTGTCTTCCCAGCACTGGGACTGCAAGGGCAGGGCACCACACTAGGCTTTTTCACAAGGCTTCTGTGGGTGGGATTCAGACCATTGTGCCTGTGTGGCAAGCATTTTATCAACTGAGCTATACCCCTAACCCCAAAGCACATGTGAAATTTTGTGTTTTGAACTTTGCATAAGCTAAGCATACCCAGTATATCATTCTCTCAAGAAAAGAATGATAGTAATAACAAGCAGCCATAGTGTCCATTCATGGATGATAAGTGCAGAAAACGGTTTGCTTTATTTTGTTCTGTTCTATTTACTCTGTCTTGAACTATTTCAAGTTATGACATTTTGGTGGTTTGTTGTCAGACGTATTAAATGCATGTTCAACTTAAAATATTTTAATTAATTACAGATTTATCTGTATAAGCCCACTGTATGTCAAGGATCATCTGTAGACAAAACCAGGTAGTTGGTAGCATTTAACCCAATGGCCATAGTTTTTAACATCTGCCTTTGCTTATTAAAGTTCCCTTGCAGGTTATTTTCAACTGACTGGTTAATGGGGGTAATTAGAGCATAGAAATAGGTAAGAGCTTTTAAAGGGTAAACTGAAAAATAGCATGTATCACTTCTGTCCATTCCATGGACACATAGCACTCCAATGAACCCTGGAAAATTGCTTGTGTTTACTCAGCAAAGAAAGAAAATAGAGCTTGGTGAACTTACAACACTCTCTGCCAGAAACACTTTCTTCAATGGTTGTAGAGAGAGTTCCATGAGATAATGAGTATGCAAAAATACTTTGTAAATTATAATCTGCTATGCAAATTTGAAGTTCTATTTTTATTATAATTACTATATGCAATGTCTCTATGAATCCCTCACCACCAGGGAATGGTAGACCTTTTATAAATAGGAGGGTTTATGAGTATAAAAGGCACTTAAAATTTTTGGACCAAGTCAATTACGACTTTCAAGCTGAGAAATCATGATCCTTTCCTCCAACTTAGGTGCCTTGAAGTGCCCTAGAATCACCTCACCCTCTGTGGTAGAGAAAAGTTTCATATGCAAAGAAGCAATGATTGAAGTACTTTCCGGGTCATTTCCATACTCTGATTATCCATGGTAAAACTGAATTTTCCTTATGATTCACTTCAATGCCAGAAACAATAAGTTGGAAATATAAAAATGAAGCTATTCATAGTGTTAGCTAATTAACGAAAAATCCTTGCTTAATATTCTCTGAGAGCAAACCTCTGTGCTGGGGAGATAGGACGCATCAGAGAGAGTATTAGCCAAGATAAAAACTATTCTCAATGTGATCCCTTCAATCAGATTTTAAAAGGTCTCATTTCTAAATCATTTAATGTCTAAGATAGGGTCACAGAAATTTTTAAAAATCTTTTTAGAGTAGCATGCAGAGGGAAATTATTCCTCTAATTTAAAAAATTAATCTGTTGGTATCTTTGAAGTGATAGAATTAAACATAAAGAAAATAAAAATGTAAAAGATTAGAATTTATTATATTGACAAGAAGGATAATGTAGGGATGCATTAATTATTTATAGACTTTTTAGTAAAGTGACAAATTGAAGGGAATTCCTATAAGGCAATAATCTGTCTATCATTAGTTATTTACAACAAAACAAGTGAATAAAACATTTTAATGAGTTTGTAAAGACTTCAGGGAATGTGGAAGGTGGAACATACGGACATTTGCAGACAGCTATATTGGTAAATAGGAACAATCCTTATTTGAAACAATGGCCTAAGAAGATGTCTGTGTCTCCACATTGTATACAATTTCCCTACTTACAAATACCCAGGGATCAATATATAGGATCCGTGTAAGATCGATTTTCCTCTGTTATCCCATCCTAATGGTTAATAGTGTTCTCATTCTTCTTTAAAGTGTCTCTAGTTTGGAGACTATGCTGTAAGGGCTTTTCTTTTATGGATGCATGTTCATGACTTGCTGTGCAGAACTCATGGAAGATCATTCAGGCTAGCTCTGAATAGATTTTCAAGTCTGGAAACTAGAAAATGTTCAGAAACAAAGAACCAAGTAGCAGAACCAGAGTCCATGATCCCATGACTAAAGGGCTGCTTGTGACTTTCCTCTCCCATGAATCCAGTAAAAAAATATTCTAAATATCTGTAAACTGAGCAGGAAAAGTGGATTCGTGAGCTTTGGAGTATGGAATGTAAAGTGTTTGGTATTCTATATGAGTTTTAGTCACCATTGGGTGGGGTGTGGGGAGAGGAAACGCTGAACTTTAACTCTCAAATTATGTTTTGGGTTTACAAAACCTAAGAATCCTCATCTATTATGAATAATACAATGTGCCTAAATATATTTTCAACTTAACCATTTCCTTGTGTTTGCTAAGATCCCCAAATCATCAAAATATAATACTTAAAGATAATTTATGCCCCAATCCACCACATGAGCTATCCAGAAGGGCCAGAAGACTGTATCACAAAGTGAGCTGTTCACAAGCATCAGAGGTTGCGTGAGCTCATACTGATCACATTTTTGCCTCCAGTGTCCAGACGATGCTACACAGCAACACACATCCTTGTAGGACACCTGCCCTGCTGTTCTCTAGTACAGTGTATGTTAGCAAGTTGAAGATTTTCCTAGGTGACTCCACTCCTTAGAAGATCTGACACCGGGAAATAGTTCATTATCTCTTACACTGACCTAGTCATTCTCAGTCATTCTCAAAGCCCATCCTCTTCTTGCATTGAACAGAAAAAAATCTAAACAGTAGAAAATGACCCTTCCATTTGTTCACCCTTCCACTGTAGAATCTGACCTAGTATCTACCTTTGTAGGTATTCTCTGAATATATTTATACACTAAAATTAAATGAAGAAAATCACAAATGTAATATCCTTACAAAATATAAGAAATGGTTGGGCCATACATAGCCATGGGTCAGGGTAGGGACTGCTTCTTGCTTATTTTCAGGATTTCTACAGCTTGAGTAGTCAATGAAGAATGGGTTCCTTGAAGGATTAACAGCTTCTCTAAAGAAGCAAGCTAAACAGAATGGGAAAGAGGTCTGTAGAAAAGTTTATGGCATTAAAAAGAAAATGCACTCCTTTCTGTGATGAATAGGAAAAAATACAGATAGTAAATTGATTATTGGGGTATAATAACATTGGGGATACAAAAGCATCAAGTGGCATGCTGACAGCTGTACCCAATAGAAGTTTTAACTCAAGCTGGCTTCAATAAGAAGACAATATATTTTCTGTCATAGCTGGCTGTCCAGGGTAGGCAGGCAGCTACAGGGGGTCATTCAGAGACTTAGAACTTCACTACTCTGGTTCACTGTTCCTCCTTTAACCCTGTGGAACCCTCAGATGGAATCTGTAACCTCTAAGTGGTAGCAAAATAGAAACAAACTGGTAGTCATATCCTGACAATGATGCCTAGAGAAAGAAGAGAGATGATCATTCCCTGTGGCTCTCTCCCCATTTTATTCATGCACATGTTGTTCATCTATTTTTGAAGAATTCATGTTCTTTATTACTATTAATGAGGCTTGTAATCCCCTGACTATAGTATTCTCCATGAACCTGAGCAAACATATTGTTTATAGCCAAAGTCTGCAGCTCTACTTCAGCAATAAGAAAACTATCCAGAGTGTCTCAGAATCTTTCCTCCCATTTCTCACTGACCAAAGTCAAATCCTGTGCCTCTCCCTAACACATTCCTCACAAGAAAAATGGAATTCCCATGATATACATATAAAAACTATAGTAAGTGTCTATTGAGGCATGTGACTATACGTGGAAGAAGCAATATCTAAAATGTTATGCAGGAAAGAAGAATCTGTCATGTGGGCAGTGATCAGAGAACATCAATTGTAAAGCCTCAGTTACCTCTGTGACATGAGGAGCACACACACACACACACACACGCACACACACACACACACACACATACACACACACACACACACATACACACACACACATAATATATATATATATATATATATATATATATTCATACATAGATGTATTTTTACAGATAAAGAACCTGGGTTTCAACTGCCTGAAGTGTTCCTAAGTGGTTAAGGACCAAGTATATTTTGAAACTCAAGCACCAGGTAAAGATCTGAATGGCTATCTGAAAAGAATAATGCAAGTTACACACCACCCAAAGAGGCACAATCCCAGCACTCTGGAGGCTATAGCAAGAGGATCTTGAGTTCCAAGCAAGCTCAGGCCACAAAGTAAGATGCTAACTTAAAAAAAAACAACAACATCAACATTCAAATTTCAAGTTACAAAAGTATCTAAAGAAAAGTTCCAAGCAAACACTGAATACCATAGAAAGTTATATGTTAAATAAACTTCTCTCATTATACCAGATTCTTTTCATATACTCTTTACTCCATTTTTTGCTTGCTTATTTTGCTTGCTTATTTATTTAATAGACTCTTTTCTCCATTATTTAAATATAATATATTTATAAATATATAAATTATAAATTATAAATAAATATATTAAAAATAAATATAATTATCACTTTACATCCCAATTGCAGCCCCCTCCCTCCTCTCCCCCCACTCCCACACTTACAATCCCTACCCCCTCCACTTCCCCTTGGTGAAGGGGAATTCCTCCTTGGGTACCACACCACCCTGGAACATCCCAGTCACAGCAAGGCTAAACACATCTTCTCCCTCTGAGACCCAACCAGGCAGTCCAGTTAGAGGAAAGAGACCAAATGGCTGGCACAGAGTCAGAGACAGCCTCTACTCCAATGAAGACCAAGCTGCACAACTACTACAAATGTGTACAGGCCCTAGATTCTCACGTGAATCAAATTTTGTTAGATACTTGAGACTTTCAATTGTAAGAATACTTAACCTATGTCTGCACTCCTGAATTTATAACATACCAAGTGAGAATAAAAAGTAAGAAATCTATTAGGTAACATGTGAATAATACTGACAAGAGACATGTGACATAACTTGCATTTGTTATTTCTAAAATACATATGCATTTTAGAATTTGTCTGTTCCAGAGAGAAAAAGGAGAGGTCTAGAAGCCAAAGCATGCCATGTGTGCCATGACAGGGCACAACACAACTGAACATCCCAAGGGAATGTGAGGGGTAGTATGCTACAGGAGGTCAGAGTGAGCAATGAATGCTATGCTCGAGCTTTCAGGGGAAAGCAGAATCCATGGGGAAAGAACAACACAAGGAAGATCTGCCTGCGAGGCCACAGTAATAAACACACTGTGGCTCTTAAACAAAACCTTTCATGTGGAGATAGGGTGAAGGAACTGAATTGTTGATTGGCTACGGTAAGAGTGGGAACCTCAGTCTCGCTTGTTGTACAGACAGAGTAGTGCCATGTGCAGGGAGATGGCTTATGGTTCAGAGAAATGGAAACTTACTGGTGAAGAGAAGCCACTAGGAAAATGGAAATTTACTATTACTTCCTGCTGGGAGCAGGAAACAGTAAAATATAGTCAAACTGGGATTATGATAGTCTACATCTTCTCCTAGCCTAAAGACCCTAAGGCCTCAAAATTATTTTCATAGGTTTAACCACCCTTAGCCCAGATCCAGGGCTTTAAGTTCTTGTTCAACATCCCCTTCAGACCGCCATGTTATAGAATCAAGAAACCAATGAGAAGTTCTGTGATTGCCTAGGGCAATCTATAATGAACTGGTTTTGGTAATCTGTACACACTGATATTCATAAACAGTATTAGACTTAATAAACTTATGCTGAAATTTATTACTGGCAAGGTTATGTGTGTGACAGTTCACCTGACCACTTTCTTGAGATCTGTCTGAAAATGAAACAGTAGCGGCTGAAGGGTCAAGGTGCCCTAGGTCAACACTAGTTTCACATGTGGGGCACTGAACATCTATCAGAGCTGTATCTTCCTTCCTGGTGGAACACACTGGCATTCTAAAATGTCTCTATGGTTAAACAGTGCCTAGCAACGTTATCCTCCAGACACTCTTCTCTTACAGCCACAATTAGCCTTTTTCAAGGATTCTGCTCCGCTCAGATTTTACTATTTTTTAATTATGTATTTTACGATATTTTAATTTTATGTTTATTCATTATTAATCATTTTTATTATATTTAATTGTCAATGCAGCATCCCAAGCAGAGAGAGGGAGCACTTCACAAATAAGAATATTAATTTATATGCCTTAAAATAATAATTAGGATTTTAATAAAAATTATTTCCCTTAATAGGTCCCTGTGGAATGTAAATCCCCACCCTCTAATGAACTAATGAGCTATAGTTGAATATCATTAAGCACTGTGTTCACTTCCAACTGAAAGATTTTAAGCAGAAACAGTAAACATCTAAAATGTTTATCTAGTTGCAAGCAGCAGCTTCCCTGTAAAGAACTTTGCACACAGTCAGGACATTTTGCTTTTACTCATGTTTTTCCCATTCTGACACCTGTTAGGGAAATGGACCCTGATAATTTCATGGCTCTCTCCAGAACCACTTTGAACTTGATTCTGTCCATTATTACTGCTGTTTAGACTTCTCCTGGGGAAAGACAAACAAATACCTATTGACCACAAATAAGGTACCGAGAACAGGGAAGGGAAAATATTGTAGTTCAGTGAAGTGTAGCT
The DNA here is from genome assembly GCA_028551405.1 of Uromys caudimaculatus. Lineage (NCBI taxonomy): Eukaryota > Metazoa > Chordata > Mammalia > Rodentia > Muridae > Uromys > Uromys caudimaculatus. The sequence continues at coordinate 43,510,855 of CM052712.1, read as the reverse complement.
TAGTGGCCCAGTGAATTATGGTATGGGTAAGGGGTTATTCACAGGACCCATGGTTGAGTCAAAGGCAGCTGCATCACCAAAAGGCCCACCATGGCATGGGAGATGATTTTCTAAAGCTGAATCTCTGACTTTATTAATACAACTATCAGGCATTTGAGCCTCTTGGGAAATTTCCCTTCTCTTGAAATTTTTACTGTTATATAACTTTAGGAAAGGCCCTGTGAATCCTGTACATTTCAGGAGCTTCCTTGTCCTTCTAAAGTTCATTTACTTCCTGGTTCTGCTAAGCCTCCTTCGTTCATCCAGAAAGATTTGTTTCAACTCAGAGGAAACAGCTACACAACAATGAGAAAAGAGCTGCCTGTAACAACACAGCTCTGCAGAGCATCCTGGGAGCCACTCAAGGTACACACCCTCCATGATGATGATCACCTTCCATCCAATTATCCACAATGTTCCGGAAACACCGTGTTTCCCTCACAAGGTCCTGTATGTGGATGAGAGTGTTGTCTACCCCTTTAGACTGAGGCATTGAAGAGCAAAGAAAGAAAGCAGCCTGTAGATTGGTTTTGGTTTGGTTTTGCTTTGTTTTGATTTGATTTGCTTTCACAACTACCATGAAAAACCATATGGAAGTTGAACATACCTGATTCCTTGACACACAGACTGCACTAGAGACTGTTAGATTTGCCCCTGAGTTTTCCTATTGTTTCATATGAACACAAGAAGGAGGCTGTATGTGTTCTTCTAATGAGAGCATGCTCTTCTGAATTGCTGACGGTGGTCTCTAATAGCGAATCCACTGATGTATAGCTTTATTGTCAGTTGAGAGTTTTTATAATCCACTCCCATTTTGTAATCTAAGGAAGTAATTCTTGGTGTTGGCATGTCTCCTTCTAAGCAAAGGATGCTACAGCCATCCTGGAATTAACTTTATATTCTACCAGCATCATTCTAAAGTAGTGTTATTATAATGAATTTGAGATATATCTGTTACCAGTAGGCTTTCAATGTATTTCTATAAGGAGCATTAACTTTTTAAGTGCAAAATGTGGTTTTAACCCCACAAAAATGAAAACAGAAAAGAAATACATACACAAGTACACACACTTGCACACACATGCACACACATACATATGTATACATCCACACATAGGTGGAACATTTGAGGGTTGTTTGTTGTTGGTTAGCTTATTTTTAATTAGCTGTTGAGAGAATTCCTTTCATATTATTTGAATTCTCTCCTTCAGGATGAATCACTTCAGGATCATTTTTATCCTGTTGACTAGAGGAATAAAAGCATGGTCAGCAAAAGCAGTTAGACAGACAGCATGAAGGGTCATCCTTGTAATCCCAGTTGGTGACATGTCCAGTGCCTCCTACTTCTCTAACTCATATGCACTTCTTGTAGTAAAACTCTGGACACTTTTGAAGGAAGCCCTTGATAGATAATTGTAAGAATGAATGCCTCCTGTTTTTTACATGCCCTGTTAATCTTTTTTGAAAACGTCATCATAATAAATTCAACCGCTAGAATGCCATGCATCTCGTCCCAGTGACAACGACAGAGAGCACAGGCAGCACAGAGCCCTGCCATAGGACTCCTGTGTATGTAACCAAAAGAGTCAAAAATAAACGTGTATAGAGATAGCCACAAAGCTATTTATCATTGCATTATTCAATATTATGGAATCATGTTATGAAATCAAACTAGAGGGCTATCATATATGAAAAAAATACTGAAACTTGTAGTATACATACACAATAGAGTTTTATATAAAGATGACTAAAATTATACCATTTTCATGAAAAATGGAAAGATTGGAATTTCTGAAACTACATGAACTAATTTACACACAGACAGTTATCACGTGTTTTGTTTTTTTCATACATGAAATCCAGGCAAAGGGAAAGGAAAGTGAAAACAGAATACTAAAAATACGGAAGAAGGAAGGGGTATTGAAGAAGAAGTAAATATGATCAGAGTAGACTATAAACTCATCCAGAGATGTCATAATGACACCCTTACTTTGTACTGTTAATGACCACTAATAAAAATAATCATAAAAAATTAATACCAAAGGAAAAGCCTCATGTCCTTAACTTCACACTTTTACTTTGTCAACCAAGGAACAAAGTCTGTTGAGTACCTGGAGTCCTAAAGGTCATTACAGAGCCTTGACAACTAAATGGGCAAATCTGGGAAAAATAGCATCATCAGACACACAGAGAAGAAGAGCAAAGTGGGGACAAGGGCTAAGATTGTCTTTTGTAAAGAGAAAGCAGGAGGGACCATCCTAAAACGCACAAAGGCTGGCTTGCTTATTCTTTCTTTCTTTTCCTATAGGCAAGCAATTAACTTTCAGAGGAAACTGATTGACTAAAATATCTCAGTGTCTGAGAAAAGGGCAAGGTAACAGCAATACACAGTCCAAATTCTGAGAATTCTCAAACAAAAACAACACAGTAGATATAAGCTGTGTAAAAGGTGCCTTAGAGAAAAAAACTATTTGAGGTAAATGAGTAACATCAAAATGTTGTCACACAATAAATGTAAAGAATAGGAAGACTAGGAAGAGATGCCAAAACAGTGCCTGCCACTGAGGAAAATAGAGTTCAAACCTCATGTTAGTAGTAGAGAGGCACAAGCTTTTGGCTTTGAGCCCTCCAAACCTTGTGTGTCCTTCTTGTGGAGAAAATATCTCAAACTGTCTTAGTCCAAGGTTGGTAAACAAGACTCAGCTCTACCATTCCTGGGGCATATAGCTAATGGACTACGTTCTACCACTGACTCAGGTATATTTATAGCTACTCTATGCATAATAGCCAGGTGATTGAGTCAACCTAAATTTCCATCAACAGATGAGTGGATAATGAAATTATGGTATATATAAACAATTGAATTTTATTCAGGCGTAATGAAAAATAGAATTTGAAAGTTTTCAGGACAATGAAGTAAACTGGAGAACATTATATTAAGCAAAGTAATCCAGGCTCAAAAGACAAATATTGTATGCTCTATATAGTGCAGATCCTAGCTTCTAATTGTTAAATTGTCTGTGTGGGAATAAGTATGAGTAAAGTCCAGGAAGGCATAGAGAGGACTAAGAGAGTCTTTAAGAGAAGGCATGGAGAAGGAAATACATTGCATGAAATACGAAAATGCAAGAGGGGACCCAGGTGCAGAAGGATAGAGGAAGGGAGATGGCTGAATGGGGAAATAGAGACAGGAGCTGGAGAAAGGAATCAGCCAACACCAACATTACCTATGAAGAAAGTCTACCCTAAAACTAACCTCCATTTGCTCTCCTTTTTGCTTACTGGGAAGCCTTCTAAATTTAAATTTACTTCCAAAATAGATTTGTCAGCATTCTAGTCCAATTATATTGGTAGTTAACATTGTCTTAGCCAATTATTCACATTGGTATTCTGGTTGATACTTCTTTGCTTGTGAATTTGCCTCAGGTAATTTATTGCATCTGAATCGAATTTATAGGAACTATTGAAAAAAATGAACTCTATCTGGACAGTTTAAGCCTAAAGTTGCATAGGGCAATATTCTATTTCCTCCAGCCTCTACTCAGCATCCTTGCTTTCTTATTGGATACTTACATCTCTGGTTCCTGGTGACTGACTCCTTAGCTTTCATTATTCCCCATGATGGCCATCGTTTATATGTCCTTAATATCTACCATCCATCCAAGGCAATTCTCTATTCTGCTCTACCATGCAGGCAACAATAGTTTTAACCTCTGAAAATAAAGGAGTATATAAGATCAAGAATCAATACTGAGCCGGGCAGTGGTGGTGCACGCCTTTAATCCCAACACTTGGGAGGCAGAGGCAGGTGGATTTCTGAGTTCAAGGCCAGCCTGGTCCACAGAGTGAGTTCCAGGACAGCCAGGGCTACACAGAGAAACCTTGTCTCAAAAAATAAAAAAAATAAAAAATAAAAAAAAAGAATCAATACTGCACCACTATGCTTTACTTTACCAACACCCTTTCCCCAGACTGAGCCAAAATATTCTCTGTCAACCACAGAATGTTCCCAACTTTAGTTCCTATCCACATTCTTCTACCTTCCTATAATCTTAATAGAAAAATGTTGTCTGCCTGTGTCTTAGGATTTGTTTACAATACTTCCATTCGCTGAATCTATTGGTATAATCCTGTAACCACAGAACTAGTAAGTCTGAAGCATGAGGGCAGTGAATCCCAGGTTAACCTAGGCTCCATAAGAAAAGACTGTCTGAGGAAAAACCATAGCTGAAATTGGCTACCATGAGATCCAGAAAAGGGCTCACTGTACTGTTAGAACTCATTCATAATACGAGATTTCTCATATATAAAATCATACACATGAAATGATATCAGTGCTACTATGAACCCCAAGTACAGGACTCCTTCCTTTACCCAGGCCTCTCCTTTAAATCTTCCTTTCATGAGCAACTAATAAAGAGAGTTAATGTTAAAAAGAGTAGTGAACTCACAAGTCCACAAGACCACCACAGATCTCCAAGGAGCCATTTTGTTCCATTATTGTGATTGAAGTATTACATAAAAGAAACGAATAGACAAATTTAATTTCCAGAACGTTCCATTTGCATTTCTCAGCTGGTAGATTATAAGATTTCTGGCACTCTATGCATAGTATCCTGAAAACACAGCCCACAGAAGAGGAGGTGGGTCTAAGACCTGGAAATATCTTCCTGATGGTGTCTGAGGAATACTTGGCCACAGGTAAGTCTGAAACTTACCCCAGCTCTGCATGTGAGAATTTCAGTTATGTGAGTAGAAAAGCATTTTTACTTAGAATATTTGAAGTTTGACTTTCAAGTGAAACCATAAAAGGGTCGGATGCAGTGATGAAGTCCATACATTGCTCATTGGAAAGTGATGGTTACTATGAGCTTCAGGAGCAAGAGCTGCCTAGCAAGGTCGCATCAGTGGTAGTTCAAAGCCAGGACTAAGATCTGAGAAGGAAATGCACATCTTCTCTGTAGCTCAATGTTCAATTTCTAAAACAAAGAAAGTGTCTTCTTCCAAGGGCTCTATTGGTTAAAGAAGAGAAAATGGTCTGATTGTTGTCTGACACTATAATATGTATATAATAGTATGTCTCCTGATATTAAACTTGATTAGAAATGAGTATTTGAATGTAATTTGTCGACTAAAAGTGCAAGTTTTACTTGAGCCAATGTCCTTTGCTCAGAGACCTTATTCTTGACAGCCAGCTACACCAAGGAACTGAGGGACACCATCTAGTGGGAGTGGGTAGAAGGGGTTAATTGTAATGGTCTGAGAGTCACATAGAGATTCCAGTCTTTCACAAAAGAGAGGAGGTCTTGTTAACATATGTGCCTTTTTAATTTACATTTAAGGTTGACATTTTAGATCCTAAATGTCAGTATGTCATACTGACAGCTACAGATATAATAGAGACAATTTAATGATGGTGTTGAGTCTCCTCCATAATTTCTAGAACAATGATCTTTCCAGCTTTAAGTCCTTTGCCCAGGGAGAATACTAGCCAGAAGCCTAGTAAACTACTTCTTGCATAGGAAAAGCATGCAGTTGTGGCAATGAGTTTATCTGCTTCTTTGTGATACACATAGGCCTTGCAATGTGTTACCAACATGAGCAATCCGTGATCCTGGAAGGAAGTCAGAAGTTCCAAAGGCCTTTATCCCCAGTTTGACACAAGTTTTTTGTGCAAACAGTATTTCGTTTCAGCATGTCAGCATATGTGGAGATAGAAAAATTTGATCCCAGCCTTCTTGCAGTTGGCTCATTAGTGAACAGCTTGTACAATCAATAAGTGACCTACCATGAGACTAGGAGTTTCTTATCTCTGCCTTCGTATGCTAAAAATGTCTTAGAAATATTGATGAGTCTCCTCTCTCTCTCTCTCTCTCTCTCTCTCTCTCTCTCTCTCTCTCTCTCACTCCCTCTCCCTCCCTCCCTCTCTCCCTCCCTCCTTTCTCTGTCTCCCTCCGTCCCTCCCTCCCTCCTCTTCTTCTCCCTCACCTGGTATCACAATAGTTAGAGTGTAGTAGAGGTTTGCAAGGATGTAATACTCTCTTAAGACAAAATGTGGCTTCTGGTCCCTGGCCTTCCCTTCCCATGTCATCATCAGCTAAAGGTTCTCATTTAAGTGACAGGCCGTTTTAGTAATAGCTGAGGCTTTGCAGCAATTTGAACATTTCACGTAGGATATCCAATACTGTAAGACATGATAAATGTCCAGTTAAGGACGGAGTTCGAAGTTCCGTAAGGTAAATGGATAGGACTGAAACAATGGGCATTCATTATGACAGGATGTTGGCTAAGTTTAAAATGGTGATGCTCACTTTTTATGGCATGCTTAAGAGGTATCCAATTTCTTTTCAATTTTTTCTCATTAATGACCAAGGAATCATGGTGGCAGATTGCATGCATAGGCTAATTTGGTAGACCAACTGAATCAAATAGGCTGTTAGTGAATTATTAGCAAGCCTACAGGTATGAGCAAATAACTTTGGCTGATATTCATAACTTTCTAATCCATGTTCTTGCTAGTATGGGTGGTATGCAAGCAGAAGGGACATAATTGCTTGCTCTTTGGACAGGACAGCTCACTAGCACTCCTGACGCAGGCTACACAGTCTGTCAGAGAGCTGCTTTCTCTCAGTTTCACATAAGGAGGAAGAAAAGCCACTGCATGCTGTTGATTTTCTTGGCAGAAGGAAAAGTCATTGAAAATATAGCTCTTCCTCTGTCTTCAATATCGCTACAGAAAAATCTTATAAATCAACAGCATTTGAAAGCAGAGACCTCAGACTCAGTCCCAGTTTCACCAGGCACTCACTACAGATTTGAACAAACCACTTTATTTCTTCATCTGAATGTTGGACTTAATAAAGACTATCTCTTACGGTTCGTGGGAGAATGTTATGCCAAGTGATTAACATATATAGATGCATAGGAATTAGGAGTTATGGTTTTTTTAAAAAAAAAAAAATCTCAGAGAAAGTAAAAACAGAGGATTGGGGAAACGGCTCTTCATAGTCAGCAAGAAACCATGTTTCAAAAAAGAGGGCAGAGAAATCCAATGTTGACCTCTGTGTACACATGTGAATGAGCTGAGAGAGAGAGAGAGAGAGAGAGAGAGAGAGAGAGAGAGAGAGAGAGAGAGAGCACATGTAAAATGGAAACCGAGCAAACTGAAAAACTGAAGAAGCGTCATAAAATAACAAAGCAATAGCACAACTGTGGTCAGTCAAGTATGTTAAATTTGACATTGGGAGGAGCTTTACAGCATTCTAGAAGGACTGTCTAAAATTAACTTTGGGGTTCTTTAAATTGCCTGAGAGGTGAGCTAGCTGCACTTGACTCCTACTTACTCGGTGAAAGTAAAGTTTTCTTCATCCAGCTGCCCACAGGACCAGGGTCTTCCTTCTCCAGCAGAAGGGCTATAATTCTCCACAGACTACAAAATCTCCAGGTTTTGGAGATACTTATGAACAGCAGACCCCAAATCCAAAGCACTTGTTGCTGAGTGGTGTAATTGTACCCTCACAGATAGCATACCCCTGTCCATTGTCCTGGTGAGCTCGTCAGGAGAGCACTGTAACAGAGGTATGCTTCTTGTCCTAGGTGGGGGATTTGTCCAAGAGTGTGACCTCCTTCTGCACCATCTCTCTTCAGGGATAATGAGAGGCTTCAAAGCTCTGTACCTTCTTTCTTACCCCACTCTTGTTTTGTGGTTTTCCCAGACGGTACCTGCTTCTTTACCTACATCCTGTGACTCTGGGAATTGGTCTGGAGTCTATTACACAGCTGTTTAACTCTCTAGGTCTGTTCCTCTATCAATCTCAGACTCTGTCCTTGAGTTTGACCCCTATCGTCTATCATTAAATGTTCTCTGCACAGAGCTCTACTAACCTCAGGCAGTCAAATTAATTAAACACTGTTTCTGCCCCAGAAGGCTCTGGCTTCTCTCATCCTTATACTTTTATTCCATATCTGTAGCAGAAAAGAGAGTGAGCACAATGTATTTAGTAGAACAGAGCATATATTTATTCTCAATTGTCTCTGTGTCACCCATTGATTGAGTATAAATTATGAACCAGGCAGTCTACTGGCCATTTTATAAACAATGTTTCACAAAATCTCAGACTAACTTCTGAAAAGAGAGCTGCAGTTCAGAGAGGTTAAATCATGTGCCTGAGGTCACACAGCTAGTGAGTGATGAAGAAGAGTTTTGAACTCAGTTCTGTTCTTGGAATAATAAGTCATCCTGATTTTTAAGCAACTTGAATAGCCAAAGGGAAATGCAAAGCAGATGAATTGGCCTGGACAGAACACCAGATCATTCAGTCAATTTTTTCTCTAGTCACTAAAACAGTGCCCAAGGGCCCAAAAGTCTGCCTATGTCTCCATACATGATTTATTTATTTTCAAGGAGCGACTTAGTCATTAAGGGAGAAAACAACCTGAACAGCAGCAGATACACGAATCTCTTTTGAAAGTGCCCTTGTCTGCTGGTCAGCACACATCACACTCACACTTAACAACCCACGACGTTCAGAGTACTGAAGGCGTACCATGAGTTTTTGTGTAGAAAGGCATAAAACAGAGTTGCTGAAGCCATATCAAAGTCTACAGTCTACGCAAAGGACAATGGCTGGTTTATTTCAAGTTTTGCATCAACTTCTTTCCATAGACTTTCAGATATTTACTGTTTCTAGGGATGTATGGTGTATTTCCCCGTAAAACAGCCCAAAGAAGAAGAAAGAGCAAGTAATTGCTAACTGTCATTTGAATGTGATTTATGAATACTGTTGATGATGTTTCTTTGTGTGATCTAAAGGTTTATATTGACCAAAGTCAGCGTGTGTAAACATAATCCCCACCTTGCAAATATTAGGATATAGGGCCCTTGGAAGGCAAGAATCTCCACTATAGGATTAGTGTCCTTTATAGAGACTCCAGACAACTGTTACTCCCCTTCCACTGAAAAATGAACACAAGAACACTGCCCTCATCAGACATGAAATTAACTGATGCTTTGAATTTGGACTTCCCACCTATATTAGTCAGGGTTCTTTAGATTCACAAGACTTCTAGAATGGATTCCAATACATCCCATATATATATGTATGTATGTTGTATACTTATACATAATATACATATTTATGGGATTTATTGGAATCACTTACAGTTTGCAGTCAAACTAACCCAACAGTGTTTAGCTGTGAATGGAAAGTCGAAGAATCTAGTAATTTGTCAGTCCCACAAGGTTGGATGTCTCAGCTGGTCTTCAGTATATGCTGTAATTTCAAAGAAGTAGACTCCGATGCCTGTGAAGGAATGGATATGTTAGCTAGATGAAGGCAAGCAGGCAAAGAACAAAAGCTTCTTTCTTTTCTGTCCTTATATGGACTTCTAGCAGAAGGTATGGCCTATATTAAAGGTATGTCTTCTTCAAGATTTGGAATAAAGGTCTGTGTCGTCTAGCCTTAATATCAGGGTCAAAGGCATATGTCTTAGATCAAAGGTGTGTGTCTTCCTACCTCAAATGTCTGGATTAGAAGTGGATCCACCCACTACAAACCAAGCAGAAAACAGGTGTGTCCTCCATTTCTAGAGTGTAGTTCATTCCAGATACAGTCAAGTTGACAACCAAGGATAGCCATCACATGATCTTACAAAATTGAAAATAAGCTAGGTTCTATTGTTTGTAAAGCATCTAGGCCCTGGTCTTATATTAAAGTAGTTCAAGAAAATTAGGACAACTGGCATTAACAGGAAAGACACACATGCCAAGAAAAGTAAGATGGAGTGCATGTTTATTCACAATGAATGGTGTGTTGGGTTTCTTTTGGGAATATAATTTGATGGAATCATGTAAGAGTAAATATCTGTAATTACTTTGTGTTTCTATTATCTAAGTCCACACTGTGTAGTTAATATTGTTCCCCATAATGAGTCTTTCTGAGCATTTCTTTGGGTTTTGATGTTGATACTGTCATGGTAGATATCTTTCACAAGTCTCTTGCCTAGGACTTTCCAGATAGCTTAATCCAGGAACTTCTGAACCTCTGTTCTAAACTCACAGAGAATGGAGGAAAAGAAGCTGAGAGTAGTTTCTGCTTTCATGGCCTGGATACATAAGGAGTGAACAGTGAACTGCCTCTCTGAATTGGAGGAAGTATCAAAAGTCTCTTGTCTTGAGCTTGGTGATCACAGTCTCCCCTTAAGATATTTATACATGTTGTGCTCTCTGTGTTTGTAATGTTCTTTTCCAACTGTCTACATAGTAATAAGCCCTGTGTTCTTGTAGTCTCAGTTAAAGGGCCACTACCTCCTCTCTCTCCCCTCTCTCATACACACACACACACACACACTAAATTTCACTTATTTATTTGCTAATTTTACTTTTTCCCACTGGCACATAAACTCTTCAAAAACAAGAAGGATTTAATACATTACCCCAAGAGTTAGAACAGTGCCTAGCATTTAAGGGGTACAACAGAATTAATTGCTTTGTAAATAAAAGAATACACTAAATCCTGTTGAATCTGGTCTGGTAAGATATACCAGGCTCAACTGGAATTGAGTCTGAAATAGTCTTATCTGTTTAATGTCATAGATTTTGAAATGTCCACCGTAAATGTCAACCAGGGACAGTGGTTTTAATGTTGTTTTCTCTGGCCCGCTTTTTAAGGTGGTGTCAATTACTTATTCTTTGAACCCTCAGGGAGATCGGTCATGTCTTCAAACACACACCAGTTTTCTTAGGTTACATTGGATTCTAAACAAATACTCTCACTTTCTTTGAATGCTACAATGAGAGAGGCATTGCTTCATGGATCAGAGTGATCCTAGAAGAGAGCTTCAGGAGCTAAAACTCTGAGCAATCCAGACCCTGACTCCCACATCTTCCAAATCTCACTTCTGATAGAGTGCACACACTTCTTGATTGCTTTACATATTGAACTGCCTCATATTGTGAGATGAGGAAAAGACTCTACTGGAGACAGAGGAAGCTCTGAGTGATTTATGCAGACCCAGCCTGTCTCTTTGGGAACACCATTACAGACCCTACAGACACACACGTGCCTCTGTGCCTGCCTATCAACCTCAAGTTCATTCCGTTAGGTTATTCACTTAGTATACATATTTAAGTCATAAATTACACTGAAGAAGGTAATACCTGAGTCCATGAGACATTAGAGAAAGTCAATTCATTAGCTCACTTTCCTCAGGATATCAGAGGAGTTGTGGCTCTGAGCAAGTGGCAAGATCCAGAGCAGCAACCATGAAATGAATAGAAAAGTTATCAAAGTGAAAAGAGAAGCTCACTAGAGACCATTGACCTATTCCAATGTCATCCTGAGTTCACAGTGGTCATTGGATAGCATTGCCTTATGTGACTTCTCCTGTCCCTAAGCAGACCAATCAGCCACAGCCATTTATAAGCTGGCAGCCAGCACAGCTTCTCACTGAAGACTTCTTCTGCATGCAGTCTGCCAGTAGAACAGATTTTCAATGGCCTCTGTCTGTGGGATATTGCTGTCTATTCAGGCATAAATTTCCAAGCAGGGCAAGATAATGATTCCCATTAATGTTGATATTATTCATGCAGCTAAAATCCACATGCCCCCAGCTAAAACATTTCCCCATAGAGGCTGCAGCCCTTATCTACTCAGAAATCCTTCATTACAGGTAGGTAATGTGTTTGTTCTGCACAGGAGCCTGATATACTGTACTAGCTTCCATTCTTGTGCCTGTGAATCCTCTGAAACACTGGGGGACTTTTATGCTTATGCTTATTCACTAAGCCCAGGCTTCCACTTTGGAGCATCCTGCTACTGGGGCAGATGTCAGGAGTTGGTACTCTCAAGATCAATGTTAAGAAAATATAATCCCTTGCAAATAACATCCCCCATAAAACAGGACTTCTCCTACTCAACACTCCTGCCATTTTGAACCAGAACTCTTATGCATACGATAGGAGAGCTATCTTTTATATTGTAAGTTGCTTAGCAGCATAACTGTCTTATACCCATAGAGACCAGTAGTTTATCCTGCTTATTCTTATAATGTCAATAAACCCTGCCAAATGTACCAGAGGGGGCTGGGACCATAGAATGCAGCTGAACTGCCCTACTTGAGAATCAGTTACATATGATTTTTTAAAAAATGAAAAGAAAGATATTCTCTTATTTCCCAAAATCCAAAATCTAACCATAGGCAAACACACATGGGTAAAAAGATATTATTCAAAGGTATCAGACATGATCTCTAAGCAATGACAAGTCAGGAAATAAATTCAGGTTTTATTAGTTCTGCATTAAGAATTCTACAGTGAGAAGGGTATATACAGATTAGGTGAGACACTTTTGCCTGCCCAATGAGACAATGGATGAAATTCAGAACCATTTATAGAAATATATTTCTGAATGGTCACACATTAAAAACAACAGACTCTGGATTAGAATTTGGATTGCCATAGCCCAAGCTATGAATATTACTGCTTTCATTTATTTACATATACATATGTATGTTTCTGATTCATCTATCATAGATAGATAATTGTATTTGACACGATATAAAATGCCAAGCTCAAGTATGAAAAATTGCACACAAAATAAATACTACCCCAATAATACATTGGAGACTGATTATTAAGTACCTCCTGTGCATGCATGGCTGGGTATTTAAATCTATCCTGTTATGAAACTTCTGTAACAATCTATAAGGGTATCACTATTACCTCATTGGTAATGTTGGTAGATGTAATTATGTACTGTGGCCCTGTTGCCCATGTCATTGTTAGAAAGACAAAACTTAGTGAGATAACTAAAAAAAATGTCAGGAGTATTCCAAAAATGTGTCTAGTAAAGTAGAAAGAAAATTTCCAGTCCTTGTTGCTAGTAAAGAAACATCTTACATTGGCCACTACACATGCTATGTGCTCAGATAGATAACTGCTTTCACCTTCTCAGAAAGCCCTCCTGACCACATATCAAAAGTGGCATGCCCTCCTTTCCAATTTGTCTTTATCACATCACCTACTTGTCTGAATATTTCTTAACAATATTTAGAAAGCCTTATTTGCATTTATGAGCTATCTCCCGCAGAATGCTAAGCCATGAGAACTTGATTTTCTACTCTAATCCAAATGCCTCAAAGAATAGCTTCCCATTATTCACCTCTCAATAAAATTTGTAGAATAGGTACAAGAATGAGTATGTCGTGAGCTCAAATATCTATGCTCTAATTTCCAAGACTCTATATATGTTTATCCTATCATTCCTAAACCCTAGTGTGTTGGTTTAAGTGAGAATGACCCCTAAAGGCTCCTGTGTATAAATACTCTGGGTGGTAAAACTGTTGGGAAGGCTAGGATGTGTGGCCATGTTGGAGAAGGTGTGTCACTGGGGGTGAGCTTTGAACTTTTAAAAGATACACACGGTTCCCAATATGCCCTTCTGTCTCCTGCTTGGAGGTCAAGGTATGAGCTCTCAGCTGTTCCTGTGAGCACACCTATGCTCTGGCATTATAGACACTACTCCTCAGAAACCATAAGCCCAAATTCAGAATTTTCTTTTAAATCTGTTTTGATCATGACATCTTATCATAACAAGAGAAAAGTAACTAAAACACCTAGCAAAGCCCAGATAATAAATAGCATCCCAGAGTCTTGGGAGCACTATGAATCAGGGAAGCCTAGTAGATCCTTGGAATTGGAATCTTGGACCTAATGTACCGAGTATAAAATCAAAACCTAGGAGTTGTACAACTTCTCAAGGGTTTGATGATAAGCAGTTCAAATACCCCAACATCTTTGTGCTTGATTCATTGCTGTCTTTGTTTATTTTCTATTGCTATAACAAAATACTTCAATGTTGAACTATATAAAGAAAAGAGACTAATTTAGATGAAACTACTGCATGTGTAAGAGCATGAAAATGGTGTCTATTTAGTTTTTAATAAGGACCATATGTGGAAGGTCACAGGTACTGGGAACAGAAAAACAAAAGAAACCTGAGAAAGGGAACTTGCTTTTATTACAAGCCACTCTGCAAAATAATTAACATATACCAACTAAATTAGAAATGACCACAGGTCTTTCATGAGGAAAGAGTTCCCATGCCCATGTAAAGAGGTATAACTACCTCAGAGCACCATAAAGTGGGAAGATCAATCCTCAATGTAACTTTTAGCAGAAATAATCCACACCCACACTGCATCACATATTCCAAATGACAGAGGTGTTTCTAAAACAGGATTGCACTAGGACACAGTTTAATAAATTCTTACTGAATGTCTGCAGTGTCTTAATCACTGTATAAGCAAAATAGACACAACATTAGACAGGGTTCTTTAAACAAACTGAATCAACAGACTATATGTAGATGTAAGAAGAGATTTATCATAGGAATTGGATTTGGCATCCATGGAAGATATGGATACTCGGCATTGGTTGTTTGTAGTCTCGAGAACTAATGATAATGGTGGTGGTGGGATTCTGTTCAACTCACAAGTCTTGAATCAGTGGGAGGAAGAGGGACAGTGTGAAAATCTTTGAGTGCAAAATCCCAAGAACCAGAAGTATCAACGCTGAAAGGCAAAGATAGTAAGTGTCTCAGCTGAAGGAAAGAAAGACCTCAGGCTCCTCTCTCCCACCCTTTGCGCCTATTCAGGTCCTCCCTTGATGACACTTGACCACAATGCTAAGAACGATCTATTTTGACTGGTTCACTCGTTCAGATACGGATCATTTGGGGAAAGTTTTCCATAGTCAGGTCCAGAAATAGCATAACTGTCTGGGCCTACTCTAGCCCAGTCAAGTCAACGTGCAAACCTCACCACTGCACAGACACTATGACATCTACCAAATGGGATACTTGGCCAAGCTGCTTGCCCATGGTTATTACGATTCTTATATGACTAAAAGCTGTGTCATTAGCTCAGAAACCATCCACTCCAATTAGATACTCACCTAAATGACACACTTGGACTTGAGTATCATCCTGGATCATTGCCCATGTGCTATTGGAAGCAAGCTTCTTAATGTCACTAAGGCTAATGTTCTTCATCTATACTGAAAGGATAATATTTTATACCTCTTAGATCTTCTCCTATGAATCAATGAGTGCCTACATGAATGAACTGCCTTTTGAAGGATGAAAAACGCTCACTAAGCTCACTAAGAAAGATGCCTTGTTGCTGTGCTTATTATTGTTACCTGGTTATGAGTATCTCTCAGGAGGATCTGCAGGACCTCTATACCCATCAAAAACACCTCTTTGAAGGATGAGGAAAATGTCCTGGATTGGTCTCCATAAATGCCTCTTTCTCTGTGCCTGACAGAGTTAAAGCTGTTTTCTCAATGTGCCCTGGTCCCCAAGGGCCCTTAACTTACCAGCAGAATCTGCTGCCTCCCTCCTGTGCTCTAACCCCTCCCACTCCCATCTGCACCAATTAGCAGGGAGCAGATTGCTGGAGACCCAGGAGAGCACCTTGAGGCTGGGAGTGCCATGCCAGGAATAGGGAGCCTTCGCAGTCTGTGCAGGTAATGGGGTCGAAAATGAAGATGTATTAGGGAAAGAGGAATTACAGGTCTGCTGATTAAGTGATGAAGTGAATGGAAATGAAAAACGTGGCATAAATTATTAAGGAAATGCTAGCTGCTCCTGGCAAAGGCAGCCAATGGAGGAGGCAGGAATCCACAAAGGTTAGACAATGAACCAGCACCCGTTACCTCAGGCCCCACTGTGACACAAAGCTGAGGAATTTTATTCTGCTTTTCTTATTCTTTAGGGGTTTCTATATTTTCAAAGATGCCTTTAGTTCCTTAGTTATATGGCTGTGCTCACTGAATAAATACTATAAGAAGTGACTTGAGATTAACATAAAAATGCACACACATCTCTAATCAGAATAATTGAGCTGAAATATTCAGATATGCTATTTGGATTCTAGACAGTAAATTTCAAATAGCAATTCAGAAACCTGACCTGAGAACACTTTTCTAAGCAGCCTTGCAGGATGGTGTTCTCTAAAATCACTGCGGTAAAATGAGCTGATTCAGAAAGGAGAAAGGGTGAAGGGAATTCTGGGAGACAGGCACGGGTGTGTAGTTATGCCCCTCTAGATACAGCCTTGAGGGAGTTTTGAGCATGTTCACCAATCGATATAGTTTTCATTAGGGTGTTGCGATAGTGTTTGCCGGTCCCCTTTCCCCTATCCACAGGCACATGTTTGGACTGAATCCTCTCTTTCCCCTCCTTCCCAACTCACTTAGGAGCACAGTCTCTGGTCACTTACTGTAAGAAGAGTTTATGGCATAGAGTCAGGGCTAGAGGGCATTATGTAAGATACAGGTACAAAGAAAAGTACACAACAAAGAGACTTCACTGCTCTGAACAGAATGTCCAGTTGCCCCAGCCCAGCTCCTAGAAAGCTAATGTGTTTCCTCTTTTGTTCAAGAATTACAAGAGAGTTTTTGTCAATAAATTTCCTTATCCTTGAACTAATGTAAGCAATGGTTCCAAATGCCACCAGATAACAAGCTGGCACTTGAGACTTGATGTCTCTATTGGCCTCCTGACATATAGTCAAACATACTTTACTTGAAAATCTCTGGGGACTACAAACTCACAGCACTACAGATCATGACATTTCTGAACAACTCTTTCTAGTCATGTATATAGGTAGAGGTGGCAAGTCATGGAAATGAGCCATCATATAAGAAATCAATTAATGTCATTAAGTCAAAGCTGTGGACTCCTAATATCTCAGGGCACTGAAGAACACTCATATTCCTGCTAAACAGCCTTTCCCCCAAACTTCCTGGCATGCAGGGCTGGAAGCTATTTCTTCAAAGAAAGATTGAAGGAGAGGAATAGAATTCAACACCTTACGTCTGTCCAGATCTTGCATACTAGATAGCATCAAAAGAAAGATAAGAAATTATTCATAAAACAACAGAAAGTCTTGTGTCTGCCTCCATTAGATCATGGTAGGGAATCTGAAAATTGCCTTTGTGGCATTTTTGTTCATGTTTCCTTGTGTAAATTGCATTTTTTATCGTAGTGACAGAGGTAATATATTTTCACTATAGAAAATTCCAAAACATAATAAAGAACACAGAAGAAAATAAAAGTCATCCGTAAGTTGACAAACCACAGATGCCTGTGTCCTTTCGGCACATACCTTTCCAAGGACTTCTAATGTTTTGTTTGTTATGCTCCGTAATAAGGATTATATTTTTCATGATGTTTTATAATTTTCATTTTATTTCATGTAATATTCTATTCTTTTGCAAGTCATTAAATATCTTCATCATGTTCTTTAATAGATATTATTTGCATGTGCATATATGTAATAAAATCAATTATTCTACCATGGATAAGCTCTATGATTTAGCTTTAGTTGTCAACTTGACACAACTTAGAATCACTTAAGAAGAAAAAGTAAATGAGGAATTTTCTATGTTAGCCTACAGAAGGATTTGTGTAACATTTTCTTTTTTCTGTTTTTTGTTTTTCTAGACAGGATTTCTCTGTGTAGCCCTGGCTGTCCTAGAACTCACTCTGTAGACCAAGCTGGCCTCGAACTCAGAAATCCACCTGCCTCTGCCTCCCAAGTGCTGGGATTAAAGGCGTGCACCACCACTGCTAGACTGTAACATTTTCTTAATGATGTTAATTGATATGGGAAGACACAGCCCACCATGAGGGTAACCATTCCCTAGGCAAGGAGTCCAGAACTGCACTAGAGTAGAGAAATAAAGCTGAGCACAAGAAATCAAGTAAACAGTAAGCAGAATGAATGCACTTATTTCTCTCTGCCCTTGCCTATGGATCAAGCTCCTGTCATTGTGGCTTTCACACAGTGACTGAGGACAAGCTGGAATTGTAAGCTCAGATAAACCCCTTCTTCTGGAAGCTGTGTTTTGTCAAGGTATCTTTACAATAGCCACAGAAATGAAACTTAGGTCAGACACTTGGGCTATCCGTAGCACTAAACCATTGACACATGATGTGGAAGTTTTGCCTGGACAGGAAGAATACAAAAAGTATTTTTGGAAGGAAGAAAATATTTAATAGTACTTTTCATAAGTCATGAAAGCCTACACTATAGTTCTCAAAACTGGCCAAGACAATCTTAAGAGCATTTCTCTCTACCTTTTCCTAACCTCAGACCAGTTTTTGACCCTAAGCCCTGACACTCTTCTCTTGAAGCATTAAAATATGATAAATTCTGTCTTTGCCCCTTTAATACATACATTGTTTTTAAAACTTTATGTCCATTTTACAGGTCAAAAGTGTTGATCTCAAGAATTTAACAGCAAGCATCAAGGGAAACAGAATTCCTACCCATTGGTTTCTTTGGATAGTAGGAGTCTAACCTCAGTAAGTAACATGACCCAAGTTATAAAACCACATATGTCATGAGACCATGAGTTTCGTTTTTTCCTTATGTGTGATACCAATCAGAAAACATCTATGGCCTCCCATCGCTCCATCCTATTCTTAGAAACCCTTCAGCCTTTATTTATACAGAATTAAGTTCAAACTGAAGGCTGGCCTATGGTCCATATTTCCAGAATATTGATGAAAATCTTCCCTGGCTATTTAACTTAATCTAGCACAATTTTTGCTTTAACAGACTGAAAAGTCTTAGTGGATTTCAATTCTTATTATGCAGGTGAGGAAAAAAAAAACAAGATAAAGGAGAAGTACTCAAGCCAGGAAGCCCAGAGCTCTGAGAGTTGATATCGGTCAAATTTTCTTCTCTTTGAATTTTAATATGTTACAATGATATAAAAGGTCAAGTGGTTTAATTACACTATTGAGAACCATGTTGGTGAGTGGCTAGCTCCTCTATGGCTTCTTCAGCTAGGAAATGGAACTAATGACCTACAGGTGCAGTGTGAAGGTTACGTGAAGTAGGCTATGAAAATTGTTGGTTCCTAGGACTGGAAGACTTCTGTTCTTAAATGGTTATTTTCATTAAAGTGGGAGATTACCGGTCTTACAGTAAGTGAAGGCTGGTAACAAATTTATTGCTTGAAGATTAATTTAATTAGGTAATGAATTGATGTTCTTAAACATTTTTCAAAGGTTTAAGTAGCAGATGCAAAGCTCAAGGTCCTCCTTGGTCCTTTGGTAGGCAGATTATATAATGACCTTTGAAGATTACTGACCAATAGTTATTCAGACAAACATGGATTTAAAGGAAGCTATGAAGGAATTCTCCAAATATTAATTAACTTCATAAAACAGCCAACAAAATGCAGTAATTGTCTAGATGGGCTAATGGAATTACATATGTCCTCTCTCTCTCTCTCTCTCTCTCTCTCTCTCTCTCTCTCTCTCTCCCCTCTCTCTCTCTCACTTGCACACACACACACACACACACACACACACACACAACAGAGTACTATGTAGACACACAAGGATTCTAGATGCTGATATTAGAATGTCTATCTACCTTGTTTCTCTTTATTTTCACTTGCCTCAAAAACATTTTTAATTTTATTGAGAATTTTATGAATATGTATGTTTTTTATCAAATCCTGTACTCATTCACTCTCCTCTGTTTATTCGTCTCTGAGTCTATGTAGTGATTTCTGTGTGTGCATGGATATATACCCACCTATTAGAGCACAGAGCACAAAATCAGGTCAAAAATTCCTGACTCTTACTCTACCAGCAACCATCAATTTCTAATAACTCCTCAGCTCTTCTTTGATGACCCCTAAGTTTTAGGAAGAGAGGGTGTGGTATAAATGTCCTCATTTTATTCTCATATACCACCATATACCAAATATCTTTGATAATAATCCAGAAATCCACAACTGGTCACCTTACATCTTTGAGACAGTCTCTTACTAGATTTGAAACTGGGCATTTCAGCTAGACCACTTATCTCTACCTTCAAGCACTTGTATAACACATATTCACTGCTATGCCTGGCTTTTACATGGCTAGAAATCTGAACTCAAGTTCTAGCACAAAACTTTATCTAATGAGTCACTTCTCTACCCCACACATACTCCTTAAAGGCAGAAAGGTTTTTCTGGTTGGCTCCAGAAGTCATAGTCAAAGATATTCCAGATGTGAAAGTTCAACACATGGTTGATATGTTTGAAGATAGAGAAAGCTACATGAAAAGGAACTTAGGAACAGCATGGAGAAGCTGAGAGTTAGTCATGCTCAGAATCGAGCAGAGAAATCACTAGTATGCATCATGGAGGTTGCTTCCTAAGGAAACAGATTATGGGAACCACCTGAATGAGTTTAGAAGTGAATTCTTCATCATACAATACAGATTGGGAATTTATTTCCTTTGAGACTCATAAACTCCAAAAAAGAAGCTAATAGGCTCATCCTAACTTCTGACCCACATAACATTGAGGTTTCCTGTCACTGCACTTGTGGTAATTTGCTATACATCAAGAGAAAGCTAAGGCATACCTATTGTGGTATATGAGAATATTTTTTAATCTCATTCTTTTTCCACTGTAAATTGCAAACCAATGTCAGATGCAGAAACAACTACACAGTTCAATTCCTTTGTGTACCCACATACTCTGGACCAAAGTCAAAGCATGACATTATCCCCAGAGGATCCCCCAGCTATCTGGAAAGACATCCTGGTTAAAAGTCTAAGACCCTCAAGAGCCCCTTTAGAAATAGACCTGCTTTTCAGGCCTCAGTACCAATGCACAGAAGAGCTCAGACTGGTTTTGAAATTGAGAAAAGTAGGCAAGTCCATTTGGACCTTTTTATTGACATTTCTGACCTTGCTGGAAAAGTGTTATGCTTTGCTATAAAAATTATTGAAGAGTTCAGCTTGCTGAGTGATATTTTATATTATAGGACAGAGCACTCCAAGCCACTCTCCTCAGAGGAGTTCAGCAGCCCTGTAAAGTCTGGAGAATCTCTATGAGA
This sequence comes from Uromys caudimaculatus, assembly GCA_028551405.1. Lineage (NCBI taxonomy): Eukaryota > Metazoa > Chordata > Mammalia > Rodentia > Muridae > Uromys > Uromys caudimaculatus. Next base: position 43,489,901 of record CM052712.1, on the reverse strand, counting down.
TTTTATTCTTCTAGCACCAGGTCTAGGATGCTAGTCAGTCCTCAGTGTTAACAAGAGATCCTGTTGATAGAACTATCGTGTGGCATTTTCTTGATTGAAAATTACTCACCACAACTTCAAGTTCACTCACCATGAGCTAAATCCCAAAAGTAAACTTAAAGTTCTAGGTGATGTATATATACATATATGCATAAAATATACACATACACACATATGTATACACACAATTGTTAAAACTTTGGTGAATATTGGGAATACCTGTGAATGTTGGGTTTGTTTGGATACTGATTCTTTGACAAATATTTTAACAAAAGCAAAAGAAAAATTCAAATTAGGAACAAATAAGTAAATAAAACTCTGGGCTGGATATTATTTAGTTTAAGAGTCCTGTCTTCTGAGAGAATGCTTTTACAACACATAAAAATTCAGCTACTTATTCATAGACATAGGGACAATGTTAGGTTCCCAGGATTAAACTGAAGGAGTCATGCCCATGCATTTAAATATGGAGGGGATGTTATAGGCTACGGATAGGAAACTGCAGTCTCTCTTATATACCTCCTTACACTTGACCCAGAATTGACAAGATAACTGGAAAACTAGTGGTCAGTGTCTACTCCTGTAATTGGACAAGTAATATGAATTTTCTAAACCCTGCTTTCCAGGGTCAAAATACCAGCAGAATTGGTACCCACTTCTCAGACTTGTTCCATCAGTATCCTCCTATGTTGGTAGGGGCAAGGGAGCTTCCTGGGGCCTCGTTCATAACCATTTCATAAGAGCTATTTCCTCAGGACATAATCTTTAAACAGCCTACCTCAGATGCCAGCTCATCAAGATTAGCTTTCAACCCTGTTCTTTTAGGAGAGTGCCCAAATATTACTCTAGAAAAGCAGCCAAGTACAATTACAGAAATTCTCTTTTCTTTATTTTCTATGTCTTTTCTGTTGTTGTTTAGTGAAACTCTTTTACTGGTTTTTGTCTTTAAAAACTACAGCCAATGTTATATTTTAATTTAGTTATAAGTCAATGAGTGTGATCTTGGAATAAAACATATGTGTGGGAAGAATCAAAATTGACAGAAGTCATAGTGATTTGCTCAGGCTAATTTTTCAGCTCTGGCAGTATAGGGTTTCTTTTTAAGTTGTATTTCTGAATCTAAAAGTGGGACACCACCTTAAAATGTCAATGAATATTAAAACCTGGGTTTGCTTTTGAATCAGAAATGTGCTAAATGTGGTGAAAAATTAGGTTTTTTGGCTGTTGTTTTCCTTTTTTAAGACTAGATACTAGAGCAAGCATGACAGCAGGACACATCAGTTGATTGTGTTATCAGCTTCAGAAGACTGACCACGACTGTCAGCCCCACACTAGGCCAGGGTTCTGAGAAAAACTTGGTTTTGCAACATCAGGCCTCTAGCCCGTGCTCTGACATGTACTAAGCAGTTTCTTTAATATTCAAAAATAATTTTTTCATTTGTATGTAGACATATATGTGCATGATATATGTCTGTTGACATGAAAGCACGTATGTGGAGGGCAGAGGACAACTCGGAGCATCTTTTCTCTCCTTACACTGGGTTTGAGGGATCAAACTTAGGTTGGTAAGTTTGTCTTTACCCTCCGAGCCATCTCCCTGGCTCCCTTCTCCTTTTGTATTCTCACCTACCTGATAAAAATTTACTCGCTGTGACTAGAAGTACTTTTAATATCTATCAATATACTATAATCATGATATAGCAACATTGTGGTGGTTTGAATAAGTTTTGGCCTAGGGAGTGGCACTATTAGGAGGTGTGGCCTTGTTGGAGTAGGTGTGGCCTTATTGGAGGAAGTGTTTCACTGTAGGGGTTGTTGGAAACCCTCCTCCTAATCACCTGGGAGCCAGTCTTCTCCTGTCTGCCTTTGGATAAAGATATAGAACTCTCAGCTCCTCCAGCCCCACATCTGCCTGGATGCTTCCATACTCTAGCCTTGATGATAATGGACTGAACCTCTGAACCTGTAAGCCATCTCCAACTAAATGTTGTCCTTGTAAGAGTTACCTTGGTCATGGTGTCTGTTCATAGCAGTAAAACCCTAACTAAGACAAACACCAACCTCAATGAAATATGAATCCATCATTTAAAATAAAATAAAATAAGAAATAAATAAATTTGAAAATAAAAGCCAAATTAATAAATGTGGCTCCTGCAGTAAAGGCATGAAGTTCTTTAGAATTCCGATTGAATTGTCTACCATCCAAGGCAATATCTGCACCATATCATTTCACCACCCCACTTTACCATGTAGCTATAGTCACAATGAGCCCATCCATTCATTTTGGTCAAACAGCTTCTTGTCTAAATTCATGCAACAGGTTACCATTTACTCCTCAGGCCTACCTACATCTATGGAGCATGCATCCCTGAGAAGAGAAAGAGCCCCAGCTGCAGCTGCAGCTCCTCTAACACATAGCACAATAACCCAAGCTCTGGGTCTAATTCAGCCATCTAATGAGACATGCAACTTCCATCAATTCCTTACCAGTGTTCTCTGCACTTGAGAATATTATTTCCATCATCAAACTAATAGCAACTATGCGATTTTACATAAAGGGGGTGTCATGGTTCATAAAACTTTCTTTTTTTTAATACTTTATTTACGTTTCAAATGTTTTCCCCTTTCGAGGTCTCCCCTTTGGAAACCCCCTATCCCATCCCCCCTCCCCTGCCTCTATGAGGGTATTCCCCCACCCACCCACCCACTCTGGTCTTCCCTCCCTGGCATTCCCCTACACTGCGGCAACTAACACTCTCAGACCCAAGGGCCTCTCCTCCCACTGATGGACAACAAGGTCCTCCTCTGCCACATATGTGGCCAGCACCATGGACCCCTCCATATGCATTCTTTGGTTGGTGATCCAGTCTCTGGGAGCACCAGAGGGCCTGGCCAGTTGATACTGTTGCTTCCTCCATGGGACTGCAAACTCCCTCACCTCCTTCAGTCCCTTCTTCAACTCCTCCATCTGGGACCCCACGCTCAGTCCAACAGTTGCTGTGAATTGAATCATGGGTGTTCCGAACTTTTGGGCTAATATCTGCTTATCAGTGAGTACATACCGTGTTAGTTCTTTTGTGACTGAGTTACCTCGCTCAGGATGATATTTTCAAGTTCCATCCATTTGCCTGTGAATTTCATGAAGTCGTTGTTTTTAATAGCTGAGTAGTATTCCATTGTGTAAATGTACCACATTTTCTGCATCCATTCCTCTAATGAGGGACATCTTGGTTGTTTCCAGCTTTTGGCTATTATAAATATGACTGCTATGAACATAGTGGAGCATGTGTCCTTATTAGATGTTGGAGCATCTTCTGGATATGTGGTTCATAGAACTTTCAGTCAAATATTTAAAAATATGCAGAGAGAGAGAAAGAGAGAGAGAGAGAGAGAGAGAGAGAGAGAGAGAGAGAGAGAGAGAGAGAGAGAGAATAGTTTTCTTACCTACAAAGTGTTTCATGGAAGTATAGGCAACTGATTAGGGAGACTAAGCCACCCCTGTCCTGTATTTTCCTTTCCTCCAGGAAACAATCCATTCCCTGCTGGTGCAAATATTCCCAAGGCAAACATCCCTTGTCAGACAGGCACTGGGCAGAATGCGAAAGTGAGTGATACTCTTAGTCCCTAAGCTCAAGTGGCCCAAAACCAAGTTAAAGCAAAAATCATTAGCTGCTCTACCTTTCATGTCTGTGAACCCACTTACCTGTTGGGAGGACTTCCTTCCATCAATGTGAGATGAAGCCCGAATATGAAAACTGCATGTGCAAGGACATGTACAAACCCAGGAAAATTCAGATTCTATCGACAACAGGTGGCGACAATGGAGTCGGCCGCTCATGGCACTGGTACCTCATACTGAGAAAAGCGACTTTTGAAAAACATTGTCCTTTGCCTTACAGAAACTTTGCAATTTCATGAGGTCCCATTTGTCTATTCTTGATCTTAGAGCATAGGCCCCTGGTGTTCTGTTCAGGAACTTTTCCCCCGTACCCAGGTGTTCGAGAGTTTTCCCCACTTTCTCTTCTATTAGATTCAGTGTAACTGGTTTTATGTGGAGGTCCTTAATCCACTTGGATTTGAG
>CM052712.1:43451903-43485281 GCA_028551405.1 Uromys caudimaculatus | reverse complement strand
TGGGCCTGAGGGTGCTAGTGGCCCCAGTAAAAGGGAATGTCAAGGTGGGAATATGGGTAGGTGGGAGGAGGAATTCCCTCACAGAGGCGGGGAGGGGGAGGGGACACGGGGTTTCCAAAGAAAAGGGGAATCATCGGAAATGTAAATAAAATATCAAAAAAAAAATTAAATAAAATAATGAAAAAGGAAAAAAAAAAGAAAGAAAAACATTGATACATAATAGATGGTGTAATAAAACATGGTCAGGAAGGTTATCATTTTTCTTCTGGCAATCTAAGATGAAGGCAAGAACAAATAAGTTCCCTTCTGGGGAACCAGATTCTTAACCATTTTCTAACCTAACCTCAGTTGCCCTTGCAAATGCTCTTCTCTTCTTGGCTGTCATCTGCCTCTAGAGTCGCTCTCTGATCCCTTCCTTATAGAGTGTCTCCAAGTCCTCATGCACTCTGATGACAGAAGGCAGTGCTAAAAAAAGAGGTGGAAAGGGCTGCTCTCCTCTGATAGAGGTCAGTCCTTCCCTGGGTACATGATACAGATGAGAATCTAGGGATAGAGTTTTATAGAAAGAAAAATACAAATCCTTCTGGGTTTATGCAAATCTTTCTAGGTCTAGTCTGTCATGAGACCACTCTGTCTCATCACCAACCAAGTACTAAAGATTCACATTCTTTGGCCCCACCCATTTCATTATTTTAGGCAGGGTCTTGTATAGCCCATCACAGGATGACCCTGAATGCTTTATATAGCTAAGGATGACCGTGAAGTTCTAATATTCCTGCTTTGTTGAGGTCCATGAAGAAGGAACAAAAAATGGCTTTAGAACTCATGAAACACAGCCCACCAGTTAGTACAATCACTATGGCTGTGTCTCAGAGAGGCAAAGCCCCAAAGACTATGTGTCCTAAGGACTTCATGCTGTTGTGGAGTTTTGCTCTGCTTTTGCCTTCACATTCCTCTTAATCTAAGAGTTGTATGATTACTCTAGGGGGTTTCCAGCCCCTCATTGGCACTATCACTGGCCCTCACAATAATGGTTCTTGATCTTTCTCAAGCATTGCTGCTGGAGCAGATGAATGATTGAAACATCACCCTCGGAAAGAACTTTGTTTATAACTTGTTAACAATGGCCACCACACTTAGACATAATTTGGAGATGTAGATGGGTAATGAAGTTAGGTCAAGATGTTTTTACTAGTGAATTTGATGAAGAAATCTTAGGAAGCAATTTGAAGTTCAGAAAGGCAGGATCTTAATATTTATGCTAGGAATTTTTCATGGTCAGGAAACAAGAACAATGGCAGCTGGACCTCCACTAGCTGACGTGACTCTTTTGCTAAAACTGGGCTGTTAGTCAAGATGATGATTGATTTCTTATACCTATTTTTGCCCTCAGCTCCCTGATATGATTTAATAAAATTTGCTGAAGAATAGGTGTGCATTCTGAGGATTTAAAGTAGAAATGACTGACTGTTTTTATGTAAAAGTTTAGATTTGTGATTCTGTGTGTGTGTATGTGTGTGTGCCAATACCATGCCATTTTTATTACTATAGCTCTGTATTACAATTTAAAATTAAGGATTGTGATACCTCTCGTAGTTCTTTTATTACTCAGGAATGTTTTAGCCATCCTGAGTTTTTGAGTTTTCCTATGATGCTGAAAATTGTCTTTTTAAAATCTGTGAAGAAATGTGTTGGAATTTTTTTCTGTTATATATTTTATTTATTTATTTAATTTTATTTTGTTTTTTACTTATTTACTTTACATCCACTCTCTGCCCCCCCGTCACCCTCTCACAATCTTTTCCCCATTTCCCTCCCCTTCTTCTGTGAGCAGGTAGGGACACCTCTGGTTATCACCCCACCCCGACACACTAGTCTCTGTGAGGCTAGGCACGTCTCTCCCACTGAGGCCAGACAAGGCAGCCCAGCTAGAAGAACATATCCCACATACAGGCAACAGCTTTTGGGATAGCCCCCACTTCAGTTGTTCAGGACCCACATGAAGACCAAGCTGCACATCTGTGTCGTATATCCAGGGAGGCCTAGGTCCAGCCCGTGTATGATCTTTGGTTGGCAGTTTAGTCTCTGAGAGCTGCAAGGGTCCAGGTTTGTTGACTCTGTTGGTCTTCCTGTGGAAACATAACAGAAAATCATTAATAGTGTCAGAGATTGGTGTTTGCCTATTGGATTGGTTTCAAGTTAGGCCAATTATTGGTTGGCTTTTCCTTCAGACTCTGTTCCATCCCTTGTCCCTACATTTCTTTTAGACAGGATAAATTTTGGGTTTAACGCTTTGTGGGTGGGTTGTTGTCCCTATCATTCTATTAAGGTTCATGCCTGGCTATAGAAGGTGGCCTCTTCAGATTCCATATCCCCAAATGCTGTGGGAAGGACACCCCCCATTGATTCATGGGCTCCTCCCTTATCCCAGGTCTCTCTGTCTTCCTGGAGATGCCCCCTACCTCCCCATCCCTGTCATTCATCAGTTGCAGATTTTCATTCATTTTCATGGCCATCTGGTCATCCTTCCTGTCCCTCCACACATCTGCTCCTGAACCTGCCCCCATTCCTCTCCCCATCGTCTCTCCCACCCTGTCCTTTTCCTCCAACTGACTCTTGTGACTAAGTTTTACCCCTTCTAAGTGAGAGTCAAGTATCCTCACCTGTGCTTTCCTTCTTGTTGGTGTAAGATAGAATCTCAGAGTTGTTTTGATTTGCATTTCCCTGATGACAATGTACTTTGAACATTTAAGTGTTTCTTGGTGATTTAAGATTCCTCTGTTAAGAATTCTCTGTTTAGTCTTGTGCCCTATTTTTTTAAACTGGGTTATTTGGGTTGTTGGTGTTTAATTTCTTGAGTTCTTTATAAATTTTGGATATTAGCCCTCTGTCAGATGGAGGGTTGGTGAAGATATTTTCTCAAATTATAGACTGCTGTTTTGCCCTATTGACAGTATTATTTGCCTTACAGAAGCTTTGTGGTTTCATGAGGTCCCATTTATCAATTGTTGATCTTAGAGCCTGAGCCACTGGTGTTCTGTTCAGGCTCATGTCTCCTATATCAATGTGTTCAAGGCTATTTCACACTTTCTTTTCTATAAGATTTAATGTATCCAGTTTTATATTGAGGTTCTTGATCGGCTTGGACTTGATTTTTGTGCAGAGTGATACATATGGACCTATTTTCATGCATCTGCATATAGATATTCAGTTTGACCAGCACCATTTGTTGAAGATGCTTTCTTTTCCATTGTATGGTTTTAGCTTCTTTATTAAAAATCAAGTGTTCATAAGATTATGAATGCAGTGGAAGTTTCTGGATATGTCAGGTAAGGCAGACCCACATGGTGTTTTGCTGAAGTAAGACCTGTGAGAGGACACATGATGTTTGGAGACAATATAAATAGTACTCAACAAACAGTGGCGGCAAACTTGTATAGCTAGTTTTGCAACACTTCATTGGTCCTGTGTCTTCATCTAAGCTGATCTTCATTTTGTTGAGTGAGGCTCTACAGAGAACTTCTCCTGACATCTTGGCTGGCCCCGGTCACTGCTGCTGACTCATGCTGATTAGGTGGCAGAGGACTGGCAGTTTCTACTAACTAGATCATGACACTCCTGCTGATTCATGTTTGCTATGCTGACACTACTGAACTGTACTGCTGGTATCCTCACAAACAGAGATTGAAATTGCCCCAAGGAACCACTTTTAAATGGTCCATATCCCCTTGTCCTATTTACCATCTTTTCTGCCCTACCTTTGGACAGTGAGCTAGAATAGGAGTAGAAGCATTTGAGAATCCTTATTTAAAATAGATTTTTAAAAATCTAAGCCTACAGGTAGGTTTATTTTGGGGTATTCAACTTGATTTCATTAATCAGCATGTCTGTTTCTGTACCAATACCATGCAGTTTTTATCACTATTGCTTTGTAGTATAGCTTGAAGTCAGAGATGGCGATTCCTGCTGAAGTTCTTTTATTGTTCAGAATTGTTTTGGTTATCCTGGGTTTTTTTTTTTTTTCTTTCCATGTGAAGGCGAGAATTGCTCTTTCAATGTCTATAAAATTTGTGTTGGAATTTTTATGGGAATTGCATTGAATCTGTAGATTGCTTTTGATAAGATGGATGTTTTCACTTTGCTAATCCTGCTTATCCATGAGCATGGCAGATCATTCCATCTTCTGATATCTTCTATTTCTTTCTTCAAGGACTTGAAGTTCTTGTCATACAGATCTTTCACTTGCTTGCTTAGAGTTACACCAAGATATTTTATAATATTCATGGCTATTGTAAAGAATATTGTTTTCCTAATTTCTTTTTCTGCTCATTTATCATTTCTATAAAAGAGAGCTACTGATTTCTTTGAGTTAATTTTGTATCCAGCCACTTTGCTGAAACTGTTTACCAACTGTAGGAGTTCTCTGGTAGAATTTTTGAGGTTGCTTATATATGCTATCATATTATCTACAAATAGCAAATACTTTGACTTCTTTTCCAAATTGGATCCCCTTGATCTCTGTTAGCTGTCTTACTGCTCTGGCTAGAACTTCAAGAACTATACTGAATAGATAAGGAGAGAGTGGGCAACCTTGTGTTGTCTCTGATTTTAGTGGAATTGTTTTGTGTTTCCTACATTTCACTTATTGCTGACTATTGACTTGCTGAATATTGCTTTGATTATGTTTAGGTATGTGCCTTGTATCTTTGATCTCTATAATACTTTAACATAAATGAGTGTTGGATTTTGTCAAAGACTTTTTCAGCATCTAATCCAGATGATCATGTGGCTTTTTTTCTTTCAGTTTGTTTATATGGTGGATTATGTTAATGGATTTTCATACATTGAACCAGCCCTGTATCCCTGGGATGAAGCTTACTTGATCATGTTTTTTATGTGATCCTGGATTCAGTTTTCAACTATTTTATTGAGTATTTTTGCATCAATGTTCATAAGAGAAATCAGTCGGAAGTTCTCTTTCTTTGTTAAGTCTTCATGAGATTTAGGTATTAGAATGACTGTGGCCTCATAAAATGAGTTTGGCAGTATTCCTTCTGTTCTTTTTTGTGAGATGCTTTGAAGAGTATTGGTATTAGCTCTTCTTTGACAGTCTGGTAGAATTCTGCATTATTGTCATCTGTCCTGGGCTTGCTTTTTTTTTTTTTGGTTGGGAGACCAACTGCTTCTATTTCTTCAGGATTTATATGGGCTGCTTAATTTATTTGGATACTTTATCTCTGTCTTTTGGTTAGTTTGGCTAAGGGTTTGTCCATGTTCTTGATTTTCTCAAAGAACCAGCTCTTGGTTTGATTGATTCTTTGTATTGTTTTCTTTGTTTCTAACTGATTGATTACACCCCTGATTTTGATTGTTTCCTGCCCTATACTCCTCTTTGGTGTGCTTGCTTCTTTTTTATAGTTTTCAAATGTTTTTTAAGTTGCTGGTATGAGAAGTTCCTAATTTTTTATGGAGGCACTTAGTTCTATGAACTTTCCTCTTAGCACTGCTTTCATTGTGTCCCATAAATTTGGATATATTGTACCTTCATTTTCATTGGATTCTAGAAAACCTTTAATTTCATTCTTTATTTCTTCCTTGCCCTACAGATCATTGAATTGAGAGCTGTTCAATCTCCATAAATGTGTAGTCTCTCTAGTGTTTTTGTTGCTGTTGAAGTCCAGCGTTTATCCATGGTGGTCTGATAAGATACAAGGTATTACTTCAATTTTTTTATATATGTTGAGGCTTGCTTTGTAACCCATGGCACTGTGGGGTTTTTTTTAGAGATTGCAAGACATAAGTCCAGGCACTTCTAGTTTTTAGAGTTTCAGTTGACAATTCCTTTGTAATTCTGATAGGTCTGCCATTGTATGTTACCTGGCCGTCTTCCCTTGCAGCTTTTAATATGTGTTTTGATTATTATGTGGCAGAAAGATTTTATTTTCTGGTCCAGTCGAATTGGTGTTCTTTAAGCTTCTTGTATGTTTATAGGCATCTCTTTTTTGAGGTTGGGGAAGTTTCCTTCTATGAATTTGTTGAGAATATTTTCTGGGCCTTGGAGCTGGGACTCCTCACCTTCTTCTATTCCTATTATTTTTAGGTTAGGTCATTTCATGATCCCACATTTCCTGGATATTTTGTGTCAGTAATTTTTTCTATTTAACAATTTCTTCCACTGATGTATCAGTTTCTTCTATTGTATCTCCAATACCTGACAATCTCCCTTCCATCTCTTGTATTCTGTTAATGCTTGCTTGCATCTGTTACCCATGTTCTCTTCCCTAGGATTTCCATATCCAGTATTCCCTTAGTTTATGTTTTCTTCTATTGCTTCTATTTCTATTTTCAGATCCTACACTGTTTTAATTATTTGCTTCATCTATTTAATTGTATTTTTTCCTGTATATCCTTACGGGATTTATTTGTTTCCTCTTTAAAGACCCCTACCTGTTTGATTGTATTTTTCCTATATTTTGTTGAGAGATTTATTCATTTCCTCTTTAAAGACCTCTATCATCTTTGTAAGATTGGATTTAAGGTCCTTCATTTTCTTGTGCTTTGGTTGTGTTAGGATATCCAGGGGTTGCTGTTGTAGGGTAGCTGTGCTCTGAAGGTGTCATATTGCCTTGGTTTTTGCTGATTGTGTTCTTTTGGGGGCCTTTAGTCATCTGGATGGCTTTGTTCCCTGGATATTCCTGTTGAAGTATGTATTGGGAGGTGGATTGACCTTGATCGTTCTGGTGTCACAGGCCTCTAATGGGTATCCTTGGGATGTATAGTTCTGGATCTGCAGGTGTGTATAGTTCAGGATCTGCAGGTCTGTATGATTCAGAAGCTGTATGTGTATGTAAAATGTTTAGAGCTTACTCATTGGAGCTTTGCTCTCTTCATCCCCAAAATGGGTTTATATGTATGAATGTAAAGTGGTTTGATCCATCCACCCAATGTGTGAATATGTGTGTGTATGTAGGTAGGTATGTGTTTATGTATATATGTATGTATGCATGCATGTATATGTGTAAAGTTGTTGGAGCTTGTCTTGTTTTATCCACTCAGTTTGTGTGTGTGTGTGTGTGTTTGTGTATGTGTGTGTGTGTATGTGTATGTGTATGTGAGAGAGAGAGAGAAAGAGAGAAAGAAAGAGTTACTTTCCCTTCTTTTTTACAGCCACCAGCTGCCATCAACAGCAGCCTCCAGTCATCAACTCTATGTCCTGCCTCAGTTTACCCAGGATATCAAATGCTTTTATACCCTTGGTTCTGGGATTACACACATATTCCATCATGCCAAGTTTATGAGGTGTTGGGACTCAAACCTTGATCTGTGTATATCCTAAGGAAGAAACCTACTGACTGATCGATATCCCCACCCTTGAAGAATCAATTTCTAAATCTAAAAACTACCACATGTCTTTGCTCTACATGAGGCTGGACTTATGCAATAGCTTCACGTTTATACCTGCTTCTAGCCTTCCCTGCAGGCTGCCCCTCACCCCTCATCACCCATTGAATTTGGTTAAATCACACCAACATTCATAGAAGCTGAGATAATCATGTAAAATCATAAGCATAAAATCAATATCTAAGATGTCATAAATGTTCTATAAACCTCCAGCAGCTACTAGTATTATTATATTGTGATTGGCATTTCTACCAGTAATTTAACCTATAATATATATATTATATATATAATATATATAATATAATAATATATGTCAAGGGCATTCTAGAGCAGGAGATAGCAGAAATATTTTTCTGGAACCATTTGACCCCTGAGAGCCACAGCAGCCATCTCATAACCTACTAGCCTCTTAATCAAGGCTACCCTTGTGTCTTCTGGTTGCTTTATAACTGTTAAGCCACTAGAAAGAAAGAAACAGAGAGTCTGGTTCCTTGACCATACACATACTAGATGTCAAGTGTTACAAAATGCAGTGTTATCCATCATCAGACAGTGATAAACTATAATGAAATACAATTTCACTTTGTACTCAACCATGCATTTTATGAGACTCCCATAAAGTTTTACCATCAACCTCAAAAAGCAATAGTAAAGCCCTATGATTCCTTATGTTTTACTTTCCTGGGTGTCTTCAACAAAGAAAACTATTGATTTTGAGTTGTCTGAAGTACATTCTATAAAAAATTACCCTCAGTCCATAGCTTTCTTTTTACCAGACTCAAAGTGGGAGAAAATAGGAGATCCCACAGAAATACACATGAAAGGAAGTTCTGTGGAATCTTGAGCTAATGGCACCCTCCATTTTAACTACACTCAAACATGGCTGTAAAAGTTGAAATCTTGGGTAAGACTTGTTTCCCAAAAATTCTATATTCCTTATAAAAGCATACCAAATTGCACAGAGACAAGGGTATTTCAAGAGAACAGAGAACTTCTCTCTACAGGTTTTTAAACGATTCATTACTGTGTTTGATCCTTTCAACACTCTTAGACTGTAACTATTAGGCCTATTTCTCAGACAAGTAAACAAAGGTTTCCAAGCCTACGTAGGCAATCTGACATGATGAGCGTGTGTTACAGCAGTGAATAAACCCCAAGTCTTCTGTGAGACTCCTATAACTTGGCTCATCCCAAAGTGCGAGTTCTTCAGTCTGTAATGTCAAACCCAGGATGTGCCAGAATTAAAGGGCACATTCTAAAGAAGCCAGGGCAGGAAAGCTATGGGATGGAAGAGAGAGAAAAAAAAGTCTAAGGGCTTGAAAAAATACACCACAACTGCAGCTTAATCAAAAATCAATGACAGAGAATAAAGCTAGAAATGTTGACACCTTTAAACAAAAGACAGGAGCATTTCCTTCTGTGCTATGTAGGTTTGTTGCCATATTCTGGTCATGTTGCAGTTCCTACGTTTAATCAATATTCCTACTGTGTCACCACATGGCAGAAAGGGAAAAGTGGTATTTAGGGTCTCTATTACTGCCATGGGCAAGTGCTCCATCCTCATGCCCTTGTCAAACATACTATCCCATGCAATCTCACACTACAGATAAGGTTATAATAAATAATTGTGGTCAATAGCATTCAGCTGATGTCCATTTAGTGTGAGTATTACAAACATATCAGTAGAGCCAAAAGCCAGTCCATAAAGACTGGGCCATGCAGACATACAGACATGCATCAACCTTTATCCAAAAAGAGCTTGAGCCCTGTGGTATGTTATTCTGGATGCTTCAAAGGTAATGATCACCCTCATACAGTAAGATAGCTAAAGTCAACTGCGGGTAAATATTCCAAATACTATCCCCCATCCTGCTTGCAGCCTGCCTGAGGTGATGAAGTCCTATAGAAGATAGCATGCATGAAATAGAGTGCTTTAAGCAGTAGGGTTCACATCATTTTCTCCTTTATTTCCCTAAACTGTCTGCAGCAGGAAAAGAAAATCACCATCCAAACAGCTGTGGACAATTCACAAGGAGACACTTAGATCTTCTTAGCTGATTGAAATTTATTTTCAGGTTTTAATTTCAGACACAGAGCTGACCCCAAACCCATCATTACAGTCACTTGCTAATCCTCCTAAGATGCTGTATTTTCTTCATTGCTACTTGCATTTTTTTTTCTTTTGTGTTTCCCTTTCACTGATTGCTCAAACTCAATGTAGGACATGGGGAGGGTTCTAGTGGGTGCACATAGAGACATATGCATTGCACCTCACTCACCTATAACACCTGCACCTTCAAGCCCATATTCAGTAAGAGAGACAGTAAAACATCTCCAGGAGGCAGAGGAGCTGCCTAGCTTTGCTGCAATCACTCCTAAATGTGTCTGTGTACATACACACAGTTGCTTGGCTCATTTGCAGCCTCCCTGTTAAACCAGGCTCGTTCTTAATCTTCTACTTCAAATTGTCCTTTGAAAATACAAGTTCCTCCTGAGCATGCATTACCCAAAGAATAAATGCTGTAGTCTGTACAGGCATGTTCCTTCTAAGACAATAATAAGAAATGACGAGACAGAACTAGTGGTAAGTCAAAAGCAGCAGATAGCTTTTGTACAACCTGTCTCAGGCAATTTGGTAATGGTGATTTCAACCCACCCTTGGGAGACACTCAGCTGGTTAATAGTCTGCCCCAATCTGCATCAGATCTTTCCAGCAATTGCCTCCCCCCAATCCAAAGTCAGGCGATTGAAAAGGCAAGTTCTCGCACCTTCTCCGTTCCCTAACTGCAGTGCAGTCTTGTCTTAGTTCCTGAACTCCTTGATTTCAATCCAGTGTAAGAAACAAAAAGGTAAAAGGCTTCTTTCACTTTTCGTGTGAACTGTTATTGGAGGTTTTAAAGACTCTTTTCTTCACTAAATTCCTTGGTGTCTTGGAAAACATGATGTATGAACAAGCTAGGCCCTCGTTAGAATCACCGCTGTTGTGACAGTGAACTTCGTATACAGAGTCATTACAGGTCCTAGACAGCAGAAATGCCTGATATTCCAATCTGTATTCCCCCAACACAGAGGTCTACAGGGCATAGAGAATGCATTTCCAATTGAATCAAATACAAAGGACTTCATATAGAAATGGCCAGAGGATGACTTTGCTCCCAAAAGGGTTTCCTTCTGGGGAATTTTCATTTTCTCCTTTGGCCTTTCCTATCTTTTGTCAAGTATTCTGACATGAAGACTTATTACCTTCATAATCATTTATTTGAAAATAAGTTGCTTAAAAATGAAGTCTCCCAAAAGGTCCTGGGAAGCTGTCCACAAAAGGGTAAATTTTTATTCTGAAAAATGCTGCCTTCCTCATGATCGAAACAGGGAACAGTATTACTTGACTGCATTCACCAAGGTAATGATATGTATGTGATATCTAGACAGTTCACCTTATCTATTGAGGGCATTTATGTAGGTTCTGAAAAGCCTTGACTTTAGCTTCAGGGTGTTCATGTATGCATTTAAGCTCCATTTAATATGTAGATAAAAAAGCAATCTAAATCTAGATTCCAAAGATGTGACAAGACCTTGACAAGACTTCCATTGGCATAATTGTGGAAGTCCAGGTTTTTCCCAAGAACACTGGATTTTTGCTTCCTACCCAAATAGAAGAGATGGCTTCTGAGCTCTTACTGTTGCAGTGTCCTCTAGCAATTACCCTGTGCCATCACTGAGAAAATTTTCACTAGTGCTCTGCCTTAGTGAACCTTTCCTTGTTACACTAATGGTTCCCATGGAATTTCTACCTCTTGTAAATAATGCTCCTAAACACACACACACACACACACACACACACACACACACACACACACACACTATTTTATTTTTGCCACCATCTTAAAAAATCAGAGGTCCAATAAAATAAGCACTTTATTCACCACTGCCCTGCTTTAAAGTTCTCCTGTTCTGTGAAAAAGAGAAACTAGTGCCCCTCAAATTATCCTGGGAGAAAAAGGTTGTTGTCTCCTCCTGTCTTCAGCCTGGATGCCTGGACAGTGACAAGAAACCCCAGTGCAATGTACGCTTCCAATGTTCTAGCTAATATTTCCCTTCTCTTTCTCTTTTAATTGAAAAAATATTGTAGAAAACGATTCATTTACCTTCAATTATTTTTTCTTCTATGAAATAGCTAGCTTGGCTCTTGCCCTTCTTTACTACTTAAGACTAATCTGGAAGCTCAGAACTCCCAGCTCCAATCAATGTTGGTGGAAACAACATGGAAGGCAGTGAATAGCACTAAACTCACTGACTCAATAAATAACAAAAGCAGATAAATAGAAAGAGTGGAAGGAAACACAGAGCTCGATACAACCCATGCCTCTTTTTCAGAGTTCTGATTCTACCTGGACATGGGCTATGTTTTCTTCTAACTCTATTAAGAGTTTAATGGCTTTGCCCTGGAAGTTCTAGGATCAACGTTTCAATGCCCCAGCTGCTGTAGGAGGAAAATATTGGCCAGGATCATCACTTCCTACCCAAGGTTGCTCTAAAGGTAGATCTCAGAAATAAATGGATGACTATAGTCTCAATTTGAACTCAACAGCAACCCTGTTTGCAAAGATTTTAGATTTCTCTGAAGATGGAGAGAAAATGAGGTTGCACAGATTTAAGTAACTTTTATGGTGTCTCAGAGTTGAAAAATGAAAGCAGAGGTGAACTGGTACTGATCGAGAAGAGCTATTGGGTAATGATGAATCTAATGCAATTGTTCAAGTCAAGACGCTCTTTCCAATGTCTCAGCAAAGCACCTTTTATGCCCTACCTCATTCATCCTTCTAGATCTTAATGATTTGGGCTTCACGACTGTTATCACTCTGCAAAGAAGAAAGCGGCTGAAGGGCAGAGTACAGTAGCCTGCCCAAGGGCACAAGAAAAAGATAACTCAGTCAAGCATGTGCTCTACATTGCTAACGAATGATCTTATCCACTGTGCCTAAGAATCTATTAACAAACACTTTAAAAAATCAACTTCATAAAATAACAATGATAAACAATGTGGAACTAGATGACAATTTATTTGGGACAAGCCATAAATTCTACAGGAATTTAGAATGAGAAGAAATTAGACCCATCAGAACCTTCAGGAAATATATAAAGGAATATGGAAGTAAGTGTTGGGCTCCAAAGGATGCAGAGGAGTTAGTTAAACAAAATGATGAGGTAACATTTAAGGAAAGTGCCAAGGTAACTGCATTTAAATGTCAGCATTAATGGCATAATAAGCAAAGGAATGCAGTCAAGAATAGTAGCCTTGACATTTTGGAGGATGGAAAGAAGGAAATGAATCAGAAGATAAAGGCCAGCCTTGAATCTTCCTTGTCCTCCAATCAGTTTGTCTTATTGTCATCATTATTATAATTCAGAATTACTTTCAATATCTGATGAAGGCTAATGGATTATCTTTCCCTATTAAGACTTGAATACATCTAAAGTTGTCTTGGGTGCAGTAGACTTCCTATATACAAAGACCTCCTTCTTGATAAAGCATGTCTACAATTCTCTGGCTCCTAACTCCTACCCAAACATTCACTGAGGATATTTCTAAGTTACGTAAGTCCAAAGACTAGGTACTCTGAGGTCTACCCAGGACTCTACATCCTGGTAATCTCAGGTTCAGTCTAAGACTGTCACTCATGTTCTTGAAGAGCACTCACCTTTCATGTGGGAGATGCTGCACCAGGCAATAAACAGTCTAAAACCAAGCCTCCGACCCTTTCTCCTTGTCCATCACTTTCATTATGTCTTTCCTAATCATTTTTCAAGGTTTGTGATACTCTGTTGCTTTAACACTTCCTTCCCAAAGCCTACATACTTAATACACCTCACATAGGTCAGCTAAATAAATCTTATAAAAAATAAATTCACTCCCTACTCTAAGTTATCAAAACTACTGCAACTTTCTCAGTATGTGACTTCTTTGTCAATGTGGAAGATCAAAGGGTTCATTGGAAGGCTGGCACCTTGTTGGGTTAACTGGCAGGGTGTAGAGTGAAGTCCCAAGTTCAGCCCAGGGCTCAGGGCCCCTCGGAGAGGCAGGACACAGGCAGTTAGACCTTGCTTACCCCACGGTTGGGTTGTTGGACTGTGAGAAGCCTGGGGGTGGAGGAGCTGCAGCCTGGGGACCCAGGGACCGCATAGAAGCCAGCTCCATCTGGTTCCCACACTCTTGGGCATCGCAGGTGCTGTTTGATACTGCGGAAGAGCTGAGAATGGAGTGGGGGCCCGCCGCTTGGATCTAGCCGAAGCCTAAGGGGAAAGGCAGGGAGGAGACCAGCTGGATCCCTCCAGGGATGGGAGTCTGTGACTTGGTGCAGGCTAGCTGGTTGGGTTGGTTTGGTGGTGGCCATGGCTGGGAGTGCTGGGAGGCTTTCTGCAGGAGGCTAGATGCAGGTCTTTAGAAGAAGGCCTGTTCCACTGATTCCCACAGCGAATCTCGATGAAGAGAGAGAATTCAGGGTTTCAGGGTGATAATTGTCATGGCAGAGAGTGGCATGAGTGAATCCATAGTCCCCCTCAACCTCAGACCTCAGGGAGGGATTGAAATAGTGGCTGGGAAAGAGAGTGGCTAAGCCTTTAGGTGCCTCATTAACATGGGGATGTCTTGAGGCTACATGACCACGCCTCTACCTGTGGAGGGGTTTGAGGCTACATGAGTGGTAGTCACAGACCTATGGAAAGCTGTAGTCTCCTTTCTGGAGCCCCGTTTCCAGGAGCATGGTCAAACACCTACCATCCCTTACAGGGTTATTTCCTACTGGGTCCACCAGGTTTTTAAACCTTAGCTCAATCAGAAATCAGGCTACCTTTCATAGTCCCAAAGTACCTTTAAACTGCCAAGCCCAAAACTTGATCCTCTCCATGCTAGGAAGTCTTGGGAAATGGAAAACTCTGTGGCCTAAGATTGCAGATCCAACAAATAGGAAAAATCATAATTCAATATTTCACAATTGTTGTATTAAAAGAAATAGTTTATACCTAGTATTTAGCTAACCAAAGCACATATCTAGCTTCTGAGAAAAGTGTAGTATACTTATTTTCCATTCTTATCAGCGTGTGGATTATGTTTTAAGTGATTGATTAGCAAAATGTACTTTTTTAAAAATTAAAGCTGGAGAGATGGCTCAAAGATGAAAAGTGTACATTACTCTTGCAGACAAACTTGGTTTGAATCCAGAATAGCTCATAAATGCCTATAACTTTAGCTCCCGGGAGATGGTTCATTGGTTAAGAGTACTTACTACTCTTCCAAAGGACTCAGTTTTATTTCTTAGCACCCACATCAGGCAACTCACTGCCATTTACAGCTGCAACTGCAGGGAATTTGATATCTTCTCTGGCCTCCAAGGTACTTTCTGGCCTCTCCAGACACCTGTATACATGTGGCATACATTCACACAAAAACATATATACGCATGAATAAAAACTATAAAAAGAGTCCTATAAAAATAAGCAAGTCTAGAATCCCATTGTTATTTAGTTCTGGGAAATAAGATAAGCAGACAAATTCTTGTGACCAAAGAATAATTAGTCAGTATCTTCATTATGTAATAAATATTTAGTAGTCTGCCTGATTTCCACTATTGCACAAATTGAGTATTATGCTTCAAATGAGATACATGTCCCAATTATTTGACTAACCATGTGATGTGAGACTTGTTTTACTTTTAAACATTACTTATGAGTCCATGTATTGTTAGGGATAGATTTCAGTGCCAGGGGACCTTGTTAGATTGTTTCTTTTAGTAGGTGTATTGACAATTAGTAGGTATGCAGGCAAGGTTATAAATTCTTTACTTATCCTCTGCCACTGGTTTTGGATAGCTTCCTTTCTTCTTTTCATTGAAGATAAGACACGCAGCAAGCACCCTGAGTAGTTGTTACTGCACTTCAGATAGTTTAAAAGTTATATCCTCCCCTGGCTCAGCTTCTCACTCTGATGGAAAATGAGGGTCCACTCCAGCCTCTCCCTGCCTAATGATGACAAGCAAGTCCACTCCAGGCTCCCTAAGGGTTTTCCACAAAGCACACAATGCCTTGGAAAATTACTGTGGATGCAAAATACCACCATTAAAGGAGCTATTTTAAACTAAATTGATTCTTTGTTCTTTAGCCAATTGGCTAATCCTCCTCTTGAGGCATGCTTCCATTAAGGAAAGCTTAAAAACACAGCTCATGGACTTGAGACTCAGAGGAGGCAAGGGAGATGCTGACATAGACATTAAATAGGCTCTAGCCAAGAGGGCAGCTGCATTCTGATGAGCTACTTGAGGATTCTTCAGGATCTGTCATCCTCTGTGTCATGTCAAGAAAAGCAGGAAGGAAAAGTCAAAGGAAATTGGGAGGGTTGGTCTAAGTTTGATCATTGATGATGATGTAAAATGCAAAACATCTGTCTCTTGCAAGTTGTATGCTGAATGCCACCATGACCCTTGTTCCTGGGGGCTCTGATATAGCTACAGCTTTATGTCACCCTCATAGGAGAACTCTCTGATCCTGGTCTCTATCTGCACAATATAGTCCTGAGAAGATCTTTTAGGAATGGAGAGTAAACCCACTGAATGTTCTACTAGACTCCAATGAGAAAAGAAAGCAGTGGAATAAGCAGACAGAAACACATAGATTTAAAACACAGGAGCCTGGGAGGACAGATACATACATGGCCTGAGCCTCATTCACACCTCTCTAAGACATAACATTGGAAAGAAATGTTTCTTTTTTCATTTTTAACTTTTATTTAATTTTCTATGTAATCCTAAACCTCTGTCTCTGTCATCAAACTATTGCTGAACAATTGCTTCACACAAAGCACAAAGAACTCCTTCTTTCAGAAAAGTCAGTTGACACAATCCTGATGAGCAGAGCTCAAGGAAGAGTAGAGATACTCATATCCCAGCCTACCCTGCAACAAACCAGTGTCAGAGTCAGAAAGGACCCTTCCAGTAGAACACAGAGGTTAAACCATCATGTGTTTCTACTCTAGGGTAAACGGTTTAAAATAGTTTTTAAACACAGCCAGTTTAAGATTGACTAAGTTGGGGGACTGCACTGGGAAAATAACAAGGTAAGTACGTGAATATCAGACTCTCCAATTAAAAAGTGCCATCCATAGATAAAATAAAAAATTCAGAAGCTTCTCAGAGATGTCAACTGACTCATAGGTGACTTAAATGAATCATTGAAAAAGAGTCCTTTAATCTCTTATATAACAGGTCTCTGAAAAATTAATGTTGGAATCATAATTCCATTTTTTAAAAGCCCAGCAACTGTTCTAATCCATACAAGTGCTTGTCATTGACAGTGGTGGTCTTACTGAGTGCTGCCCCCATTCACAAGATAGTCAAGGTTGTAAGTTCTATTATATAATCTTAATAAAGAACATCCAGAAAGCCATAAATGGAATTATCTTCCATGTAAAATAACAAGATTTTAATTAGTCTTTATCTGGAAGAAAAAAGTAATAATCAAAAATCTTAAAATCATTTGCCTTCAATGTATCTGCAATGGTTTGATGTACAAATATAGGCCTTCAGAAGAACACCAAATCTGTTGCCTTTTGGAGTTGTGTTTGACCTGTGTTAATCAGGATTCCTCATGGGGAACTGCTCCTCCTGCTCTGAGTTTCATCAAAGATGAGACTGAGGCCCCCTCTGATGCCTTGGGTGTGTATCTGATGGTGCTTTTACAAAATGGACAGCAGGGGTAGGTCAGTGGCATGCAACAGAGGCTGTCCACTGTCAGGTGATCACATGCCTCTATCTGTAAATCATTCTCAGTGTTTAACACTTTGCAATCTCCTTTCGGTATGCCTATTGTGGTCATGATAACTTACCAGTGTTTCTTTGCTAAAAGAAGTTTAAGGTGTTCTTGTAAGGCTAACTAACCTTTAAGGTTCAAAAACTTCTATCTGTGCTGAGGAGACCTTGGCTTTCAGGTAATCAGAGTTTTGCTACTATTGTCATTGAGTTCCAGTAACTCTTATGTTGACATTAGAAATTCCTGGAGCAGGTTCCATCACATTGCACAGTGATGTGTTGGATAGGGTTTTTACGGCTGATCCTAATCTTATAGATATTATCTCTTATACTACATCATAGTATCACCTTATTAAGAATGAGTGCTAACACTGTGCTGTACCAGAATATGAGAAGTGACCAAGCATATCTGTTCCCATATCTGTGTTTGGTAATGTATAGATGTGTGGGTGAGATTGGTTATAGTGAGGGCATTCACACCATGGAAATCAGCATGTTTGATTTTTGTTGTTATTGTTCTTTGGGAATTTCATACATGTATAGACTGAGTTTTTGTTCCCTCATTACCTTTTCTCATATTATACTTCTCTCCTACTAAAATCCCCTTTCCCAGCAAGGTCCCAGTACTGTGATGATTTTTTTTTTGAACCACTAGGATTTATTATGGTTTCTTGTATGAGCATGAATAGAGGGTTATATACATGAACATGGGCAACTTATCAGTAGCTATATCACTGAAGAAAGTGACACTTCTTCCCTAGTAGTTTATGGTCCCTCAGTGAGAGGTGGGGACATCGTGATCTGCTCTTCTATGCATGATAAAATGGTGATGGGTTCTATCCTGTCTGGGTCTTATGCAGTCACAGCTGCAGTGAATATACAAGCACAGTGGCCATGTCATGACCAGAGGATAGTTTCACAGCACTTCCCTAGAAACTCCAAATTCTCTTAATCAGAGCCACTCTCCTCCACTCTAACTTTTGCTGAGGACCAGTTGGTAATATTTATCAGCATCTGCCAGCTTTACACCTGGCCAACAGCCCAATAATTTACCTCTTCTACCAAGCATGGCAAGTGAAAGAGGCCAGCCTCTGTCCACACACACATTTACTCTTGGGAGTAGTCAAGAAGAATTTCTTTACTGATTAATAGAAAACTAATCTTAGACTTGTGAATGATAGGCATTGTCTTCTATCCTAAAAAAAGACTGAAATTCTACTTATAATTCTCATTTTTACTGTACTATTTCTAAGACAAATTGACTCCTTGAACTTGCACATAAGTTCAAATGAAGAATTAAATCAGGAACCCTTGAGCAACTTATTATGAATTGTTCAAACACCATATGTCAAGCTATTAAGATTTTCAGAATAGTAATGACTCCTGGGTTGTTCATGTTACTGCACAAAACATGTCTACAAGCATCTCCCTGAAGCCTAGCCTCCAGTAAGCATTTAGTATCAGCTGTATTGATTGGTTCATATTTTACAAACCCGTCAGTCACATACTAAGTAAAAGCTGATATCTGTACTTTGGATTCGTTTCTTTCCATGTGGTTACAATAAATGCCCACTATTAATAATCACACAGATCTGGAATTGACAGAACACAGATTTGCAGTTGATGGATCTTTCACCCAGCATCATCTGTTTATTGCCCTATAAAATCTTCAGGATTAACAAAATGCAAACTTTAGCTATGCTAACTTACCCATATCTTAGCACTTTCTTGGCAAGCATGCTTTGCTAGATATATCTTTTTGACTCTTTTCCTCTTTTCATGGTAAACGACAATAGAATAAAAATCAATATCCCTAAGAAATATCTAATGTATCCCAGTAAAGACCAATTGCTCAAAATAGATTTAGGAAGAGAATCCCTTTTTATGCCAGCACTTTCACAATGGACACTTTAAAATACAAGGCAGATGATGGAGAAGAAAGAAAGAAAGAAAGAAAGAAAGAAAGAAAGAAAGAAAGAAAGAAAGAAAGAAAGAAAGAAAGAAAGAAAGAAAGAAGGAAGGAAGGAAGGAAGGAAGGAAGGAAGGAAGGAAGGAAGGAAGGAAGGAAGGAAGGAAAGAAGGAAGGAAAGAAGGAAGGAAAGAAACAAAGAAAACAAAGAAAGATAAAGAAGAAAACAGCATTGTCCATTCTTGTCGTTCTGAGTTCTTTTGTGCTTGAGAATATCTCAGCTTCAATGGGTTCCTCTCTACTCCACTTAAATGGAATGGGATCCAATCACCTACTTTAACAAATTTTCACGATCCTAGTAGGAACTAAGCACACAGATGTTACAGGTATAAAGTTTCACATCACATAAGAGAGCTTGAGTTTTGATACATTTCAGATTTTGGATTCTCAGATTAGAGAGAAAGTCTATGTAAATATTCCAAGATTTGAAAAACTCTAAAATAGGGAATACTTCTGATCCCAAATATTTTGGGTATATGATATTATATCCAAGTGGGGTTTTTTGTTTTTTATTTATTTTATTTATTTTATGTATTTATGTATATAAGTACACTGTAACTGTCTTCAGACACACCAGAAGAGGGCGTTAGGTCCCATTACAGAAGGTTGTGAGCAACCATGTGGTTGCTGGGAATTGAACTCAGGACCTCTGGAAGAGCAATCAGTGCTCTTAACTGCTGAGCCATCTCATCAGCCCTATATCCAAGTTTTATATTACAGTTCTGGAAACACATAATTTTTCTAATAGACCTAAAATCAAGGTATTCTAGAATCTCTTGGGCTGGGATTCCTTCTTCCATTTTTAAATTCATCAGTGAATTTCTCTCTCCTCTCTCTATATATATCTATATCTCTTTCTCCCTCTCCTCTTTCTCGAATTCCCTTTCAAATACCTTATTAATTACACTGGTTACACTATATAATCTAGGATAATTCCTCAGCTGTTTGCTGTGTCCAGGTCTTTAATGTCTTGACCTATAAGAGGGTCAGAACTTTCAAAATGATAAGAATATCTGTGAAATATCATAGGTAGAGTCTTGTGGTAAAAATTCATTAGTGAAATTGTTGCCTACCTTTGTGTAAATGAAAGCTAGTAGATTTGTTCCTCTAACTAAGGAGACCTCCAGGCTGTGTATCATGTGCCACTGGCTGTCTTGTCTCTTAAGGATGTGGGAGAGTAGCTACAAAGAGAAAGGTTAAATTTGTAAGGAGAACTTTAAGGAAATATATTTTTTTTAATTCCATGCTTTTACCTTTTTACTCTTATGTGCCGGGTTGGAATATAAAACTATTTCAAATCTTCAATCTCTTTAGTCAGTAAAAGATTTTAAAATAAGAAGTAGCCTTAGGATTGAGATCAAATCAATGGTTTACCCATAAGACCTTTTGTTAATACTTCAGAAAGACTCAACAGCACACCTAGTTAGAGCCTCCCAACTAGACGAAAGAGTTACTCAAAAATCTTAAAGCCAGTGTTCTACAGCACCTGCACACAGCCCAAAATAGACAGAGGTCTGTCTTTAAAGGAATTACGGAATGACTTTAGGGGCACAAAGTGAACCCAGACAAATTTATAAAATTCCCACCGAGTAAAATATATAAAGTTTTGTACCATCCTGAACTATGTGAAGCAAGGAAAGTTTAAGTGAAAAGAGGTGCTGGCCCCCCAACATTCTACAATCAGGAAGCAGGTGGAGAAGAGAAGTAGACTGGAAAAGCAAGCCATTAACTCCGTGCAGGGGAAGGGCAGAGGGAGAACTAAGGGACACAGGGAAAAATGAAAATAGTCCTAGCCAAGAGACATTCTTCCCTCCAGAGTGGAAAACCACAGCAATATCACCCTGTAAGTTTCAGAATTTCTATGGGCCTATAATTGTCATGGGCCTACTTTTATAATAGCAGTGGTTATGTTATTAACCTAAATTGATCTTCCCTTTCCTCAGTGTCTGTTAGATAGAAGGCATTGGATACCTACCATTTTAGCTCAGAGGTTCAAGATGAAGACAAACTAGAAGAAAAATCTTCATCCATACCTGCATATGATTCATATCATAGAATCCATAAACATCAAAAGTTAGGCAAAACTTTGCATATTACAGACATACACACATAGGGCTGTGGATGAAAACAGCAGACAATTGCAAGGTTCTAAATAACTTAAAATACACTGTATCCACATCCCCATAACTACATTGGCTGAGTCTTCTGCCAAACTGACTCTGATTGGATTTCCCTTACTAATGAGACATCATTCAAATACTACATCTGTGAGTTTTACTTGGACAAATTTGATGAACATCTATTCATCCAGATAAGGTACAAGCATACACATACACACATATACAAACACACACAGAAACACACACACACACACACACACACACACACACACACACACACACACAAATCACTAAATTTTGATTTTATTAACCAGTGACTTTAATGGAGATTTTTTAATAATGGTATGGGTGAGCAATTATGTACAAGAGAATAAGTAATTCAAAAACAGCTTCATCACCAAAAATCCCACAGCCCAGCATGGAAAACAACTCAAAATGTGCGTCCCTAGATCTCCCAACCATATATACAGCCAGCTCTATCTAAAGGATTTCGTTGCCCCTACAATGTTATTTTAAAACTTCAGCAAAGGGCCTTGTAATGTTTCAGGAGTTTCCTGGGCCTCGTGTTTCAGCTCCTTCCTGAGTTATATGAGCCTTCGTCCTTTAGAAGAAATCATTTCAATTCAGAGGGAATGTCTAGTTGCACAGCATCCCAAACTTCCTCTGGCTCTTACAATTTTTTTCTGCTCCCTCTTCTGAGATGTTCTCTGAGTCTTGTAGGGAGTGACATAGATATCTGGATATTTTTCTCCTGGACTTCTGTCAGTCACAGTTTTTTGCCATTTCATAATATTAGATGTTAATTTCTCCCCATGGAACAAGCCACAGATTCAGTAAGAAAGCAGTTGGTTGAACCTACACCACCCATGCCACTATTACACTAGTGTATGTAAACCATTTCCTGCCATATTGGTACTATAGTGTGGAGGTTCCATAGACAAATATGACTGTTCGTGACAGTTCTCCCTCAATAGCAAGCACAGTGCCTTTCAGAACCATGAAAGCTAAAGAACAGAAAGAAAGCTTTCAGGTCCCTCGCAGCCTTTAATTTCTCCATGCCCTACTGTCAAAGTGTGTGGTGTCTTCAGCAAGACAGATTTCCCTCTGATGGTGCAAACGAGACTGGTAGCAATAGCTGTTGGGGGGTGCAACAGGGATTACCCTAGCCTACTCATAGGATAGCAACTCATTCTGGGGCTGACCCAATCTTTTGACTCATGGGAATGCTTTTTTTTTCCTTTTCATGCTATGAAATTCTTTAACTGCTGTCTTTACTTGTTATTACTGCTCTTTCAGATGCTTTTTAAGATCTGTGAGGTACTCAAACACTCAGAGCCAAACAGTGGATGGAGCTTGGGAACTCTTGTAGAAGAATAGGAGGAAGGATTACGAGCCCAAAGGGGATAGGAATGCCACAGGAAGACCAACAGAGCCAACTATACTGGACCCTGCAATCAAATGCAATCAAAATTCCATTTTGATTGGTGATGGTTTTCTATAATGGTCTCCATCTGTTGAAAAGAGAGGTTGAGGAGTGAAAACTACATTTATTTGTAGGTATTCAAGCAAAATATTTGGAATGTAGTTAGGAGCTGTGCTAGTTTAATAAAGTGGTTGTTTTAAGTTTTCCTTTAAGTTCCATGAGTTCACTAGCCCTAAGTAGTTGGCTATGCTTTCAGTAACAGGCACGGTTGCCCTCTTGCTCAGAAGGTCTTAATTCTAGTTAAAGAGCTTTGGTTGCCAACAACATATGCATATCACTACTGTACCCTTGGGGTTTTGTTGTCATGATGGTCATCATTGTGATTCATAGGCATCAGAGTTGGAGAAGACTGTTAGTTAGTGTCTTCCTTTGGAAGCTTGCATGCTGTTTTCTGGTTTCAGACCAGTTCAAGCTCAGACGTTTCTGGTCCACTCATTTGAAGTAAACGGAAGTTTACACAATAGAAACTTAACTTTCACCTCCTTGGAGCAACCAAGGGCAAAAACAATCAACCATACTGTTTTGTGAGTCTCTTGGACAACCTTGACCAACCATTCAAAAGAGGCTTCTTATAGCTGCTGTGCAGTTTTTGTCATATGGTCTTTGAATGTTGGAGCATTGTCAGTCCACATGAGAAAATTTTTACTTGAACTAAATATGCTATTTAATACAGACTTGTTTGTACTGCATGGGTTTTTTTCAGGTAGATAGTTAATATTATGATTCCTTATAAATGTTTTAGATATCTTTGCTGCTATTTTACCATCCTTCTTTCTCCATTATCTCCCTTCCCTTCCAATTCCAGTTTACCCCCTTTTTTTCTCCTTTTCCCAGATCATATCACTTACACCTGCCAGTCCTCTCTCTATTGCTCCTTTACTTCTTTACCCTGGCAATGGTCGTTTTTTACTTTCATGTTTTGAAATAAACTTATACTTCCTTAGGATAATTTCCTGATGGCTCAGTCAACCTTCCCTTAGGTTTCAAAAGAACAAAAGACAAAATAATCTAACCCTCATTATATTGGCACAACCAGGCTTCCATCCAACATTCCCACGGATAAATATAGGCATGCAGTGGCAAGCCTGCAGAATGTTACCCCACCATGCCTCCAAATGACCACACAGTAAGACAACTGACATAAAAGTTTAATAAAAGCGTATTTTCCAGAAGTTATTGAGAACAATTAAACTAAATGCCAGCTTAGGTGCTTTACTCCTAGCATCTGAAGCCAGGATACCTCCCCACTCGCTTTAAACCAGCCTCTCACTGTAACGTCATTTCTATCATTACCAACTTGCCTCTCATAAACCCTATGCTTCATAGCCCCATGCTTGCTCGCCTACAGAGCAAGACTCATGGATTAGTATGCATGGGATGTGGATGATGAGTGATGACACCTGTTCAAAGTGGAATGAGGTTTTAAAATATCATCAGCCTTTCCAGGATGAGTTCATACTTCCTTTGTATCATGCAAACCCAATATATAAGACTGTGTGTTTGCCATGGGAATAAAACTTCATCCAAGTAGTGTTGTGTCTTATTTTAAGAGATGCTTTTCTTCCTCAAAATAATTTGCCTTTTTGCAAAAAAAATAAAATAAAATTGGTGTTATTTGAAGCATATTTAGTTTTCCCTCCAGGTTCTTGCTGAGCCTGGACTCCTAAGCAAAGTCTCAAGAAAATTAGAAACTCTCTGCTTCACAGATTGATGAGGCAGATCCAAGTGCTTCAGTGCCTGAGTTCCTCCTGGGAAGTCACTTCCATGCATAGAGAAGGACAGTAACTCTTCCAAGGTAGCAGTTCACTGTATTGACTCCTTGAAAATGAAAGAAGGCAATGAGCCAAAAAGGCTCCCTTACGTACTGCAAGGACACTGGGGAGAATCATGCTTCTCCCTGTGTAATAAGGCTGCTTCTATCTCTAGACCTGTAAGTGGATAGCACTTCACACAGAAGGAAACTGAGGCTCCTGGTACATAAGTGCCTGACATGCAGTCACAAAATTTGTATAGGGCATGTCTTAGAGTGTAAACTCAAGTCATTCTTTGACAACATACTGTAGTGACTGTAACTTTTTTTAAAAGCCTGGCACTAAGTCCTGTACATCTTCATTAGCATTGGCAGTTGATTATTTTATGACTGGTATGTGAGCTATGGAAGACAGTCGTTGCAAAGCAGATGAACACATTGCAGAATGTATGCACTGAGCCAGGTCAATCGGTGCTGATCTCAGGGACTTTGAAGCTGGATGGCCAAAGGACAGTTGACTGACTTCTCTGTGCCTTGCCTTCCATTATTTCACATTAGAGATATTAAAAGCCTTACCTCAAACATTCTGGGAGATCAGATTAGTTAGTATGACTGACAGTTGGTGCCAGCTCTTATGTTGACTGGAATGCAAGCCCAGAACACATATATGGGACCACAATGTTTTAAAACTTTAGAACTCACAACTTCCCACTGATGTCCTTTTTTCTGAATTCCTTTCAATTGATATAGTCAAAAGAAAAAATAACCTTTTCCAGTGAGATGAATGTGGAATTTGTCATTGCTTTGATAAAACTTTTTTATCATAGGTGTAGGTATTAAATAAAATATTTACTGTGACAGAGGGAAAATGAGCATGAGAGAGAGAGAGAGAGAGAGAGAGAGAGAGAGAGAGAGAGAGAGAGAGAGAACCTCAGACTCCTCAATGATACCTTGTGGAACTCAGTAGACACCAGAGGGATCAATGTCTCAGGGAACCCAGACAGTACGTCAGCCCTTCAGCACACTTGTGTCAGCATCTGTGACTCAGAGCTCTGAAGATGAAGGGGAATCAATCAAAACATGTGAATAAATCCTGAGTCTGAAGACAGTGGAATTCAAAAGTACAGACAGAAGTCCGAGGGATAGTCCAGGGAAATCCGTGATGTGCATTCCTAACTCTTTGTGCTTGGAATATATTATCCAGTAAAAGAGAGACAGAGAGTATCAGAAAGACAGAAGTGATTGCACACATAATTCAGCAATAAATATCCCCCTCCTAACAGTATGCCTGGGAATGAGACTAGCAGAGCCTCACCAATGCAACCACTCAGTATATCCCCACAAGTGTCTGGTACAAAACAGTGTGTACAAATGCTAAGAATAGCTACTTTTAAATAATCTGGGTCCCAGTCCCTGCCAATGTCCTCCCCTAGTGCTGTAGCAAAGAAAGAGACATATGTTCCAACAATGGAGGAAAAACAGGACCCAGTGGATTTTCCAGTGTAAACATCCAGCTCCACGGAAGTGCTTTTCCAAAATCTTCCAAGAGTAACCTTGATGACAAGGATGTTATGTGCAATTGCTTTAACCTGGGACCCTCAGAGTTTACTTAAAAGCACTGCCTTTCTACATCCAGAATATAAGTTGGGAAAAAGACATTCCAGTCCTTCTGTAATGTAAGAAATCAGGCATCCTATTTCCACACTGAACTTAATTGGACTGTATTTTATAATCTTCAGGATTTTAATATCGTGAAAGGAAAGGAAAACTGCCCCACCTTTCCTAGCCATGATTATGACTTTATCCTGTCCATGTTGTTAACTCAGTTTACTGTTTTTTAAACCTCTGGGCCTCAGTTGTGATGCAAAGAAGGGGGCAATGTTTGCAATAAACTCGCAGTAGGAACACCTTCAGGAATCATTGAGCATGACTATGGCAATGTGCTTTCATCTTCTGATATGAAGAGAAAAACATCTTCAGATATATAAGTGTTAGGATTTTTTTTTTAATTTATCTAGAACCCATTTATATGGAGTGGGTTAAGGTGATGCTTTCTCCAGGAAGTCATGCATTGTATGTTAGGGAAAGAGTTCGGTAAAGAGATCTATCAAGATAGAACTTTTTAACACCTGAAAGATACAGGCATATAAAAATTTTAAATTAAGCTAAACATTCTTAAGCTCGACATTTTTCTTTACATATAAAATAAAAACAAAATATTGCATTTCCATTATTCATTCAGTTATAGTATATTATATTCAGATGTTTATTGTTTGACAAATTCACACATTTACATAATGAATTTCCTTCTCTCACCACCACCCCCTTCTCCTTCAGAAGCTCTCCATCTCAAGAAGCCCCTCTCTTACTTTCCTGTCTTCTCTTGCATGTGATCACTGTGTTTCCCTTTGAGTTTCTAGCTGGAGTACTGGTGGGAGATTACTTGCTACAGCAAGGGCTTTTGCCTAATATGTGTTATCAAAAAGCAAAACAAAAATGTAAAGGAACAAAGACAGCAGAAAATGCTGGATTGACAGCTACTGGGTTATATTGCTTTCTTTGACACATGTACATTCTGCTGTTCTAGAATTCAACACACTATGCTCTTTGTGTGATGTACCCAGGACTGGACATAGATATCCTAACACTAATTTTTTCATATTATTAGATTCAGAATCACGATACCAGAAGAAAGCAACTAGATTTAATCTCATCATACAATCATTTTCCTAGGATCATGGCCACTAACAATAAAAGAAAATAAAGAAGAAATACTAAAATGTCCAGTACTGGGTGGTGACTATCTTGGATAAAATCTCAAATATGCCAGTGTGTCCAACATCATCCTTTCTAGGGCACTAACCTTTCCTCCTTAACAATCTGTGCAAAGTAATGTCACATCCTAACCAAAGTCAGAGCAAAGACGTTAAAGAGCCAAAATAGTCAACAAAACTAAATTGGAAAGTGTAGAAGTGTAAAGATGTGTCACAGTGAGAGAGGTTTTAGGGTGCCAAGCAAATCGCTGCACATTCAGCATACAGGGAGGGTAGCTCTATGCTTAATATATGAAATTTTCAGAAGGGTCACCTGTCCTTCTGAAGAGCAGCAGCCTCCCCTCCTCTCAGCCTTGGGGAAGCAGCAACCAAAAAGTGCTGGCAGCAGTCAGACAAAAAAACCTGAGTAAGTGGAGATTAACTTTCTGTCCCTCCAGCAGAAATATGCAGAGTGGGCAAAAAGCAAAAAATTAGAAATTCCTCACCACCTTCTCTTGCAATCTTTCCCCCTGATTCTCCAGGTCTACCTGTGCAGCGGACAATAGCAGTGTGTGTTTTCATCCCTAACCACAAAGGAACGACTTCCTCAGCAAACACCCTGTTTTTCACACGCCTTGATTTTTCTCTCTTATATTTTTCAATTTTCTAATCCATTTCTTCCAATAGCTTCTAAGAGAAAGATGAGGGAAAAGCTGTCCAACTCTAACAGTCAAAGTACACAAATGAATAACCATAGGCGTGTGCACGCCTGTGCGCAGTTAACTGAACATTTCAATTCCGTTGACAAAGCACAAAAGGAGCCAGATTCCAGAAAATAAATTCATTCCTTGGGCATAATTCAGGCCTTCCAATATCAAGCAGAAGTTGAAATTATTTGATTATGGGGACTTGATAAAAGGTAACCATGCATTGATGGCCAATTACATGCAGGAGTGGCTGCACTTCTATGTGGACTCTTGGTATTGCCATCTACAGTGCGACATTTAAGACAGTGAACTTAAAATAAGCTGCTGTGTTTACAATGACCCAAAATAATAACTCTCTGATAGCTTGTTGATTTCTATGCATGATGAATGAATTTAAACAATCTCCAATATTCTTTCAAGCTAAATGAATTATGACTTACGACAAGGATTACTCAATAAAGTAATTTAATAAGATAACAGAGGGGTCAAAATCAAAGGAACTTGGTTGTGATTCTAGTGTTTTGAATGCATTCTGATAATCTCTTTGTACATGAAATAATTACATTTAAAGGTATAACAATGGAAATTACTTATTCCATCTCATGGGACTCTAGAAGGATTAGTCAAAATCAAGTTTTCTAATGTGGCTCTAGTGGCAAGGTGGCTGGGACTGGAGTTATCTCTATAGCATTCTTATTGAAATGTCTGGCCCTTGATAGTGGCTCTCAACTGGGACTTCATGGGGTACTACTGTCAGTCAGCCTTCTTTTTTTTTTAAATTTATTTATTAATCATTTTACTTGTTTACATGTCAAATGCTATCCCCCTTCCAGGTCTCCCCTCCATAACCCCCCCAGCCCATCCCCTTCCCTTTTGCCACCCACCTACCCACTCCTGCCTCACCCCTCACCTCTGCTACATAGGTAGTGGGAGCCATGGACTGGTCTATGTATACTCTGATTGTTGGCTTAGTTGCTGGGATCTCTGAGGGGTCCCGTTAGTTGATACTGTTGTTCTTCCTGTTGCAGTCCCCTCAGCTCCTTCAATCCTTCCCTAACTCTTTCGTTGGGGTCATAGGACTCAGTCCAATGGTTGGCTGTGAGTATATGCATCTGTCTTAGTAAGGTGCTGGCAGAGCCTTTCAGAGGATAGCCATACCAGGCTCCTGTCTGCAAGCACATCTTGGCATCAGCAATAGTGTAGGTGTTTGGCGTCTGCTGATGGAATGAATCACACAGCGGGGTGGTCTCTGGATGGCCTTTCCTTCAACTTCTGCTCCATTTTTGTCCCTGCATTTCCTTTAGACAGGGACAATTATGGGTGAAAAAACTTGAGATGGGTAGGTGGCTCCATCCCTCCACTGGGGGTCATGTCTATCTTCTTGAGGTGGTCTCTTCAGATTCTATCTCCCTGCTGTAGGGTATTTCAGCTAATGTCTCCAACCTTCTTTATGTGCCTAAATCCCAATGAAGCATTCAAAAACTGGATACTGTCTGGTATGCTGGCTTTTACAATCAAGTCAGGGATACTAAAATTCTATTTCATTCCATACAAGCAGGTAATTGCAGTGTGTCCATATTGAACTAGAAGAATAAATGTGACTGCATTTCTTGGAAGGAAGAACATCATAGAATTTGAACATGATCTTTTAAGCCTTCACAATTGCTTTGTTCAAATTATTTAAGATATAGGAGCTCCACAATTAGTATCATATCAAAACTTGTTCTCTTCCAATCTCAAAGTCATCAGTACAAAAGAAATGAATCTGAGACCTCTGCCTTGGCCACCAGGGCCCAATAGCCAAATAGCACCAGGAGAAAGCTAGCCTCCCAGGAGTGTGGAAAAGCCCATGAGTGGGGGTAAGACGAGCAACACTGCTCAGAGGGACCTGCCTGGAATCCTTGGGACACAGGGACTGAGGAACAGCAGGGGGAAGGAGCCTTCCGGTTTCCATCTGTGACAGGAGACCTCTGCCTGGGCCACCAGAGCTCCATAGCCAAATAGTGCCAGGACAAAGCTAGACTCGAAGGAGTGTGGGCAAACCTGTCTGCTCAGCGGGACCAACCTGGAATCCCCAGGACATAAAGACTGAGGAGTGGTCTTCTGGATTCTTTCGGTGGCCGGGAGTGGATCCTATGACACAGGGCTCCATACTCAAAGAATGCCAGGAGAGAGCTGGTATCCAAGGAGTGCCAACATACCTTCAAGCACAGGCAAGATCACCACTTCTGTTCAAATTCACTGGATCAAGTGGGACCCTTGCAGAGCCATCAGGACACAGGAATCAAGAGACAGCTGGGGACAAGATACTTCTGGTTTCTGTCTGCACCCCAGAGCTGACACTGTACCCCAGCTCTCCAAACACAAATTCCACTTAGAGAGAGCTGGTCTTCAAGGAGTATTGACACAGAAGCTTGCAGGAAGGACAAGCCAAAGTCAGAGAGAGTAAGACCAGCTAACACTAGAGATAACCAGATGGTGAAAGGCAAGGGCAAGAACATAAGGAACAGAAACCAAGGTTACTTGACATCATCAGAACCCAGCTCTCCCACCACAGCAAGCCCTGGATACCCCAACACACCAGAAAAGCAAAACTCAGATTTAAAATCACATCTCATAATGATGATAGAAGATTTTAAGAAGGAAATAAATAACTCCCTTAATGAAATACAAGAGAACACAGTTAAACAACAGGAAGCCCTTAAAGAGGAAACACAAAAATCCCTTAAAGAATTATTGGAAAACACAATCAAACAGAAGAAGGAAATGAACAAAACCATCCAGGAACTAAAAATAGAAATAGAAACAATAAAGAAATCACAAAGGGAGACAACCCTGGATTTAGAAAACCAAGGAAAGCAATCAGGAGTCATAGATGCAAGTATCACCAACAGAATACAAGAGATAGAAGAGAACCTCAAGTGTGGAAGATACCATAGAAAACATTGACAAAACAATCAAAGAAAACGCAAAATTTGAAAAGCTCCTAACCCAAAACATCCAGGTTATGCAGGATACAATGAGAAGACAGAACCTAAGGATAATAGGTATAGAAGAGAGTGAAGATTCCCAACTTAAAGGACCAGTAAATATCTTCAACAAAATTATAGAAGAAAACTTCCCTAACCTAAAGAAAGAGATGAACATAAATATACAAGAAGCCTACAGAACTCCAAATAGATTGGACTAGTAAAGAAAGTCCTCCCGTTACATTATAATCAAAACACCAAATACACAAAATGAGGAAAGAATATTAAAAGCAGTAAGTGAAAAACTTCAAGTCACATATAAAGGCAGACCTATCAGAATTACACCAGATTTCTCACCAGAGACTATGAAAACTAGAAGATTCTGGGCAGAACTCATACAGACACTAAGAGAACACAAATGACAGCTCAGCATTTGCTATACCCAGCAAAACTCTCAATTATCATAGATGGTGAAACCAAAATATTCTATGACAAATCAAATTTACACAATATGTTTCCACAAACCCAGCCCTACAAAGGATAATAGATGGAAAATGCCAACTCAAGGAGGGAAACTACAGCCTAGAAAAAGCAAGAAAGTAATCTTTCAACACACTCAAAAGAAGATAGTCACACAAACATAAAAATAAAATCGAAATTAACAGGAAGCAGCAATCACTATTCCTTAATATCTCTTAACATCAATGGACTCAATTCCCCAATAAAAAACCATAGATCCATAAACTGGATCCATAAACAGGAGCTAGCATTTTGCTGCATCCAGGATATGTACCTCAGTGTTGAAGACAAACACTACCTCAGAGTAAAGGGCTGGAAAACAATTTTGCAGGCAAATGGTCACAAGAAACAGGCTGGAGTAGCCATTCTAATATCAGATAAAATCGACTTTCACCCAAAAGTCATCAAAAAAGATAAAAAAGGACACTTTATACTCATCAAAGGAAAAATCTATCAAGAAGAACTCTTAGTTTTGAACATCTATGCCCCGAATGCAAGGGCACCCACATTCGTAAAAGAAATTTACTAAAGCTCAAAGCACACATTGCACCTCACACATTGCAGACAATATTACTGGGAGACTTCAACACCCCACTACCATCAATGGACAGATCTTGGAAACACAATCTAAACAAAGACAAGGTGAAACTAACAGATGTTATGAACAAATGGATTTAACAGATATCTATAGAACATTTCATCCTAAATCAAAAGAATATATCTTCTTCTCAGCACCTCATGGTACCATCTCCAAAATTGACTATGTAATTGGTCACAAAACAAACCTCAACAGATATAAGAAGATTGAAATAATCCCATGCCTCCTATCAGAAAACTATGGACTAAGGCTGGTCTTCAATGGCAACAACAACAGAAAGCCCACATACACATGGAAGCTGAACAACGCTCTACTCAATAATAACTTTGTCAAGGAAGAAATAAAGAAAGAAATTAAAGACTTTCTAGAATTTAATAAAAATGAACAACATACCCAAACCTATGGGACACAATGAAAGCAGTGTTAAGAGGAAATTTCATAGCTCTGAATGCCTCCAAAAAGAAACTGGAGAGAGCATAGACTAGCAGCTTAACAGCACACCTGAAAGCTCTAGAACAAAAAGAAGCTAATACACCCAAGAGGAGTAGAAGACAAGAAATAATCAAACTCAGGGCTGAAATCAACCAAGTAGAAACTAAAAGAACTATGCAAAGAATCAACAAAACCAGAAGCTGGTTCTTTGTGAAAATCAACAAGATAGATAAACCCTTAGCCAGACTAATCAGAGGGCACAGAGACAGTATCCAAATTAACAAAATTAGAAATGAAAAGGTAGATATAACAACAGATTCTGAGGAAATTCAAAAAATCATCAGATCCTACTACAAAAGCCTATACTCAACAAAATTTGAAAATCTTGGTGAAATGGACAAGTTCCTAGAAAGACACCAAATACCAAAGTTAAGTCAGGATCAGATAAACCATCTAAACAGTCCCATAACAACTAAAGAAATAGAAACAGTCATTAAAAGTCTCCAAAAAAAAAAGCCCAGGACCAGATGGGTTCAGTGCAGAATTCTATCAGACCTTCAAAGAAGACCTAATACGAATACTCTTAAATCTATTCCACAAAATAGAAACAGAAGGAACACTACCCAATTCATTCTATGAGGCCACAATTACACTGAAAGCAAAACCTCACAAAGACCCAACAAAGAAAGAAACTTCAGACCAATTTCCCTTATGAATATTGATGCAAAAACACTCAATAAAATTCTCACAAACCGAATCCAAGAACACATCAAAACGATCATTCACCATGGTCAAGTAGGCTTCATCCCAGGGATGCAGGGATGGTTCAATACCCGGAAATCCATCAATGTAATCCACTACATAAACAAACTCAAAGAAA
>CM052712.1:43428818-43451403 GCA_028551405.1 Uromys caudimaculatus | reverse complement strand
GCTTGGTTCGCTTCTGTCATCAAAGTCCTCGGGGACGAAATATGAGGATCCCCTTCTAATATATCAAACAACGGTTTCAATTCAGCAGAAGGAATTTTTAAAAATGGTCTCACCCAATTTATATCCCCTAATAATTTCTGAAAATCATTTAAGGTATGTAAATGATCTCTATGAATCTCCACCTTTTGAGGAACTATTTTATCAAGATAAATAACTGACCCCAAAAACATGCCCACCTCTGATACCTGGACCTTATCACTAGCAATCTGCAGGCCCCAATGGCTCAAAGCTTTAAGCAAAACAGGATAAGCCCTTTGTAGGATCATTAATTCTCGTCCGTGTTGGGGCGTCTTTGACTTTGTAAGATGGCTGCCGCAAGACCAGCATTGGTAAGCGGACCTCTAAGTTCTCTACAGGTCCTTAGTCAATCTTGTAATCCTTTACCCCTCAGCAATGGCAGCCTTGTATTCTTGGGTGGCTTGTTCATAGATCAATCTTTCTATTAGTGGCATCGCCGATTCAGGGTCTCTAAAGATTCTCCCCGCAGCCTCTGTCATTCTGGCTACAAAGCTGGAGAATGGTTCTTGGGGGGCCTGTACAATCTTTGTTAAATGCCCTCTAGCCTCTCCTTTAGTCAGCATCTTTCATGCCCTAAAAGCGGCTGCGGCTATTTGTGTATAGGCCTCCCATGGATAATCTATTTGATTGTTAGCATGAGGACCTTGTCCAGTCAGAAGGTCAAATGTGAAAAGCCTCTGGTTTCCCTCAGCATTAGCATTAATTTTCACCTCTGTTTGAGAGGCATCATGCCATAATGTTTTCCATTCTAAATATTGTCCCGTGTTGGGGAGCACCGCCTTTACGACTGTCTGCTAGTCCCCCGGGGTCATAGCTGTAGTGGTAAGTCTCTCAACTAGAGAGACAGTAAAGTTGGCATTAATCCCATAATTACGGACTGACTCTGCAAGCTCTTTTATCTGATTAAATTCCATTGGAGCATGGACATGGCTTCCTCTGGCATCTTCGAATACCGGAAATGCCTGTCATATCTTTCTCTGTTCCTCCTTTGTGAAAAAGGAATCCGAGCTACGCCCCTCCGCGTACGGAGGTGGCGCGCTGGGGGCCATAGGCCCAGAGATCATATGGCCCTTCCCCTTCTCTTTTGTTTGTCTATTGTTAGCTCCACTTCTATGGTGATTATCTGGATGGTATCTCTCCTCTTCATAGCTAACTGCCTCATTTTCTAGGTCTTTCTCTTCGGGAGGACTAAGTTCGTCCCCCTCAGAGCTAGTAAGACCCAGAGCCTCTAACTCCTTTACCAGATAGAGACGTCTTTCCCCCTCCTTTCTCTTTTTCTCTCCCAGGCCCTCTTGGCCTCTCTTTCTCTCTCCCAGGGCGTTCTTTCCCTTTTCTCTCGTTTCTTTGGACTCGAGGTCCTCAGAAAGGTCTTGTTTCTTAGGCATGCCTTTTCCTTTCCTTCTGTCTCGCTCTGTTTCTGACATGCTGTTCTGCAAATCCTCCATTGCCCCCTGTCCCGCTATTACTGTCGGGTGGCAGTTTTCCTCCTCCAAACATGATTTTACCAGCTTCCACAAAGACATGGTCCCCGTAAAGAGGGCGAGTGCGGCCGATATGATGAAGATAGCTTCTATCACATCAGCCGATTGTGGAAAGAGGTGAGGGAAAAGCTCGCGGACAGACATACCTCTCAGAGCTTGCCTTTAGTCCTGCAGTTCTGAATCCACTCCGCAGAAGCGGAGGGTCTCCTCGGTGCCGGCGATGATGAAGTCGCTACGTTCCTGGGTTTCGGCACCAGTTGTCCCGCGCGCTCTTTGGTCTCGCCAGCAGAACCCACGTGGACACACGGATCCTTCTGCAGCAAAGCGTTTATTGCATCATGAAGAGGAAGACCCCGGGCCCCAAAATGGTGCTGCTTATATAGCCCTGAGGCAGCGTGTCCTCCACTGATTGGCGCGCCCCAGGAGTGGGCGGTGATTAGTCATGTACACCCTTAATGCGCAAGCGCTTCGGGCGAGTCACCCCGCGCTATCCATAAGTTTCCTAGAGCGACAGTGGAAGTCAGCGCCATCTTGTAATGGCGAATACTCTAACCGCTCTCTATAGGACAGTAGCTGCAGATACCAGATAGGATACAGAGGGCAACAACTCTGTGAAGACAAGCAGCAAAGGAAAAGCTCCTAAGGGGGAGAAAAACCTTACCAGAATAAGGGTTTTGGGTTTTTTGGGGGGGTTTTTTGTTTTTGTTTTTGTTTTCACCCGAAAAGTAGGTAAATGCTATCAGACACAGCAAAGAACACATGAGTAAAAAAAACATTAGTAGGAAAGCCAGCATCTGAGTCAACTGTTGTATGGTCCCTCTTTGGGCTATCAATGATGGACCAACCATGGCAGATGAATGGCAACCTCATACATTGTTGGATGAAGCATGTCCCTGGAGATGGGATTTACTAGTTAAAACCTTGTGCCACTCCAAGTTCCTCTTACTGCTTAATGCTTTGCAGCTGAGGATGTGAGTTCTCATCTTTTTCCTCCAGTCACCATACCTACAGCCGTGCTTCCGTGGTAGATTCTTATTCCTCTGAAACATGAACTCAAATAAACCCTTCCTTCTGTCAGTTGATTTTGGTCAAGGTATTTTTATCACAGCAACAGAAAAGTAATGATACAACTATAGAGGTCAGAGGCCCTTAGCAAGGAACCTTCTGCTGATGTTTTTGACAAATCGAAATATTTTCAAACTGCCCTCTAAGTATTTATGTTTATATCCATAAGTTAATGCTATTCTCAGGCTTTTCCTGAGAAACTGTCATTTCCAATGGGCAGTGAAGGCAGAAACTCATAACAGGTGCAAGGATAACAATACATCACTTTGGTGAGCTCATCACGAAGCAAAGAATCTATGTCACTATTTCTAAGGCTCAGAGCACATCATGGGCCATGGAAGAGGAAGCAGAAGGAATGTAAGAGCTGGATGAAAGAATGGGGCTGCAAAACATCATCTAAAACATTGTCATCTGGATATGACAAAGATACTGCATCCAAGAACTCACAGCATCAGAGGTTCCACCTGCAAAGAACATGCTCAAGATGGGGTCCTCCGATATCCAAGGATTCCTGAGGCTCTACCCCTCTTGGAGGAGCTATTGAGAGTTAATAATAAGTTGCTAGGTGTTTTAGTTTGCTTTCTGTTGCTATAATAAAACACCATGATGAA
This sequence comes from Uromys caudimaculatus, assembly GCA_028551405.1. Classification (NCBI taxonomy): domain Eukaryota; kingdom Metazoa; phylum Chordata; class Mammalia; order Rodentia; family Muridae; genus Uromys; species Uromys caudimaculatus. Next base: position 43,448,168 of record CM052712.1, on the reverse strand, counting down.
AAGAAACGTGGGAAAGAAAGGGTTTATTACATGATTTTGGTTAAAGACCATCATTGAAAGAAGGCAGGGCAGGTAGAAACATGGAAGCAGATACTAGAGCAGAAGCCATGAAAGAAGGATGCTTATTGACTTACTCTTAATACTTTGCATGTTCTTTGTTATTCAACCCAGAACTACCTGCCCAGGGGTGGCACTGACTACAGTGAGCTATGCCCAGTGATTAATCAAGAAAATGCCTCCACAGATATGCTCACAAGCTAATCTGATGGAGGGAATACCTCAATTGAGGGTCCCTCTTTCTTAGGTGACTCTCATTTGTGTCACATTAACAAATACTAACCAGCACACCAAGGTAGGAGACATTATATCTCTCAATAGGGGAGTATTAGTTATGTGCTCTTGCTTAAGTAAAAACCTTCCTACTCATATTCATCCAAGCAACCCTGATATATATATATATATATATATATATATATATATATATATATATATATATATATATATATATATATATATATATGAAATTGTGAAAGAATAATGAAAAACAATTGAGGACATTCTTCTTTCTCTTCTTCCACTCTTCCTCTCCTTTATTTTCTTCTTTAATTGTAAAATAAGAAATAGTGTTGATTTATGTATAACCGATCAAAACATAGCATTTACAAAAAAGGTCAACATACTTTGCCTGTTCAATTACAATTGTACTTTGAAAGGACCTCATATTAGTAGGTTCATATGTATCATTCTTCACTTTTCCCATAAGGATACATGCAAATATATGCAATAATTTTAGTATAACCTGAAATGTGCATGTGTCAACACATAATTATTATGTTTCTTACAATCAATGTCTGGCTACCATATGTATTACACAGAAACTTGCCTTTCATGTGATAGTATGTCCTTCACTTCTCATTTCATATTCATTCTATTCACATTTATGTCATATTCTATAAAATATCATCGAGCAGAAATTTAAGTCCATCCTGCTTTTATAAAGTTTTATTAGTATATAGCAATTCTTATCTGAAAATGCATTTCACGTGTTCCCCAACAGAGTGTTTGCTGTAGAGACTACAAAGTCTTCAGTCTAAAGCAATATTATCCTAATTTTTCAGTTGTCCTTTTATTAAAAGAAAACATCTTTCCACATGTCTGTTTTCATTAAATTTTATCAGCTGAGTTACCAGTTCAATTTCTCTGAACATTTTTAATATGTTGGTAGGAATGAATGCACACAGACACTAAAGACATGAGTAAGCATGATTTGTGCTAGATACCACTAGAATTAGCTAGAATCTTGGCTCTCAAACATCTTAGCTGTGCTGTTGGTTTCCTTCTCTGTGCATCAGCCTTTACTTCATTAAACTGAATGCTAATAATATTTCACCTCTTGGCGTTATTAGAAAGGCATAGCCAGAATTGTGGTGATAGATATCCCTGTTATTTATTTCTCTTCATAAAATTTTGAAGCATCTGTCTCTTCAAACAGTAAGAGCTTTTCTGAAATCTTTACCTCAGAATCATTAGGATTTTCTGAAACTGTCAATATGTGGCAGCCTCCAGGGGAGGGCAAGGCAGCACATAGCTAATTGAAACAGAATATGCTGATGGCGAGATTATAGGTGGTGTGAGAGTAAATGCTGTATTCTCTTTCGTTTCTAACAAGCCTCTATGTGTCAGTTGAGAGAGGTGTATGTGGATCTTGCTGCAATAAGTGAAGTTTCTGAAATGCTTCAAGAGTAACCTGCTTTACATCAGCCCCACTGTGCAACATAGAAGGAAAGAGAATCTAAACTCTGCTGAGTCTGTGACATAAAGGGCTGATCAGTGGGTACTAAGTAATAGTTAATGTGGTGGTTTGAATGAAAATGTCCCCCATAGGCTCATAGAGAGTGGCATTATTAGGAGGTGTGGCTTGTTGGAGGGGGTGTAGACTTGTTAGAGGAAGCATGTTGCTGGGGGTGGGCTTTGAGGTTTCAGAAGCTCAACTCAGGCCCAGTGTTTCTCTCTTCCTGCTGCCTGGCAATTTGGATATACAAATCTCATGTTTTGCCTGTGTGCCACCATGTCTTGCCTGTGTGCTACCATGCTTCCCACCATGATAATAGTGGACTAAACTTCTAAACTGTAAGATAGCCCCAGTTAAATATTTTCCCTTATAAGAGTTTTTATGGTCATGGTGTTTCATCACAGCAATAGAAACCCTAGCTAAAACAGTTAGGGAGGAATGACAAGTCCGGGTCCATAGAATATGTAGCTATAGAGAAAATAATACACTGTTTTTTTTTTTAAAAAAAACTAGACAAAAAGAGCTTAAGTGTTTCTAAAAATGACATAATAAATGTTTGAGAAGATAAATGTGTTTAATCTAATTTAAACCATGCACAATATATCAAAATATCACATAGTATCACATAAGCATTTTCAATTGTTTTATATTAGGTATCAATTAACATTTTAAAGAAATCACTTGAAAATAATTATTATCCTCTAAGTTCCAGATTTTCTAAAACTTGGAATATGCTTATGTTCTTCCCATTGTGCTTACAATTTGTGCCTTATAGTGAACTTTCTATTGAACTTGTATTACACATCTTATAGCCACTAAAATATAAATTTAATGATGATGGGCCAAAGAGCTATGTCAAGTCTATATCTTTTATAGCATCAAGCAAAATATGCTACAGAAAGTAAAGATTTATTAAATAATAACTGAGATATCATCTGTCACATAAAACTTGTTTGTAATATGAACAAAGCAAAATAGGAAAAGTTTTAGTTAATTCAGTACTTTAGTTACTAGGATCCAGCTAATTAAAGCCTTTGGGGTTTGGGAATCTATAGCAGAAATGTTTCTTTCATGAGCGATCATGAAAACAAAATAAAATAGAATCCCCTTCAGTGTCCTCATTTAAAATATGCAAATTTTAAAACTGAATAGATTTCTACTCCTGTATTTTCAAGACTTAGGTTCTTAAAAATTGAACAGAAATTATAATAATTAAATAACATCTAATAAGCACTAACATATCTGTTAGTTCCCCCCCCCCAAATATTATGAGTTTGGCATTACTGTTATCCCCTTTAATTCAGTTTACAAAGGATGACTGAACTTTTCTCATGTCACCCAAGGAGGATATGCCATGCCACGGCTTAAGCCTGTGTTGTATGGTCCCAGACACAACACATTCTTTTCTATATTGCAGAGACATTGACTAACAAAGTCCTCCAGAGCAAATTTCTAACTGAGAGGCCTGATTTCTTGTCACACCAGAGTGAGACTCAAGATGCCCAAGTTTAACTACTGGGCTCACATTCATCTACAGGGAAAATGTCAATACAACAGTCTCTTCACAAATCTGTGTTCCTTGTGTATAAAAGGGTACCTCCTGTGTCAATTATCCATTTCTTCATGGTTACAAATATTTGTGAGAACAACTTTAAAAGTAGAACATTTCAGTTTTGCTCACAGGTTTTTCCAGGTTTCAATCCCTTATCAATTCCCTCCATTGCTGTGGGCCTATGGTGACATAGAACATTATGGTCAAAAATAAAAGTATCTCATGACACCAGGAAGCAGAGAGAAGAGCTGGTGACCCACTTTTAACTTTGCACAGTCCTGCCACCCTCTCATAGTCTACTCAGAGTTTGAATCCATCAATGGGTGGAAACCATTAGTTGTCTCAGTACGCCAACATCTAATCTTCTCACACACCCATCCATGGATGTGATTTATTAATCTCGCAAACAATCCTCAATCCAATCAAGTTGATAGTCAAAATTAACTATTGCAATTTTCTACATTACAGTGAGATCATAGACAGTTCCAGCACTTTCTAAACGATAGAGAAAATCATCGGGAATCATGCATCCAAATATGTTAGAATTGCGAAGCCACCATGGATACTGTGGGAAATTGTATGAGGCATAAATGGAGACTTAGTAGTGCTCACTGAACTACAAAATGTAGATTTCAGTAGAAGATGGAACAACGTTCAAACTATGCATGCTCTTAAATGAACTCTAGATTATTCTGGCCATCCAGAGACTGGGCTGATTCATAGCCCATTACCTCAACTACCCTCATTTCACCACAGTGATACTTCAAGGATTATGAGTGCTGTTATAAAATAAGATTAATGGTAAGAGCTAATTTCACCAGAAGGTCTACAAATAGTTTTACATTTTTGCCAACGCTACAAGTTTTTAAACATCTTTAGACTAGAGCTTGCACAAAAGAACCTTCTAAGATGAGGATGTTCTACATCTGTATGGTGGCAGGGAGGAAAGAATGGACTTGTCTGGAGTTGAGCAGGAGGAGAAAACTCCATGGACAGTTTCTCTTGGAAGTCCCCTGTCCTCATCTAATCTTAGTATTTCATTGAAGACTCCTTTCCTCCCTCACTTACAAAATGTGAACCTTAATTGTACCTTGTCCTTGAAGCATATGTCCATACAGAATCTCTCTTCTCTGAACAGTAATCTATGTTTAGTGTATTTCTCAAAACTGACTAGGGAAAAATAATTCTCATCATCAATGGCCTAGAAACATCATGGCTTTAAAAAGAAGAAGAAAGCTTATGAATCCTTGTCTAAGATCCCTTAAATGATTCACCAGGTTGGTGAACGGGGCCTCTCTATCCTGTTATCTGGAGAATCATATTCCTTAAAACCTTTGTCTCTGCTGTTCTCTGGGGAGCTACCTTTATACAACTGAAGCTGGAAAACAGAAATATCAATCTATAAAAGTAGTTTGAGAAGGGAAAATACCAGAAATCTGATGGGAAGTTACGTATTTTTCAGCAAGAGGAGCAAAATTTGAACTCATTGTTTTCTGTCATAATCAACTAACCAAGACTGTTCTGTGGCCATATTTAAGCAAACAGAAAGCAGGGAGGTATCACTTTTTACCTGGAGAAGAGGACAGCAGGGTTTTTAAAGTAACCCATTTGCTTACATTTGAGAGTCACATGCAACATATGCTTAGCTCTTTGAATAGGTGTTTAATTTTCTCAACCTGAGGCCATGCTGGACAAAAAATTCTTTGGGTTAATATTTTAAATGAAGATTAAATAAATACTATGAAGATAATGAACAGAAGAGTTAAAGAAAGAGCTCAGTTGGAAGAGAGCTGACTTAGCATGCCCAAGGCTCTGGGTTTGGTCCCTAGTACTGCATAAAATGGGGGTGCTAGTGTATGCCTGCAGTCCTAGCTCTCATGAGGTTAGAGCCTGGAGGATCAGAAAGTCAAAGTCATTGTTAAGTACATAGAGAATTTATGAGCTATGTGAGACCATGTCTCAAGAAAAACAACAAGAAAAACAAACAAACAAGAAACAAAAGAAAAATTATAAACAAAAGATTCAACTCTTGAAGGTTTGGTTTATAAATTCCTCTTTCCTTGTTTCACCCATGCTCTTCAAAAACTACCAACCACTGGGTCACTGCTGACTTGATTTCATCAGTACATAATGTACCACACTTCTAGATATGTAGATAGATGTAACCACACCATATGCACACTTTTTATATAATTTGTATAATTTGACAATTATCTTTATGTTAGTTCACATTGGAAAGAGGAGTAGCCAGACTTGGATAATAATTCCTGGACTGTGAATGACTTGCTATGAGTAATAAGGTAAGTAGAGTGTTTCTTAGGAAAATAAAGATCAGAGTTTAGAAAGCAGATCTATAGGAGGTAATGGTAAATTCATCCCAAGAGTTCTGAAGTTAAGGTACTTCTAGATGTAAAACTGGAGTCATTGAAGTATATGCTTTGGCTCCTTCATTCAAAAAAATTATATTGGCAATTATTCATATTTAAGGCATGGTAGAAGACAGAGTTTTATGGTGTCAGACACGGAGTAGAATCAGAGCTAGATAAATTCTTTCATTACTAGTCAGTTAATTAGTTAGCTAGTTTTATTTATCTTACACAGATCACTTCAATACCTTGCTCACCATTCTATAAAGTAATATCATTTGTAAACACATAATATAGTAAATATATTATAAAATATGAGAATATAGATGAAACAAAGTAGAAAGAATTAACTATATAATAGATGAATCCAATTCTGGGATAGAGGAGAATGTTTATTCCCACTGTGCCTCCGCCATCTGTACATAATGATGATGGCAGTCTTGAAGCATTGATCCCAACATGCACTTCGGTAGGTTAAAGGGAAAATCATGCCACAGTCTGCCAGTCATGGTTCACACAGCAGAAGAGCTGAAAAATTTGCTCCTTCCTCCGAGAAGCTAGTGCTGAAGACTGACACCAAATTACTCAGTATCATTGTATGACTCTGAAGAACAGTCACGTGGCTCAACTATAAGAACACTTGTCTCGATGGGAACACAATTTTCTAGGAGTAAGAGGTCCCGAAAGCCAGGCTAAGCACTACCACTTACTAGCGAGGTGACCTTGGGCAAATCACTTTTCATCTCTGCTTCTCTCTTTTTCCTGTCTGTAAAGGAGGGGCCTCACTGATTCATACCAACCCTGCCACTCTCCCAATGGCAGCTTTTGGGGGGCACATTGGACCATGAAAGGGAAGCTTTTTCTTTTTGCTGGTAAATATAGTTTGTTTGCTCAGCAAGATTAAGGAACATAATAAATATTCAAGGTGCACAGTGTTTGGACTGTGACACAGTTTAACAATGCTAATCTGCCTCGTGGCAGTCTATGCTTACATCAGCTTCACGTATTTATAAAGATGTCCTTATCACCAAGTGCTGGGGTCAATTTTAAATTCACATTTTCATTCATAGCTTCATTGAGCCACCCCGCTGCTGCTAGTTAGTGTACTGGGTCTTCAGTCCTTAACAGAGGTCATTCAGGTAGGCAGAGACTAAATCTCTACATGTAGTATGAGACTCAAGATACTATTTTAAGACTACAACAGGATGGCTCAGGTGATATTTTATGGATCTGGATTTTCTGAGAATAGTGTAATTGCTTTCCTGTTCTTGGCTAATTTTCCTGATTTTTTTTTTTCAGCTCAGCACCCTGAACAGTCATACCACCCCAAGTAAATTGGTAGATGTGACTGTGAGATGTTCAAAATCTATCACCCCGTGTATTGGAGAAAACTGCTTTCAAACTTAAATAGGGCAGAAGATCTTTCCAGGCGGTGCAGTGAAAAGGTACCACGGTGAAATGTGCCTGCACGGCAAACAGGAGGTTGCTGTTTCCCAAAGATGTGCTCATAAAGTGAGAGGAGAGGAGGAAAAAAAGAACTTAGACAACTCTCACCACTATCTATTACTGTAAAATGCCAGAAGCAATTATGATGTCATGTGTTGTCTAAAACTGGAGCAGTAAGACAGCTTGAGATGCAGCGAGAGCTAATAAACCAAACAGAATCCACCGAGTTTTACTGCCCCGATTGTTTCTCTCCACAATTATAGGCAGTGAGAAAGGCATCTGCCACATTATCCTCGATTTATTCCTCCTTTATTTTCTCTCTTCCTTTTCCTGCCTTTGTTAAAAAGAAAGTGTGTCAGGTTGAGTTGGTTGAGAATAAAGAAAAGAAATGCCTTTCTAGCTAGAGCTAATGTAACTCACTGTTGCAAACCTTAAAAATATCCCCTGATTAAAATAAGCTCCCCTAGCTCGTGTCAACTCCAACATTAAGCATCTAACAAAAGGAGCAAAGAATTCCATCATTAAGTGAGAGGGATAAAATAAAAAAGGGTACTCACTATTTGGAATCCTTCTAATCAATTCTGCCTTAGAAAATCTAGCACTGGGAGCCTAATTTCTGACACATTTCCTTAATCAGGTTTCTAATCTAAATTGACACTTCTTGATTTCCTTGGACTGATGACATTAGTAGGGGAAAGTCAGCAGCTTGGTTTTTGTTTGATTTCTTTTTCATTTCAAATATCATTAAGTAATTCCACTCTATTTGTAACTTTCAGATATGATCAATCATTTTATTTCTCTCCAATGAGAGTTGAGTTAGAGGATTGAGAACTTTCAGACCCATAGAGCATGAGTTATTTTCTCTAGTATCCAGACAGTCATATTTGACAAATTGCAAAAGTAGCCAAACAAGCCATTTCTCCCAAATCAGTCTAAGAAATTTACTCAGAGAAATGTGTATGTGCCTGTGTATATGAATGCATGTGTATATGTGTATATCTTGTGTATGCCTGTATGTATACGTATGTGAGTACATTGTGTATGTATGTATGCCTGTGTGTATTACTGTCTGTACATATGCAAATGTATCTGTGTATATGTGTGCATGATTGTGTATGTATGTGTATATGCTGATTCTTTTCCTCCATAAGCTGTAAAACCTTTTCATTTCACCAATCAAAAGTACATAAAATGATATCCAAACACAATCAATTATTTCAACAGGACTGCAATAGCCATCCAAGATCACTATTTTCTTCTGCCTCTGGATCCTATACTTTTATCCATCTCCCTCCAGCCCTGCAGGTAGTGAAGAAAATCTTCATGCAGGAAGCAAATATCATATTATTTATGTGAACCACATCTGCACACAGGTTACAGAAGCTCTCAGACCACATCTGTTGAATGTCAAGGCTGAAACCACCCAACTCCACAGGGAGGTTGTTTGCTCTGCCCTTTTGGTCATCTGTAGATTGATTTTCATGTTCCAGCTAAACAAACAGTTAGCAAGGCAGAACATTGTTTCTTGCTTCGCACTGAAGACCCAATTAGCAAACACAGTCAGGAAACGGGTTGAAAGCGAAGGTTCAGATGGGCCACTGGGGGTCAAGCAACTCTGACTGAACAGCTTTTCAATGACCTTTGTCCTTTTCACAGGTGATCTCCCATAAAAACATGTCACCAAACTCCATGGTCCAAGCCAGAGAATATAAATCATGGTTTATCCAAATATCATGTGTCATTCAGTCAAATCAAAGGGCCCCAGAAAGATCATTCCTGATAAAGAATGAAATGCTGGCAGATAAATATAGAAATATTGGTCAGAAAAGGCTCTGAGCTACAGAGGCAAATAAATATTCCGTAAATATTTAGACAGTTTAGGTTAAAAACTACTTGCACAGCATGTCCTAACTCATGACAAAGACCAATTCTCTGAGTCTCAATATGTTGGTGTTCTTTTCTCACTAAGTGACAGAGACACCCTGACATTAGTGGCACTTTTTTCTGCCACTATAAATTCCCATCCGATTGATGATTTTCTGAGTCTTCCTGGCACAGTTACAGGCCAATAACACATCAGGGATGGCAGTTTGGCTAGCTCTTTTACCCATCATACATTTGACAGATTTTGGTCTTGAAGTCGCCAAGGAGCTATGAGATCCAGATAATAAATTCACCAGGGATGTGAACTGTGGACCTCATGTTCAACATCTCACTCATAAAGCATGTTTGCACAGATGAGGCTTGCTGCAGTTGGATGGAAGACCCCTTAGTATAAAAGCTGCCCAAAGGCAAAATTAATGAACCTCAAGTCCATCCAGCCAGCATTTTCAAGATCAGTCTTGGGCAGGTGTGGTCCAAGATCTGTGCTCAGTAGTTTCAGCTAGATTGATCACCAAGATGACTGCCTTAGTGACATCTGGTAAAATTCTACCAAAGCAAGGAACCAGGATCTTTTACTGTTTCTAGTGGCCACTATCTTCCAAATCTAACTCTTCTAAGGAACACACACACACAAACACACAGACACACACACAAACACACACACACACAAAGATGAAGATTTAAAAAGTCATATTAAGTGCTAAAGAGATGGCTCAGTGGTTAAGACACCTACCACACAATCAAGAGTACTAGAGTTTTGTCTCAGCACCAACATAACAACCAGATGTTCTGAGCACTCTTGTAGCTCCATCTACAAAAGGAAAAGAAATAGGAAGATCTTCAGGGCCTTCTGGAGTCTAGGATAGCCAAGAAAACACACAAGTCCCAGGTTCAGGAAGAAAGCCTGTCTCAGTGAAGTAGGCAGAGTGGTGGAAGAGGTCCCCCAGCAGCCTCTTCTGGCCTCCGTATCCAGACACAGGCATTTGTGTACCTCCACACACACTTAATCATACTCTCACACATGTAGACACAACACACACACACACACACACACACACACACACACACACATGTGCACGCACACATGCACAAAATAAGTAAACCAACAAACAAACAACTAGATTTTTGAAAGTCAGATGAGTGGTCATACATGGAACGTGCCTTCATTAAAAGGCAAATGTTTTCCAAAAGCTGGACCCATCAATTAAATGCATCTATCACAAGTTCTGAGCATTTCAGTGGAAAAAACAAAAACAAAAAATACTGACCTCCAGGCTTAATGTTCACTTCTCAAAATTTAGTCGAGCAGACAGAGTAAGTGATGCATTAACACTACAACCTAACCAATGGCCTGCGACGGATCCCTGAGCCCCAGCTAGAATTTAATAGGCTGTTGATTTCGACTCTTTCTTAAAGCAGCATTTTCCTGATTTCTCACCATTAGTAGATTACATGTTCCAGGTCTCCAAATGTTCTCTCCTACTATGCTAATGAAGTGGGCAAGATGAAGCCAAATAGCCCTATCTGAATTCCACCATAAGGCAAAGGCCAACTCCCGTTTCCATATAGATTAGAAACTTAGTGTACTGAGAATCACTCTGTTGCTCCCTATCTTCCAAGATAGAAATGAGTACTGAGTACCATGCCTCTACTCACATGGCCTCTCTCCCATCTGGAAAGGACTCGCGGCACTGCCAATAGTGGTGTGCCTGTGATGGGTGAGCTTCCAAGGGACGTCCTAGCATCCTGACTGGCTGATCTTATTACCCACCCATCCCCATCCTCCAACCTGAGCTTCATCACTCCCACTTCAGCATGTCCCTCCTTCCTACCTATGCTGGAGTTACCCTTTCTCTGACTCCTTTCTCTCAGGCAGGGCACTGTGGCTCTTGGTGTAGTGGGGCAAAAAGAAACCTATCTCCCTGCTTCTTACACTCTTCTATTCAGTTTCCTTATTTTGGCCCTGCTTCTCTTAGGACCAACTGTGAAAGTCAGAAAACCAAGCTGGACTGTTGTTTGTCTTTCCTAAAGGCGATGCTCATAACCTCTGATTAACAAGAGAGGTGATCACATAAAGAGAAGTGAGAAAAGTTACTAGACATTGATCCTTTTTAACAGGCTCCAGACTTTAGTACATGCCTCCTGGGGGCACACTGGCACCTTCATTGCCCTAGAAAGGGGACCATCACCACCTACTTGTGGTCTTGGGCAATGCAATCCCATATCTATAAAGGTTAGGGCCTGACAGGAAACAGGTAGAACCTGGGGAGTCAGGTTATATGTAAATTTACTATCCAAAAGAAACCTCCACCTAGAGCCATTCAGCTCACCAGCCCAACACCCCCCCATATTATATTTGGATTTCAATCAACTAAACAATAATCTCCACTTCCAATCCTGACAACTGTAAATGGGACCAATCTTAGCTCACCCTGGGGCAGCGATTCAACATCAGCCAATATCGTGGTTCATAATGCCCCTTCAGAATGGCACCAGATGCTGGCTGAAGTGGTCCTCTCCAAACCACAGGACCCTGTGAAAACAGGTAAACACTACACAGCTCTTCATTAGAACCTGAATATGGCACACCATCACCATAGGAAAACTCAGCCTAAAATCATAAATGTCAAGTATGTATATTATAGATGAATCTATGAACATGTATATAATACATATAATACATACATATACATGCCCACACATACATGTATATGTATTTGTATGTATGTGTGTATGTATGTATGTATGTATGTATGTATGTATGTATGTATGTATATGTTCATAGGCTCATCTACAATGGAGAAGAGGGCCAGGCCCACCTCTATCTAGATTTTGGACTTCCCTGAGCCATACGCAGTGAGCCATCCCTATTCTCATTCCCCTTTGATGTGGTCAGGCATCACAGGCTCTGCTGCAGTTGGAACTTCAGCCCTAATTGTAAGGAATAAAAATTTAAGGAACTCAGTGCTCAAGTAGACATAGGCCTAGACTATTGAGAAAATTTTATTTCCTGTCTGGAAAGCAGGTAGAATCCTTAGTAGAGGTTGTTCTTCAGGATCACAGATGACTGGATCTCCTCCTCATGAAATAAAGAGATCTATCTGTACATGACACAAGACACACTTGATTCTATGCCAACCAGTGAGGGGTAATTAGAAATTTCAGCTGTGATCAGAAATAACCTTAGGAAACAATAAAATAGACACCAAGAAACTGTCAACTGGTATGAAATTATGTACTGCCATCTTTCTAGCCCCCCTACCCCCAGTTAACTACTCTATTTACAACCACTGCTGGACCATTGGTCTTTTTGTTCCTAATCTTCATTATAGAGCAGTGCTCGCTCAACTGCCTACATGACTATGTAAAATAGAGAGTGACTTTTGTTAAATTTTAGTGCTGAGGGGACAATATACTCTCTGCCCCAAAATGAGTCCACTATTTGACTCATGCTCATAGAAGCACTGGGGAATGTAACAGATCTCTAGACCCTTAACACAACTGATACTATGTTAAAGGTGCCATTCTGACCTTAAACCCAGGACACAGGCCACAAAACCTGCCAAATTAGAAGCAAAGACCAAGTCCATAGTGCAAGAAAACTCCTCATGCAAAAAGTCCCTAAATGTACTAACCTTGCTTCTTGGCTTCTGTGGTTCCACTTCTTCCTAACTAGGTGTGCTAACCATGATATGCTTTCTGTTCATAAAAGACCAAGAGCTACAAGGCTCAGGGCTACATGATTTGGGTGAATTCCCTGTGCTGCCAGTGGCTGGCAATAAAGACTTTCTTTTTGGCTTTAAGAGTGTCCATGTGGTGGTCTCTTGTGAGCTCACCTCATAACCATTTCAAAATACTATCTTATTTCTCCAAGTATTAAAATACAATTCTTACAGGAAATCCATGGGTTACAGGTTGACTTTCTAAATCCTAGAGTATTAACTACCTCATAGGGCTTTTGCAGAACTAAAATAATGTTTGTGAATAATTTAACGTAGCATCTACCACATAGTAACTGTGTGGTAAATATTACCCAATGCTAATATTATCAGAGAAGTGAAACTGAGTTATAGGTCAAATGGAGAGGCTTTTTTTATTGAAAAAAATTCCACCAACTCCCCAGTCTTGTAAGGGCCAAGAAGACCATACCCCTCCTTGCTGCATCCTCCTCCCTGCCTGGATCTTCTTTGACCCAGCCTTTCTCATACAGTGGCTGGGATTCTTTGTTCTATTCACCTGCCATGGATTATCATTCTACGAGAAAGCCCACTTATCTGCACTCAAACTCTGAGTTAATTTTTGGCCTATTCTTTGAAAATTTCCAGCAGGGATTTTTGCTGTCTCTATAATTATATACAAACACTCTTACAAAAATTCAACATCAGCCTGATATTGTAGCTGATAATGCCCCTTCACAGTGGTACCATTATACCTCCAATGACAGGATGCTGGCTGAAGTGGTCCTCTGCAAACCACAAAGAGAGACCCTTTGACAACAGGTAAACACTACACAACTATTCATTAGAACCTGAATATAGCACACCATCACCACAGGGTAAGTCAGCTTAAAATCATAAATGTCAAGACATAATTAGCTTAAAGGTCAGGTTTAATTACAATTGTTGAACTGAAATATGGTAATTACTGAAATCATGTCGGAAAATTATTTTAATGGTTTGAAATGTTTTGTTGGTGCCTTTGTTTCTATGAAATGGTGGTTCTTGAAGCTTGATGAAAAGAATAAAGAAGAGTGAAGGGGTTTTGCTTCCCTGCGTGGATAGAAGTGCAGAGAAAAAACAGAGGCTGATGGGAAAGGTCTACAACCCAAACAGCTCCACAGAACAACCGTTCCATGTTGTAGTGTTATTAATCATTTTCTGATAATCATGCTTGGGATATAATTTTAATGAAGGTTACAGGGAACCTCAGTGTGGTACACTGTTGCAACAAGGCACAAGCGCACTCATCATTTGCTCTGCTGGTTTAATGGCAAAACAAATCAATAAACAAATAACTAGTGAGAAAATAACTCAATAAAGAGGAAAGGTTGTTTTACCTGTAGGATTTCTATAATTTCTAATGGGACTATTTATTGGCTTATCTACCTAGTTTTCTTGCGTTTTTTTTTTTTTTTTTTTTAATTAATCCTCTCCTTTGGGCTTCCAAGGACTGGAAGGTTTGAACAATCTTTCATTTAATTTCATATTTATGTACTTTCTTGTTTCAGAATAAGCCATAATAACTTTGAAAGTTCAGTTCAGTCTTAAAAACAAAATATAAATAAACATTTCTAAGAAATCTAAGTGATATGATGATATGCAGCAAGTTATCACTATCTCCCCAGTCCTGGTTGAAAAAAACAAGTCCTTGGGAAGATTTAGTCTGAATACTGATGCATTCCCAGGGGGAAGAAAGGAAACCTTATCCAGTGTAGCTCTCAGATGGAGATTAGTGCTCCTGAAGAGAACTAAAACATCAATTGCTAGAGGAAAAAAAATGTTAAAATGAGGCAGAAACCTACAGAATGTGTTTTGTCAAAATGGAGAACAAAGAGCTAAGGAAACTGTGCATTCCTATCTGAAATACACACTGAGGAAGACAGTTTTCGTTAAGAGAAGAGAAACGGCATGACACCAAAGCATTCAAATAGCTCCAAAAAAGCCCACCAGTGACAAGAGCCAGAGCAGAGCCTTCAGCACAGACAATGCGAGGAGAGCCTGCACTCTGCTGCTCTTCAGTGCTGAAAAAAAGAAAATGACATTTAATTAAGAGTTGCCTCCCTTCCAGGTACTTCTGACATTGGAATAAGCGTGGACATAAGGCACTAAAGCTGACATCAACATAGTTCACCCATGAAGTCATTTTCTTAAGATTTACAGCCCATTGGAAGAGAAAAGTGAAAATTCATGACAGCTTTCTATCTGGCAAGCCAGATCATTAGTATTCACACTGATAGCAGAAATGATTTAAATTTCATAATCTAAGTGAAGAAATGCATCAAAAATTTCTTCTAAAATATGTCTAATAGCTTTAACTGATTTCTTTATTAGACTCTGCCTATGAGAAAAAAACTGTCAGATAGCAGTGAAGAAGTCATCAAATGTTAATTTGGGTCTATTCCACAGATAGAGATTCATAATACATAGTGGCAGCATTGTGGTTGAAACCCCCCTCAAGCTCTCTGAAAGAGATGTCGTAAACTAAGTAGACTTCATTGCTTCTAAAATGAAAGCTGATTGCCTTGTTTGATCTGGTTACAGCAGGCATTTCCAGTCATAACGATGATTATTTATTAAATACCAATCGCTATTTTGGGGCAATGGAGGAAGGAGAAAGTGCAGCAGTTGGCATGTGTTGTTCAGGATTGATGAATAAATCCTGTTAACAGAGAGGAAGAAATAAGTGTAAATCTCCCAGCACAGGAGAGCGCCTGTGCCATCCATTTTTCTGAATTAAAGTGCACTGTCACTGCAAAATGCCCTCGTGTTGTTGGAACAGAACTGTATACGAAGATAAACCCTTGAAAGCATAGATAGAGAAATGTTTAAAACAAAAAGAAACGTGACTTGAAAACAAGCATAAGAACTGGACTACCCTTATCCAGTAGTGAGCACCACTTAAAAAATATGCTTAATTTTAAAAGAGATTAATACAGTCCCAGAGGTTCTTGTACAATGATGCAGAAATTTAAAAAAAAAAAAAAAAAAAGAGCAAGAGTACCAATTCAGAGGACAGGCTGAAATTAAACTTACCTGTAGCACATTTTCACTCTGTGACCTTGAGCAAGCTATTTATCCTCTCTAGTATGCTACTCCCCCATCTGGAACATACCTAGCTCTATGAGGTTGTTAAGATCTGAAGAGAGATGCTATATATGAAGCGCCCAGCACAAAGATTTTCTTAGGTATGCAACCATTATGAGCTTTCTACAGAACTGAAAATATAGAGTACCCTGTGCTTCTTCTAGACCCTCGCACCCACGAACTTAGCTGTAGGAATGGAAGGAACAAGATACAACAGAAAGCGCTGCTAGTGACCAACATTGACCCATCCCTTCTTTACTAAGGAACAGCAAATTATGCAGACTGCTTACATCAAGTGTGCCCAGTTAAATAGAGCCTTCAATAATCCTGCATCAGTAACTAAAATGAGTTTGACATTGGGCATACGTGATCCTAAAATGTGCTATCTGCCCAATATTTCTGGTCCTCTGTCCTCTGTACACAGGTCAACCTGCATTACTAGGCTTCCCTGGGTTACAATGGGATCATGTTATTAGCTATAATTAATTCATAGGTGTGTGAGTAATGTTGGGATTGAAATACCATAGGGCCCAATGACCCTGCATGTTTAAGGTCCTGGCTGCTTTCTCATCCTGAGAGGGTAGACAAAGGCCTAAGCCAATTATCAGTAGACATGACAAATAACAATAAGAATATGGGGTTGCTACAAGCCTCTCACATTTGAAAACAGCTGGTTCTCACAGCAGGCATTGAACTATCCTGACCAACTCACCGGGCACCTTCTACAGTGACACAGATAAATGAATATGAGACAAAAAGAAAGATGCCCCCATTATTCCAAATATTTGTGCAATAGTGCAAACATTCACTTGTACCCGAGGTAGAAAAGGTTATCAAAGTAGACCTCAGAGAGGACTCAAAGCTTTAGCTGAATCATGCTCTTAAAATATTTCAGTGGCTTATCACACCAATGGGAGGAGAGGCTGTAGAAACCATCTCTAATAGAAAGAAGATTGAAAAGGCAGAAAGTGGCAAAAGGTTAGTATTCTGGGACTCTTCTTGAGAGGCAAACAAATGAGACCTAAGATGGAGTTTGGATGTTTCCTGGCAAGACAAAGGCTTTTCTATTATAAACCTGTGTTTTGGCAGTAAAATGCAGGACCCTCTGACAATTACCAAGTCTCAGAAATAATAACATTGTTTAAATAATTGATGGCAATTGAATTCTCAGAGTATCAAATGACATAGAACTTGGCTGCTGAGGGCAAGTGACACAGTTCTTTCTATTCCATTCAGGAAAGTAAATCTGTGAAGTTCATACATACAAAATTAATCCTTACCCATCTTTAACAGTTCAATTCAGTTCATGTCACATACTTCCCAAGCCATCCTGATGCACTGATAGGTCCTAACAGCAATCTTCAGCTATGGTTCAAAGAGCCGTCCAAAGTCTTAACTAGACATGGGCATAGAAAAAAAAGTGTCAAGGAAGTGCGGCAGATAAAATAGATAACTTCATAAAAACAAAAAAGGCAGGATACCTAAAACAATCCTGTACAATAAAAGAACTTCTAGAGATATCACCATCCCTGATTTCAAGCTGTACTATAGAGCAGTATTAATTAAAACTGCATGGTAATGATAGAAAAACAGACAGGTTGATCAATGAAATGGAATCAAAGACACAGAAATAAACCCACATACCCTACAGACACTTGACTTTTGACAAAGAAGCCAAAATCATACAGAGGAAAAAAAGAAAAGCATTTTCAACAAATGGTGTGTGTCTAACTGGACGTCTGCATGTAGAAGAACGCAAATAAGTCCGCAAATAAGTTTATCACCATGCACAAAACTCAAGTCCAAGTGAATCAAAGGACTCAGTATAAAACCAGACATACTAGATCTAATGGAAGAGAAAGTGAGGAATAGCTCTGAACATACTGGCACAAGAAACATCTTCCTGTACAGCACACCCATAGGTTGGATGCTGTAAGACCAACAATTAATAAATAGAGCCTCATAAAACTGAAAAGCTTCTGCAAAGCTAAGGACATCATCAATAGGACAAAACAGAATGGGAAAAGATCTTCACCAGCCCTATATCCAACCTAGGATATAGGATCCAACCCAATATCCAAAATAAGTAAGGAACTCACGAAATTAGACACCAACAAACCAATAACCCAATTTAAAAATGGGATACAGAGGTAAACAGAGAATTCTCACAGAGGAATCTTGAGTGGTCGAGAAGCACTGAAAGAAATGTTCAATGTCCTTAGTCATCAAGGAAATGCAAATCAAAATGACCCTGAAATTCTATCTTACACCACTCAGAATGGCTAAGATCAAAAAGTCAAGAGACAAAAATGCTGGTGAGGAAGTGGAGCAAGGGGAACACTCCTCCACTGCTGATGTGCAACTACTTGTACAACTACTTTGGAAACCAAGTCTCAGATAATTAGGAATAGCTCTACCCCAAGACACAGCAATATCACTCCTGGGCATGTAGTCAAGAGATGGCCCACTATACACAGGGACACCTGTTCAAATATGTTCCTATCTGCTTTATTTATATCCAGAAGCTGAAAATGACACAGATGTCCCTCAACTGAAGAATGGATAAGGAAAATGTGGCACGTTTGCACAGTGGAATACTATTCAGCTATTAAAAACAAAGGTATCATTAAATTTGCAGGCAAATGGAGGGAAATAGAAAATATCCTGAGTGAGGTAACCCAGACCTAGAAGACATGTATGATATGTACTCACTGCTAAGTGGACATAAGCCATAAAATACAGGATAACCATGCTATAATCCACAGACCCAAAGAAACAAAGCAATAAAGAGAGCCCAAGGGAGGATGCTTGAATCTCACTCAGAAGGGAAAATAAAATATACCTTGGAGGTAGATAGAGGAAGGGAACTTGGTGGGAGAATGAGTGAGGTTAGGGGTGGAGAGAACTGGGGGTTGAGAGGGCTGGGAGACAGAAGAGAAATTGTTGTCAGGCACTTCCAGGACTAGCTGGAGACCTGGGACAGGGGAGGCTCCTGGGAGTCTATAGAGGTGACCCTAGCTGCAACTCCTATCGGTGGTCGATATGGAGACCGAAGTGGCCACTCCTGTAGCCAGTGAGACTTCCAATGGAGGGATAGGTATAGGCTTATGTTTTCTTTTTTTTTAATTAATTAATTTATTTATTTTTGATACTTTATTTACATTTCCAGTGTTTCCCCATTTCTAGGTCTCCTCTTTGGAAATCCCCTATCCTCTCACCCTTCCCTCCTCTATGAGGGAATTCCACCTCCCACCCACCCGCCCACCCATCCCCATATTCCCACCTTGACATTCCCCTTTACTGGGGCCTCTAACACCCTCAGGCCCAAGGGCCTCTCCTTTCCCTGATGGTCAATGAGGCCATCCTCTGCCACATATGTGGTCCGAACCATGGGTCCCTCCATGTGTATTCTTTGGTTGGTGGTCCAAACTCCAGGACGACCAGGGGTGGGGGGTCAGGCCCGTTGACGCTGTTGCTCCCTCCATGGGGCTGCAAACTCCCTCAGCT
>CM052712.1:43395764-43428318 GCA_028551405.1 Uromys caudimaculatus | reverse complement strand
AAATGCTGTCTTTTTTCCACTGAGTGGTTTTAGCTCCTTTGCTGAAAATCAAGTGACCACATGTGTGTGGGTTCATTTGTGGGTCCTCAGTTCTATTCCATTGATCTACCTGCCTGTCACTGTACCAATACCATGCAGATTTTATCACTACTGCTCTGTAGTACAGCTTGAGGTCAGGGGCTTATGTTTTCAAAACCTACTTTAATACATGTACTATCTGTTGTTATATCAATAACATGCAGTTTTAATTAATACTGCTCTATAGTACAGCTTGAAATCAGGGATGGTGATACCTCTAGAAGTTCTTTTATTGTACAGGATTGTTTTAGATATCCTGCCTTTTTTGGTTTTCCTTATGAAGTTATCTATTTTATCTGCCGCATTTCCTTGACACTTCTTTTTTCTATGCCCATGTCTAGTAAAGACCTTGAACCACAGCTGAAGATTGCTGTTAGGACCTATCAGTGTATCAGGGTGGCTTGGGAAGTATGTGACACGAACTGAATTGAACTGTTAAAAATGGGCAGTGATTAATTTTGTATGGAGAGGGAGCAACAGTGTCAACTGGTCAGACCCCATGGTGCTCCCGGAGACTGGACCACCAACCAAAGAATGCATATGGCGGGACCCATGGTGATGGCCACATATGTGGCAGAGGAGGGCCTTGTTGGCCATCTGTGGGAGGAGAGGCCTTTGGGTCTGAGAGTGTTAGATGCCCCAGTATAAGGGAATGCCAGGGAGGGAAGATGAGAGTGTGAGGGGAGCACCCTCATAGAGGCAGGGGGAGGTGGGATGGGATAGCGGGTTTCCAAAAGGGAGACCTGGAAAGGAGAAATATTTGAAATGTAAATAAAGTATAAAAATAAAAAATATGTGTACTTAAATGCTTTAGCTATCCTTCTAGCCTACTACCCACCACAGATAGTGGAAAGGAAAGGTTAAAAGGGCAATAGAGGATGTGGATCTGTTTAGAAATAGTTCTTTGGGGGCAAATCCAATCTGTATTGTCAGGATATTAGCAATTAAGCTCACATGAATCAGCAGTGGTAGTTCTATCTATTCCCATTCACAAATGAGCAATGGCAGTTCAATCCAGAAGAAACCATAAGGCTCTGCCAATGGGTCATAGTCCAGGGAAGCAGCAAAAAGCCCTGGGGCTATCATGAGAAGTACTTTGGTGTGTTTCTCTCTATAAAGTCCTGGTAAATGATGTCTAGGAAAGAAACAGCAAGGTGAGCCCATACCATACAGCATCGTCCACTGTCTGTCGGGTTATAGTTATACACTTTCCAAACGTCCCATGTGCTCTCTCTCAAGCATCCACTCCAGTAAAGCATCACATGCCTTTTTTCTATGCAGCTTCCAGAAAAACACCACATGTCTATTCTCAGTAAAACACCACATGTCTCTTCTCACTAAAACATCCACCTACATGTCTGCTTCAACAAAAACATCCTCTCATAACAGTTTCCAGAAAAACATCACATGACATAACTGTGTCTCCAAAGAAAACAGAACTCTCCACTTCAGAGGGGGAAATTGATCCACCGACAAAACTTTCAACCCAAAATTTGTCCTGCCTACAAGATGCACAGGTATAAAGAGGGGGCAGGGATCAAGGGACTAGCCAACCAATGACTAGCTCAACTTGAGACCCATCCCAGGGGAAAGATTCAGCCCCTAACACTATGATGCTCTGCTATGCTTGCAAACAGGAGTGCAGCATAACTGTCTCCTGAGAGGCTTCATCCAACAGCAGATAGAAACAGATGCAGAGACCCAAAGACAAAAGAAACAGAGAGAAATGGTCAGTTTGTTATGCCTTGTATATCATCTGTAAAACTTATTTAACTAGTTGGGTAACCAGTTAAGATGTCATAGGTACTCAATAAACATGTGCTGAATACATTAAAAATCTGATAAACAAAAAAAAAATCTGATAAAAAGCAAACAAATATTTGTGGGCAAAGCCACCCACAAATATATTTTAGGATAAGCAAAGATCCATCAATCACAACTTTTTCCAAAAAGCGTTTTCTTTGTTACTATTATCCCAAAACCTTAAGACATAAATGGAAGTACTGAGAACAAGTACTACCACCTCACCTTTGCTTTCTGAACCTATAGCAATTATTTTAAATAATCCACTCTATGTTTTACAGCTGAGCACAGGTACGTTGTTACTGCCTTCAAAAGAAAATGGTCCAGAAGAGAAATGACACATGGTCCTTGTTTCTCAGGCTTAGCAATACATTGTATGTATTTGAAAGTAATCAAACAGTGGGGGAGAAGGAGAGACAGAAAAATCCACATTTTCTAACTTTCTTTTTAAATTACACTTAATAATACTCTTTCTGAGGAAAGGTAGAGCATATGAAGTCAGTATATGTCGATTGATATGTCAAGTTCTCAAGAAAAAAATACTGACTGAGTTGAGAAAGGACAGCAAAGACAGAGTGAGAGGATTGGCCTCTGAAAGAAAAATCATGAACTTGTCCACTTGGCTTTTCCAAAATACAATCTACAAGGATGCCTCCTACAGGTATTTTCCAAGAAGCTATGGAATGTACTGTTGACTATATAGCAAATTGTACAATATACAATCTCACTCTCACAATTAGTTTATAGAATGTTCAGAGAAGCATCATCTGTTTCCCTCCCAGTAAACAGGCTAGAATAATCCAACAATCATACAGAGTGCTTATTAGAAATTTAATATGTTTGAGATAATATTCTAGGAATTTGTGTGTGTGTGTTTGCGCTGTGTGTGTGTTTGTGTGTGTGTGTGTGTAGTCTAAATAAGCAAGCTTAAAGGCATTCCCTTCCATTTATTTCAGTTTATTCATATTATTTTACTTTTATTTTGCACTTGTATTTGTTCATATTCTTTTATTATTAGCCCCTCTAGATACATGACAGAAACCAAGCATCGGTAAGCTTAAGGAATATGTGTTCATTTCATGTAAGAAACAAATGATGGCATTCAACTTGTCTGTCTGGTTCCAAAACAAGTCATACTAAGCACTATGTCATATAGAAGTTCCCAGCTCTCGTTGCTGAAATTACAAGCAGCAATTTTAACTCAGTGGGGCTTTATAAAGAGCACATTCCCCATGTGCCACAGTAACACTTCTGTTTAGGGACATAAAACTGACAAGGTTCTGACAACGAACTCCACTCAGCCAGCCCCTGTTTAACAGCTACCAGTGTCTTGCTATGTGCTAGCTGACAGAGCATGTAAAAGACTTTACTGGGTCTTTATTGACCTGTTAATGTCAATCTGAGCACTAATGGGCTACTACAGTATCCTCAGTGCAAGTGTGGAAACCGGAATCCAGTGGCAGTCACCTGGACTAACTCAGAAACATAGTTAACCTGGGATGGCTGCCATCAGACAAATGAAAGTTTGGCTGGTTCATCTTCCTAGGGCAACAACACAGATTTAGCAGGGCTCTAGGGAATGATGTTCCCCTTTTCAAGGAGCAGACAGCTCTCTTACAAGAGTGCTTGAAATTACAAGGAGAATGTGTATCACATCAGGCAAAATATAGGCCCTACTTCAAATGTACTTTCTCAACACCTGCTACTTTAAACTGAGAGGAAGAAAAAGTCTAGCAAAATTATTTGGGAGAATGAAAAATGTTACAGCATTATGAGTCCTACTTCAATGGTAAATAACCAGACTTTTATTGGATGGATGTAATTAGAAACAGCTTGGGTACAGCTGGTTCCATCCTTCTGGCTTCCTACTGTTACTGGACCATTCTGCAGCCATTGGCAGTAAAACCCATCAGTTCCACCCCGGTGCACCCAGCTGACCTCTTTCTCTGAGAGGATGGGCCTGACCATGAAGATAGCTCAAAAGCCCAAAATGAGACCCCAAATCTCAAAGGTACCTAAAGTGTGCACTTTCGGGGCACCCCTCTTAGATGCAGCCTGACAATTAGTAACTGTTCTAGGTAGGGGTGTGTGTGTGTGTGTGTGTGTGTGTGTGTGTGTGTGTGTGTGTGTGTGTGTGTGTTTTAAGAGACACTTAAAAAATATTCCCAGAGTAAGCCTGGTGCCATGGAACAGATTTTGCTTCTCCTAAAGATCAGAAAGAATTCAAGAACAGTATCCATTATCAATTTTATTTTTCTGAAGGAAAGTAGATGGAGACATTTATATAGCTTTGAAAGAGGTTTTCTTGACATGCACAGAAAGACAAATGCTAGATAATCTCACTTATGTATAAAATCTGAAATATAAAATTATGGCAGCAGAGGCTAGAACAGTGATTAGTAGAGTTTGAGAGTACAAAATAGAGATTGGGGAGATGTTGTGTACATTTATCAATATATTTATAGATACATAAACCTGAAACAAAAAAGGGATCATGTGCAGCTATACAAAGCCTTTTGGTTTTTAAGCCACGCTTGCTTATTTTAGGAATATGTGAAACTAGGAAAATATAAAATTATAAAAATTTAGATGTGTTTCTAATATTATAATATTATTAACATGATACAGTTATTGGAGATCACACAGTGCCTTTAGTGAGACAGTTAATATATTGAGACTATTTTTACACAAAGCTTGGTGTGATGGATATTTCTGAAAATCTCAACACTCCAGAGGCAAAGGTAAGAGGAGTCTCATAAGGTCAAGGCCAGCCAAATCTGCATCATGAGCTTCCGGTCAGCCAGGGAAACACAGCAAAACCCAAAACCCTGTCAAAAAAGAAAAAAAACCTCTGCCCTCTAGGTAAGCCTCTAATGTGTTGCCTTTACAGGGACTTGGCTACAGGCTTCTGGCTACCCTGCTTTGCACAACCTTAATATAGCAAGCCCAAAATTGTTCAAGTCAGGAGGTCCTGCTGGAGACTCAAGATAGCTAATATTGTCAATATGATAGGATCTGGAATCATCTGGGGAAAACTCTCTAGACATGTCTGTGAGGGAGTCTTTGATTAGGTAACTGAAGTAGGAAAACCTACCCTAAAATAGATGAATAAATGATACTATTATTTAGACACTAGTCAAGTACTGAATCAACATGAAAACGTAAAATAAACACCAGAACACCCCCCTCTCTCCCCTTCTTTCCTTCTCTCCTTCCTAACTGCAGAAGTACTGTGACCAGTTGCCTCAAGCTCTAGCCACCATAACTTCTGGGCCACGTTGTAACATGATCTTGAGCCATGAGCCAAATTAGGAATTTCTTTCTCTGTAAGTATATAGTTGTAGCAATAAGAAAAGTAACTAATGTATGTCTGAAGCAGCACATAAATTGTGTGTATCTATTAGGACCCAAAGAGGAGAAATTCCTGTGTTTCTCTCTTGATGCTGAAATGCCAGCATCCTGATCAGCAACAACTGCATGCCATCTGGCCAGGAGAAGGCAGGTGGACTACATTTGAGCAAAGGCTGAAATAACTCATCTCTACCCGAAATTAGGAGTGACAGAGGGTAGAAACTGGTATCTCAGTCACAGCTCTTGCTTCACAACACTGAGCACGGAACTGTTCCTTATAGTGCCTCTACAAATGCCTGCTACATTGAACTAAAGAAGGCAGCAATATACCACCTGTCCCTTCCTCGATTCAAAACTGAATTATACCAAAACTGGTATAATGTTGTATTATGGAGGCTTTAAAAGTAGCCTTGACTTTGCTTTCAAGACAACTAAAACCAGAATGGCTTCTTGCTTTTACTAGAATTTAAGTTGAAAATAATCACTGTCCATAGGGAAGACGTCCATCAAAGGATCACTAACTATCTATCTCACTAGGTTGCTCAGTGAACATTCAAGCCAATGATAATAATGAAGGCTTCCCCCTTCTTTTCACTCAAAAACACATTATTCTTAAATAAAATTAATTCCTTACTATCGCTACACAAAAAATGACTGAAAATTTAGCAGCATACCACAATTTATCATGCCCCATCGTTTTTAAGCACCAGAAATCTGCAAGTGATAAGTGGACATATATACATGACAGCAGTCAAGCTTTTAGCTGAAGTTTCTATGATATGAAGGCTTGACCAGGACAGAAGGACCCATTTCTATACTTATTTGTAAGACTGCTGGTAGGAGCTGCATTTGCTCACCACATGTATCTTCAAGAGGATGCTCACAGGGTGACAGGTAGCATATTCAAGAGGAAGTGGTGGGTAGGAAAAACAGAGGGGGAGAGAGAGAGAGAGAGAGAGAGAGAGAGAGAGAGAGAGAGAGAGAGAGAGAGAGAGAGTCTTTTATAATATAAGCTTAGACTCACACATCACCATACTCCCATCCTGTACTCACCAAAACCAACCTTGAGACAATGGGCCAAATGATTATAAAGCTTATTATTAGGGGCTATCATCAAGTCTTACTACTGAAGACTCCAGTTACATCAGTGCCACTCTTCCTCATGACAGCTGTGCTCTGGATATGCTTTGAACACTTTGTGTCTCCCACCCCTCGGTTCCTTCTCTGTTCTCACCTTGCATTCAAAATGCTTTTCAGGGGCTCCTCGAATTAGTAGACATTCCAAACCTCTCCCTTAAACAATCTCCATCATTGACCCAGGACCATTTCTCCGTTGTACTGTGTGCATTTACTTGTTCATTCACAGATTCGCATTCATAGTCTTTATCCAAATATAATAATCACCATAAAAACAGGTGCCCTGCCTGTGGTGATCAGTATTTGTTTCTCTGAATGAAAAAGACACAGTCCTTCCTCCTTAACCTCTCATATTCTAACAAGTTCAATCCATATCTACACAATAAAGTAGAGGAAGGCAGACATCACAACAAGATTTGCAGTACCTATCCCTACCCCATTCATCCATTCGACTGTTTAAACATGAAGGATCAATCTTGTTCAGTGCACTCATGACTCTCTACCTACAATAGCATCAGACACTCTATAGTGATGACCCATAATCTTCTACTTATCTGGTTTCTCTTGTTCTTTTGGACAGTCTCTATCCAGTTGCTTCACACTCAGTCTCTACTGTTCAAACCAACACCTTCAGTTAGACAAATTAGCAAACTATGGCTGTGCAGACTCCCACAGTCAGCAGCATCATGCTGAATTCTTGAACTCTGTTGCTTCGCTAACCTGCAGGTTTGTGCAGTACTATCTCCCAACAGCATCTAGCCAGACTCTTGGGACCCCGTCATGGTGTATGCAGCATTTATGTATGAGTCTAAATTTAGACAATAACAGAAATTCATCATCACTTGTTTTTATTTGTCTTCTGGCTTTCTACTGTTATCACTTGAAATAAGTTTGAAATTGCTGGAATTCTGTGTCTTTCTTCAACTAGCATAGTAGCTGATCCTAATCATGTCCAGCATGTATAATAATGCGTGAATGACTATTTTCACACTTAATCCCAACTCTGCACTGTAAATAAAGTATGGCAGTGGATCTGATTCTGGTCTAAACTCCAAACTTAGACTCATTCTTATGATCCATAGAGCTGTAGCGTTGGCTTCAGTGCTGAGATGCTAAGATGAATATAATAAAGATGCAAAGGTATCCGTGGCCTTCCTAATTGCTTTTCTCTGCTCCTCTGCACTAGAAACCAAAACTGCTTTCTTCAGAAACCAAAAAAATAAATATGCTTGATCTTCAAAGTTTCGGTTATTCTCTCTGCCTATCCTACCTTGATCCAGAAAGCTCCTTTCTAAAACCATCCAGAGGCCTTGTAAAAATCCCATTTGCCAAGACTTCCGCATTTATTGGTGTGCCCTAAACATTCTAAACCACTGTCATATTCCTAGGAAGCAGAAGAGTTTCTCTGTTGAGTTCCTATGTGCTTCTAGGGCCACAATGACAAAAGAAGTTAGGAATCTAAACTGCTTTAATCTAAAGTTCAAATTATAGATGAATTCACCTCCTTAACTCATTACTAGAAGACATTTCTAAGGATATTCTAAAGAAATACTTGAAATATCTTCAACTCTCTTGCTTTTATGATTAACAAATCAGAACTTTTATGTGAGTTTGGGACTCTAAGGGCCATACTCAGAATTCAATAAATGTCTACTAAATAAAAGGCAACAATATTCTCTATGTTTCTGTCTGAATTCTTTGTTTTCACCTGAGCTTCCTTCTGTATATGTGAGGAAGGCACAGTTCAAAAAACACCATATTGATTTTACTAGTAATCAAATTAACCAAATATCTCCTTGATAGTTTTTAATATATGTACATATATATATATATATGCACATGAGAATATATATACACACATATAAACATATACATATATACCACACACATATATACATACATATATACATATAAACACACATGCAAATATAATTGTATACACACACACACACCACATTCAGATACCTTCTAGAAACTTTTTTCAGATAACAGTTTTCATGGCTATTCAAGCACAGTATTTTTTCACTACAAAACAAAGACAGTCAAGAAAAAATAGTAACTTTACTCTTTTTTTTTTTTAGGTATCTTGTGAAACTTCTCCAGTTAGTGAAAGTGTTAAGAGGTTGGGCTTCCTCAGTCCATGGCCCAGTTTCCCTATGTTCCCTTAAAACAACTTGTGTCAAAAAATATTTCATCCTAATCTTCTTTCTTATACTAAATCCTCACTGATATTTTTCTATAGAGAAACCCAGAAATACAGCTCAGAGTCTGTGGGTAAAGAAGCCCACTTATGCACTTTCTATCAGAGGTTTTTAAACTAAGAGGATTTCTTCAAAGTGTATCATCAGAGTCTTTTAGTTATGCAATGTACCAAGGGAGAGAAAATGTGCCAGAATTCTCCCTTCTCGAGCACTTGTCCCTTCTGTTTCTTTTTTTTTTTAATACTTTATTTACATTTCAAATGTTTCCCCCTTTCCAGGTCTCCCCTTTGGAAATCTCCTATCCCCTACTCCCTCCCCCTGCCTCTTTGAGGGTATTCCCCCACCCACTCACCCACCCACCCACTCTGTCTTCCCACCTTGCATTCCCCTATACTGGGGCCTCTAACACCCTCAGGCCCAAGGGCCTCTCCTCCCTGTGATGGCCAACAAGGCCCTCCTCTGCCACATATGTGGCCAGCACCATGGGTCTCTTCATGCGTATTCCTTGGTTGGTGATCCAGTCTCCAGGAGCATCTGGGGTCAGGCCAGTTGACACTGTTGCTCCCTCCATGGGGTTGCAAACTCCCTCAGCTCCTTCAGTACCTTCTCCAACAACTCCATCTGGGACCTCACTCTCAGCCCAACAGTTGATTTGAAGTGAATCTTGGGTATTCCGAACTTTTGGGCTAATATCCACTTATCAGTGAGTACATACCATGTTCATTCTTTTGTGACTGAATTACCTCACTCAGGATATTTTCAAGTTCCATCCACTTGCCTGCGAATTTCATGAAGTCATTGTTTTTAATAGCTGAGTAGTATTCCATTGTGTAAATGTACACATTTTCTGTATCCATTCCTCTGCTGAGGGACATCTGGGTTGCTTCCAGTTTCTGGCTATTATAAATATGGCTGCTATGAACATAGTGGAGCATGTGTCTTTGTTACATGTTGGAGCATCTTCTGGGTCTATGCCCAGTGGAATAGCTGGGTCCTCAGGTAGTATTATGTTCATTTTTCTGAGGGTCCCTGGTCTCTTCTGTTTCTTGCCGCACCCTGTAGCTGTGGTGCCATCTGTTAATTCACTGCTAATTATTTAACTTTTCCTTTGGGGTTGTTAATTGTTGTTAATCTCCTTCAAAACAGGTTAAAGCCATGCAAGTAGATGAGTAACATGAGCCAGGCAACACCTCTCACAAGCTTGTCATTATTATAGCTCTTCCACGGATTTCAATAAAACAATAACTTTAGGATTTGCCTTTTAAAAGACTAAGTAATATTTGGGGAATAAAGTTGACAGTTCTCTGTGACAAATGTGACTTCATCAACATCCTTTGTATATAGCTAGATCTATGAACAAAAATGGGCTACTTACCAAGTTTTTAAGCAATGTCTATTTACATTAGGGTGAAATTTTTAGCCAGGTCATTGTTTTGTTGTTGTTTCCTAAATGAAATGGTAAGGGGTAATGAGGATCAAATAGCTAACAGAAAAGGAAGGATAAAGACAGAGACGATAGCTAGACAATTTCTTTTAAAATCTTAGTTTGTTGGATCTGTTCCTATCTTTCCCCCTGACTCTACTGTAAGCCTGAACTAATAATATATAACATATGTGGTTTGGGTTGTCCAAAAGGCTTCCCCAAACTCAGTTTTAGATCTTTCTCTCTCACTCTGTAGGTATGTCTCTACCTGTGTCTATATTGTTCACTGTGTCTATGCCTTAAATTTCTACTCATACATCCATCCCCCTAGGCAGGCATCTACTGGAAGGTTCTTCCAGGAATTCAAGACAACTTATCAAAAACCAACATTATCATATCTTTTTCCAATAAATTCTAACTGCTAACTATTTCCAGCTATGAGCATGGGCTTTCTAAATTGGCATTTAAAAAATAATCTTTCTCTTATTCCCTCCTGTTGTCTACATATGGTTTCCAAATATTACAGGCCTTCAAAAATATGGCTCTTCTTAATTTTTTGGTTCTAAGTCAGCAGCACAGCTAAATATTATATTATGTCCAGTTATTAGGTTCTGTTCCAACCAATAACCCCCATACTATGCTTATCCATATGACTTGTCAAACACATGGAAGCCATGCACATGATTACCCTCTAGGGGAGAAGCCTTCTTCCTGTTTGTCCCAGATCCTTGAGTTCCCTTGTTCAGTCTTTTCTAGAAGACCCAGTAAAAGCATTTTCCAACACTTGCAATGGCATTGAGGTTATTTGACTGAAATCTGGCCAGAGGAATGGGAATAAGACTTTCCTAAGCATCCTGGCTGCCTGGTCCTGACAAACATCCCACATGATACTCCACTTCTCTTGTGGTCATAATGCAAGGCACCTGCTCCTTAAAGTGTAGTTAAAAGATAAAGGAAATACACTTGCCTATATTAGGCTGTGATGATAGTAAGGCATACAACATAATACACACATGGGGGGTGAAGGATGGAGAGGGATGGAGGGAAGGAGAAGGAGTCGAGTTCTGAGCTCAAAAGTTGCCTCTCCCAACAAGTAGAATTAGATACTGTCATCTCTCTCTACTTCCTAATATCCACGTCCTTCAGTAAAAGAGCCAGACTTTGGGAACACCAAAGGAGGAATTATATCTATATTCTCGCTTCATGACCAGTAAATCTGAAGAATGAGGCAGGCTATCGAAGTTAGTCAGGAACAAGGAATGACAGGGATAGATGGAGTAAAGATGGCGCAGTGGGAGCTTTCAGATGAATGAGTCTACTGAATCATTTCTAAGACTGATTTTGGTCTCCCTCTTTTCATACATGTGGAGCAGGCTGCTGATGTCTTATCATACTTACCATTTCTGCTCTGTAAAGACTAATTAAACATCTACAGAACTCGCCCTATCTTCTAATGGACATAATACACCTGAGTTCTAACCCTTCACGGTCAACCCTCTTCCTGTTCCCTTCAAATAGTATGGTTGGTTTGGACTTTCTCCTAAATTTAGATTTCAACTCTCTCTGACCTTCAGTTCTTCTTGAATACCAGGCTTAAACAATATGTCAGTGTTTAGTTCCAGTGCTCATAAATGATATGGGAATTTCAGCCAGGAATCAACAGCTTTCCCTTGTAAGTACCAAAGAGTGTCAATTCCCTAACCCAGCCACACTTTTGTAAATAGTCTGATCATTAAATCTTCTTCAAAGCACTGAGATTGTGTTGTCTGCCAGATGCATGGCCAAAAGAAGAATAAACTATTGAAATATTGTGATCTTTGTAGATTTGGCCACCATAAATTTGGAGACATGTTTTAATCAGACGATTCTATTCAAAAAACAAAAATACAAGTAGCAAAGTGATTAAAAAGTGGCTCAGACACATTTGCAATCTACTCAAACATCAGATATAAATCTGAGAGGAAGCCAGAAGTCACACATGGTGGTTACAGATGCAGACTATTTGACATGAGCTCTTCCCTGCCTTGGAAATTCATCTGCCAATGAGAGTCTACATGTTGCAAAAACAGACTAATATCAAAAATTAACAATTAATATCTTCTTGCTATTCTTACTACAATTGCTAGTTCAAATGACTAAATACCCACAGCATAGTCACAGAAAGAGCTGTTTGTAAAAACTGAGTTCTCCAGGTTCTTGAACCAAATCCAACTACAACCATGGCTGGAAAAGACTGTATCTTCAACCAGAGATTACATAATATTTCTATATTTCATTTACCAGAGTTTCAGAAAATCTTTCTCCCTGAAGACTTGTCTTTGCAATTGACACCACAGATTGCCCTGTTCATTTTATCTGTCATGAAAACAAAGCATGTTTGAATTTTTCAAAATGCAGCACACTCCACACAGGGCTCAGGGATCTGCGCTTCCAAACACATTGTCTCTCGGCCAAGCAGACATACCAGAAGCCATTCCCAGTTACTATTTGCAAGACACAGGGTGAAACTGTTTTTTGCATGTAGTTAAAAACCAAGCAATGAGTCAGTGGAAAGTACTTCATCAAGTGGCTTTTATTCATACTTGTTCAATGCTCATACAGGCATTTATCTTAAAAGGATGTGTTCATCTGTTCCACCCACTAACGTTTATACCTATTCAAGCTCGAATTAAATCCTATTGAAATTTTATTGTCATTGTTATTATGGAACTTAATCATGTTTATGTATAAAGCCAGTTTAGACACTTCAAGCAAGTATAGAATAGAATACCTCATTGTGGAAAGACAACAAAACACCTTCTATGCAAATAACTTCCACAATCTGGCCCAAAAGCAATATGAAGTCATTATTCTACACATAAAAGAAAAGTGAGAGGCTAATGCTCAAACAGTCTTGCCTTCAAGAAGCAGTTAAAGGGCATATGTACATACATATACTTTTGAGGGAGGGATAGGCAAAGAAAAGTTAGACAATTCACATAACAATCGTAGCACATGTGAGAAGTGGTTCTCAATACAAGGCTAATACTTACGTAAAAGATACCCAAAGTTGTAGATTATCCTGTCAAGCCTCTATTGGGAGAACAGATATTCACTAGCACTAGCTCAAGGAAAAGCTCAAGGCATTTTTTGGAGGGATCCAAAGACAAAAAATTAAATATAATTGGGCTTTTCTGGAAATTAGAAGTATAGACATGTCTCAGTTCTTGAAGGGTTTGTTTCTATCGTGGTTAAATTTTCTGCTTTCATTGTTTCTCCTCCTAAATTTCTGTGTTTATTCCTGTTCCATGCACCACGATTAAAAAAAAAATTAACCACTTATCATAGTCTAAACTTCTACTATGTATCTTAGTCTAAACTCTCAAGTAATATGATTGACTACAGCTAAAACAATAGGTGATTGGGAGGTAAGGTGTGACAAAATGTAAACTTCCCCTGCACAGAGTGAATGCTACTCCTGAGCTCCAACCAAATTCTGGAACCCAAGCAAGAGGCCTAATCATAATTTGGGGCACAGGCCTGTCACCAACCCTGTGGTTCAAGAATAGGTGGGGCAGAAGGAATCACTGACATCCTTTCAGGCCCTCAATATTTTCCAATCATTAAAGGACAATAGGCAAAAAATGTCAATGTGTAAGTGCAGTTAGCCTTCTTTTGTATCCACTTACCTACTCCAACAATCCAATTGCACAGTACTAGCTATGTACTTTTTCCTTAAATCAAAGTCTATGATAAAGTCCTGCCACAGTGGTAGGAAACAGGAAATTTCACTTCCATAAGAAAGGGAACAAATTAAACAAACAAACAAACCATGAAACCAAACATCTGGAATCACTCAGTGCCATCAAGATTTCTAGAAGTGAATTTTTGAAAAAGAGACTTGAAAGGTCTAAAAATCAAGCAAAACAAAACACAACTCTGTACAGTGTATCTATAGCTTGTAAGTTTGATTATTTTAAGTGATTTTCCAAAAACTCAAACTAAGTTCTTATTTAATATTCTTTGGATGCTAAATTATATTGGCATAGACATCACTGAGTATAAAGACACAGCACACGAGA
Source organism: Uromys caudimaculatus (assembly GCA_028551405.1). Classification (NCBI taxonomy): domain Eukaryota; kingdom Metazoa; phylum Chordata; class Mammalia; order Rodentia; family Muridae; genus Uromys; species Uromys caudimaculatus. The sequence continues at coordinate 43,414,264 of CM052712.1, read as the reverse complement.
AGCCTAGTGTGTCTGCATGCAGTTTACAACCTCAAATTTTACGCTAAATTCAGGGGTACTTATTTCTTACTTCAGGCATTTTATGAATTTTTAGACTGCACCCTGAACTTCTACCATTTATTTAGCCATTGTTCTAACTTCAAAATTATACAGGCTTCTGTATACTTTTCTTACTTCACAGAGAGAAAAGCAAGATGGAAAAATATGGAATTCAACTACCATTTTCCTCAGGATAATTGTGGATGGGGTGTGGGGTCTGCGTGTGTGTGTGTGTGTGTGTGTGTGTGTGTGTGTGTGTGTGTGTGCGTGTGTGTGTGTGCGTGTGTTCCAGAGGTTAACCTTTGGAACCATTCCCCAGGATACTGTCTATCTTGCTTTTTGAGACAGAGTCATTCTTTAACCCAGAACTTGAAGATTCAGATAGATTTTTCATCCAGGATCCTGAGATCATCTGTCCCTGCATCTTCAATATGAGGATAACAAGTAAAATCACACTCAGGTTTATTACAAGGGATCTGGGTGTCAGTCTCAGATCCTCATGATTATACAGTAAGCTATATCCCAGCCTTGGACTCACTTTTAATTTAGATGGAACTCTACTGGCTTTGAAAAACAAAAACAAATGAATAAATAATAAAAACAAGTTAAATTTTTTAAAAAAACCAAACTTCTGTTCCATTTAATTCCCAGACCCCTAGCTGACTGGACCATTGCCCCCTTTCTGATCCTCCCCATTTAATGTCCCTGAAATTTAATGATATCAAGTTTGCTGTCATTTAAGTATCCCTTCATTCAATAGCTGGGGAAATTGTCATTGGTATGCAAACTGGTCTCAAGCAAGGAACATTACTCTTTAATCTCCTAATTTTAATTGGTATGCCATCATGCAGACTGGGCCTGATAATGGCTTAGTTTGTAGATTAAGACCAACAGACCTGAACTGTGTGTGCCATTAGTTACAAATAAAAGAACAAAAACACTGAACAATGATAAAAGGGGCCATTCCAAATCAGAGGGAAGATGATTCCTCCTCTTCTTCTCCAAGGTTCATGACCCTAATTCGGTGTCCATTTGTACCAGGATTTGGATTAATGCTTTCTGCTTGGTCAGATAATTTCAGAACAGTTGGTAAATTGAAATGATTTGCTGTGCATATACTAGTGTTGTCGCTGGCCCAGGGACTGTCCCTAAATGATTTGCTCACAAATGACATTGCGTCTACTGATAAAGCTGTTTCTTTCACTAGGAAGCTAATATTGTAAACAAAATAAAAGAGCCTGCACATGTTTTCAGTAGAATGTTTGCAGTGTCTTTTCATTTTCTAGTGAGTTGAGATTCTAAAATTCATTAATTTCCAAAGAGATCACACACATGTCTAGTGCCTGTGAAGAAAATGGAAATGTCAATATTTAGAAACAGAAATGGTAGGTAGATAGATAGATAAATAGACAGACAGACAGACAGAGAAATATTAGGGCAGTCTAAGATAAGTTCCTTCATCTCTCAGAAGCAAATAAGACCCACAACCATGAACAAAGGAGTAGAGACAAAGAAGAAAAGCCACATTGCCCTCAAAAGAGAATGAAGGAAATACAGTACCATCCAAGGTTGATGCTTATTATGGGAAGCGTGGTTCTTCTAAAGACACACCAAAGCTTACTCAAGTGCCTGTAAACATCACCTTATATGGAAATAAACTCTTTGCAGATGATCCTGCTATGATTTGATCATTCAGGTGAGTCAGGATCTGATATGACAGGTGTCCTTACAATAAGAAGAAATATGGACTGAGAGACAGATATGCACATTGACAAGGTTATGTGAAGACACACAGAAATGGCCATATGATCAGAGCAACACACCTACAAGCTAAGTTACTCATGAAATTACCACTGAGCTTACAAGCAGGCATCATTTCTTGGCATCTTGGTTTTGGACAATTTGGTATTTGTTATCTCTCTGGTTTGTAGCACTTTGTTACAACAGCTAGCTAACTAACATGGTGTATGCCTAGTGCTGAACATACCATGGCCACTGTTCTGTCCTGTGCTGCCTCTTCTCCTAAGAGGTATAGTTTTAAAGAAAGTTGGAGCAAAATCCTGAAGACTTACCAGCAGTCTTTCATAAACCACCTTTTTCAATCGTTAAAGAAGCCTGAAGGTACATGGCATCATCGTTTCTTGTCCAAAGGGAAAACTGGAGCTCTGGCACACTGAATATCTTTTCCCCAGAAGCATAGCTCAGAATTAATAGACCTGGGATTTGAGCCAACACCAAAGCATACTACTGTATGAAGCACTCTTCTATATCACACTGCCTTTCATAATGTTTGCAGGGTGAGTAAAAAACAAGGGAAAAATTCTAGGAGGATTAATGAAGTTTCTTCCAAATGACTGCATCATTTTAAAGCTGAAATCACAGCAATATGAATGGAGGGTTCTGGTAACTAAACAGGAGAGGCATTGGGACCTGGTGACAGGGGAGGGTCCTCTAGAGTCTCTTCCTTCTGTGCTGGAGACATAATGTATAGGGAGGACAGGTTGCTGCTATGTTGCAAAAATAGCTGTGTCCCTGCCTGAACTGCAGAGATCTATCTTAATAATAGGAAAAAAATAAATGAAAAGGTCGTTTTTTCAGGGATCAGCCTCTAAATAGATATCTGAGCCCTTTGGGGATCTGACATTGTGGATAGAAAAATGGCCCAGACACTGCCCACATCTGTACAAAGCAATTGGAGTGTCAGAGTAGTAAGAAGGTAGAAGGGGGAGATTGAGGGCCAAGAAGCACATCATTCCCCTTTGTCAAATTAGAAATACCTCTTGCTCTGCCTGGGTAGCATGTTCTACGTCACAGGAGAGACTCCAAAAGCCACCACCACTGGGGGAAAAGAGCCTCTATAGGCCACTCTCCTTTCTATAGCCATAATACTGATCACCAGCATTGGTCTGGAGGCCATGAAGATCAGTTCCTTTTTGGATTATTTTATTTGTATGTCAATAATGATAGTTTCAAAGCCCTACGCTTCTGAGACATTCTCTAAAATAACAGGTAAGTGTAAGAAAAGCAATTAACTTTTTATATACATGAAATAATAAGAACCTCTGTGTGTGTGCATGTGCATGTGTATGTGTGTGTGTGTATATGTGTGTGTGTGTGTGTGTATGTGTGTGTGTGTGTGTATGTGTGTGTGTATATGTGTGTGTGTGTATGTGTGTGTGTGTGTATGTGTGTGTGTGTGTGTGTATGTGTGTGTGTGTGTGAATGTAGGTGTTTGTTTGTGGAGGTGCACATTTATACACAGAAACCAAGCTGTCCAGAAGCCAACTTCAGATCTCCTCAGGAGTCATCTGTGTCAGTTTTTTGAGACAGGGTCCTTCACTGATTCAGAGATCATGAAGTAAGCTAGACTGGCTGATGAGGAAACCTCAGGACACCCATCTCTATCTCTTCAGCACCAGGATTACAATCATGCACCACTATGTCCATAGTTTTGAGTGAGTATTGGGTATCAAATTCAGCTCCCCCTGTTTGCACAGCTAATATACAGAGTGTTTTGCCAACCGAAGTATCTCTCAAATTTCCCTAATAGTGACTTCATAACTAACAATAACCATGAGATACTTTGTGACTGTTACATCCATGGCAGAACCTAACATGACTGCTTTGTCAGTGTTTTATGTTTGACACTTACATGGACGTAGCAAGTAAAATCCTGTAAAACAACTGCTGCTGTCCCCATTTTACAGTGAAGAAACTTGGCCACAAACTGAAAAATTGGACTTCTTCAAGCCAAGCAGCTACAAAACGTCAAAGCCAGGACACATTCTTAGGCTTATTGTATCTCAAAAGCATACATTTCCTTCCCTACAGATAAAGTGATGGTCTTTAAGTGGGGAAAGCCAGATAAAGTTTTAGGGGGAAAACCACTTCCACATGAAGCCCCACATTCTAGTTTGCATATTGCATGACACCGGCCCTGTAGGGATAAATCAGAGCTAAGCAGATGAGGAGGGAGGGACAATAATGTAAGCCATGAGCATATGTATCCTCAGAGACATGGATTTTACTAACTCCACAGAATCAAAGGCTCAGAAGACAGTAATGACAGCTCCCCCAAAGTTGAGGCATGCATGTGACCAATTGGCTTAAGGAAAAAACAAGACAGTCCTAGACATTTTGCCCATCCAAATCAAGGTGTCTTTGACAAATGGAAGCCTGGTTAGCGCATTACTGCCTCCTGAAGAAGCTTTGCTATGTAAGCATGTGGCTCTCATCCCTTTCTCACAATTAGCCAAAGAGATGGTTCATGTTCAGGTAGTGATAGTTGCTCACAAAAAGTCAAATAAAAATAGCAAGCTAGGACACTATCAGTCAAATAAACTCATAAGCAGCAAATGCTAAACCCTAGGCACCCATAGGGAATAAATTTGAGAATCAAAACAGTTCTTTACTTAGATTCTGAGCACAGTTCAGGCCATAAAAAAAAAAAATATATATATATATATGCTTAGCCAGCCACTGGTGACTGAATAGCCTAGAGACATAGTTTTTTATAAAAATCAATAAAACGATTCCTAATGATAATCTACTATACCCATGGATTGGTGTCTAGCCCAATCACTAGAGAGGCTTTCTCTGGCAGCTGGTGGGAGCAGATGCAGAGACCTACAGCCAAACATTAAGCACAAACTAAAGATTTCCATAATGTCCTGCACTTTGGAACTCCAGAGACTTCATGGAAGATAGGAAGAATTGTAGGGGCTAGAGAGATCAAGAGCACCAGAAGAACACGGCCCACGGAACCAATCAAGCAAGGCTCATAGAGGCTCACTGAGACTAAATCAGCAATCATGGAGCCTGCCTCTGCATATATTTATAATTATAATATAATTATATTATAATTATAATTTATAATTGTAATTATAATGCTTGGTAGTTTTGTGGGATTCCTAACAGTGGAAGTGGGGAGAGTGGTCTCTGACTCTTTTGCCTGCTCTTGGGATCCTTTTTCTCCTACTAAGTTGCATTACCCAGTCATTGATATGAGAGTTGGTGCCTAGTCTTACTATACCATGTTATGCCATGTTTGGTTGATATGCCTGGGAGGCCTGCTATTTTCCGAATGGAAATGAAAGAGTGGATTTCGGAGAGAGATGTGTGGGATGGGGCTAGAAGGAATGGAAAGAGGAGTAACTGAGGTTTGGATGTAATGAGTGAAAGAAGAATATAAAAAGGAACACGCTTAGCAAACTTGTATTGCAAACATGCATCATATATGAATAGACAGTGAATGAATTGAGAGTATTTAAACAAGAGCAAACTTGCCAAGTCACCATTGAAATAAAGAGTAAAACTAGGGAAGGAGCTGAGCTGCCAACAAAACAAGGATTGTTGGTAGGAAATTCTGAACTCTTACCTTATGTTAAGCATGGCCTACACATTGAGATTAGAGCAAAAACCTCTCAGGCCTCAGAAACCAATGCAAAGATGCATAATTAGTCAAAATGTTAAGAATAAGAGACTAAGTACTCAGCTGTAAATGGCACATCTTTAAAACTGGCTCACCATGAGGCTCTGGGAACACCAAGGAGGAGGGAGTAAAAAGCACCAGTGGATAAACAGAGGAATGCAGTGAAAGGCTGTCCAATGCACATATCATGGCATGCACTCATGATCTCACAGCCTCTGGGTTATCCATACTAGATTAAGTCACCCAAAATCTGAGAAGAGCTCACCATTCTTTGCTCCTCAGTGAGTAGCTGTTAGCAGTTGACAGCTAGTGGGGAAGGAGATGCATTTTGTGAGAGTATTCCCACTGGTCAGTTTCCTATTCTCCAGTGCATGGCTTCACACCCACGCTCTTAGTGACAGCACTACATGGAAGTAGTGGCTATCAAAATATTATATATATAATATATATTTAAATATATGTGTGTATATGTGTCTCCTTGTCAATATTGAATTAATATTCAAAAAGCAGATTTCCAGAATTTTAATAGAGATTGCATTGAATCTATAAATCAAGATCAAGGTGAGAAATTTGATATATTAATAATATTAAGTCTTCCTATCCACATATGTAAAATTTCTCACTGTCTCTTCATTTATTTAACATTACTATGACTTTAGAAAATTTTTGTAGGTTCTATCATAAAGACAATAAACATGATTTGTTAAATGTATATGTGGTGTTTCACTTTAAAGAAATTGCAAGTAAATAGAATTATAATTTTGTTTAAATTTAACTGTATTTATGAGATAGGAGAAAGGATTGATTTTTGCATGTTAACTTTATGAAGAATAACATTATGTGCTAACTATATAAAGAGAAGAAGATAATTACCTTTTTAAAGGCGTGAATGGATACCTCATGAAGATGTGCACACTGACATTAAGCCTGTGAATAAATATTCCTCAATGAATATTATCAGGAAAATGCAAAATAAAATCCTGATGGGATCTCTTTACATAGCTCTTAGAATGACTAAATACAAAATATGGACTGTGTCAAATCTCACCTGCATAAAGGATCATATCAGCTACAGAAATACTTTACTTCTTTTTTTAATTCATGTATTTCATTACTACTTTTTCTCTTTCTTATTATATCACTGGAGATTTCACTATATTGTTGGAACAATATGCTCTCTTGCTCAAACCTGAGTCTTCTTGCCACTATGTAGGATGTCAATTGCAGGATTTTTAAATGATTTTTTTTTTTTTTTTACAAAATTGAGGAAGCTACTCTTCATTCCTAATTTACTATTTTGTGTACGTGAGTGTGTGTGTGTGTGTGTGTGTGTGTGTGTGTGTGTGTGTGTGTTTAAGAGTGACACTGGATTTTATTTTTTGTTGTTGCTGTTGTTAAATGCTTTCCCTGTATCTCCTGACAGGATAATGTAATTTCTCTTCTTTATAAAATTGATGTGATGATTATATCTCCTTAATTTTGAATGCTGGGTGACTTGATTTATTATGTATGAATGTATATATATATATATATATATATATATATATATATTCATTATCAAATATAGTATTGCAATTGTTATTTTGAACTAACTATTCTCTATTATATTCAACTCAAAATAGGCAAGGATTGTGTGCTCCTTCTGACGGCTTTCCTTTATATAGACCTCTGTTTCTGATATATTGTTTTCCTTCTCTCTGAAGCAATTCTTTTAACATTTCTTGTAAGGCATAGGTACACTGACAATAAATTTGTCCAATTTTTGTTGCCAAAGATTTTATTTCCATTTCATTTTTGAAGAAAAATTTCATACAATACAGCCCTCTAGGTTGCTGAGGGTTTTTTTTTTTTTTCTATTTCTTTCTCTTTCCAAACCTTATGCATTTTGCTCTGCTATCTCCTTGCTTGTCTGGTTTCCTAGAAAAAGCAACACATCATTGTGACCATTGCCACTCCACAGCAATATATTGTTTTGTTCTTACTTCTTTCAAGATTCTTGTAATATTTTCCTAAGATTTAAATACTTCATGTCTGAGTTTGTTGAGGGTTTTATTCTGGGGAACCACTTATCATGTTTGGTATTTTCTAGACTTCTTGATCTGTGATTTGGTGTCTGACATTAATTTGCAAAATTCTTAGTTGTCTTTATGTCAAGTATTGCTTCTGTTTCTGTCTCTGTTTCTTTTCTTTCTTGTACTCCTATTATCCACAGTGTACTTCACAGTACTGAAGAACCTTCCCCAGGTTCTTCAATACTCTAAGAGGGTTATCATAGGATTGCAACTCACTCCTCATTTTCCTTTTCAGTCTTGAAATTTTCCAATGTTATATTTTTAAGTGCAGAGACTCTCAGCCATGCCCAGTCTCCTATAAGCCCTCCAGAAGTATTCATTATTTCCAGTGTGGTATTTTTTACCTCCAATTTTTCTTTCTGAATCTTTATTTCAAGGATAATGTGCAAGCTATTGCTATTACTATTGCTATTACTATGAATAAACACCATGACTGAGGCAACTCTTATCAAGCCAAGCATTTCATTAAGTTATTCATGGTTGAGGGACAGTAAGTCCAAGATTATCATGACAGGAAGAAGACAGCCATGGTACTGAAGCAGTAGCAGAGAGCTTTCCCTCTTCCACAGGCAGCAGTTAGAAAGAAACACTAGGACTGGAGTGGGCTTTTGAAATCTCAAAGCCCACCCACAGTGACACACACATTCCAACAAGGCCACACCTCCTAATCCTTGCAAAACAGTTCTACAACTTCAGACGACAAATTCAAACGTATGATCCGATGAAGAGCATTTTCATTCAAACCATCATATTTAGTTATTCTATTTAAGCCTCTTCAAATTGTGCTTTGCCTTTCAGTATGATTTTGGTACTGTGTTGTGTTGTTTTGTTTTGTTTTGTTTTGTTTTGTTTTGTTTTGTTTTGTTTTGTTGAATGCTGATTTGCCATCTTAAACAAAGGTAGCTATTGTAAATAGATGTTAGAGACTTGGTGACTGTACTGGCTAGTTTTGTGTGTCAACTTGACACAAGCTGAAATTATCACAGAGAAAGGAGTTTCAGTTGAGAAAATGCCTCCATGAGATCCAGCCATAGGGCATTTTCTCAATTAGTGATCAAGGGGGGAGGGCCCCTTGTGGGTGGTACCATCTGTGGGCTGGTAGTCTTGGGTTCTATAAGAAAGCAGGCTGAGCAAGCCAGGAGAAGGAAGCCAGTAAGTGACATCCCTCCATGGCCTCTGCATCAGCTCCTGCTCCTTGACCTGCTTGAGTTGCAGTCCTGACTTCCTTTTGTGATGAACAGCAGCATGGAAGTGTAAGCCGAATAAACTCTTTCCTCCCCAACTTGCATCTTGGTCATGATGTTTGTGCAGGAATAGAAACCCTGACTAAGACAGTGACTTAGCAATTTAGAATGATAGTGTTCTACTCTGCATGACTCAGCTTCATCCTTTCAATGAATGTGTACCATTAGACGTTAAGTTTACCAGGGCTTCCCAGCTTCCACTCGTCTTAGGTCAGACACATTGCTTAGCCCTGACTCTTTTTTCTTAAGCGAGTTCTGACTAACTCTAGCAAATTAAGGTATAATAAATCCTCGAAAGGTTAGAATTTGATAAAACATATATACATATATATGTATCTGGAAGCTTAGGGATGGCTCAGTCACATGGCAAAGGGCCTTGCCAGGTGTGGTGGCAGAGCATAGTGGCCATCAGGTTGCATCAGGTTGCATGTTCAGTGAGAGACTCTGCCTCAAAAACAAGGTGAAGAGCCACTGAGAAAGGTACCAATCATTAACCTCTGGACCTTACATGCACACATACAGACAAGAACACGTTCATATATACATGTAAATATGTGAAGAAATATAAACACAATAGGCACACAGAGTTCTTAACTCCTGTTAATTAAAAGAGAATGATCTGGCTAATTTCAAGATGGGTCCTTTATCAGAGAACTTCCAGTAGTTTGCTGCTTATGATTTGTGGATGATATGAGAGTATAGATAAGCAACCCCAAAAATTCTGCCACAGAACTCCTACAGCCGATAAATACCTTCAGCAAAGTGGCTGGGTACAAAATTAACTCAGAGAAATCAGTAGCCCTCCTTTATACAAATGATAAACAGGCTAAGAAAGAAATTATGGAAATAACATCCTTCACAATATCCACAAATAATATAAAATATCTTGGTGTAACTCTAACCAAGTAAGTGAAAGATTTGTATGACAATACTTCAAATCGCTGAAGAAAGAAGTTGAAGAAGATATCAGAAGATGGAAAGACTTCCCATGCTCATTGATAGGTAGGATTAACATAGTCAAAATGGCCATCTAACCAAAAGCAATCTACAAATTCAATGCAATCCTCATGAAAATACCGATACAATTTTTTATAGGTCTTGAAAGAGAAATTCTTAACTTCATATAGAAAAACAAAACACCCAGGATAGCCAAAACAATCCTGAGCAATAAAACTACTTTGGGAGGAATCACCATCCCTGACCTCAAGCTGTACTACAAAGCAATAGTGATAAAAACTGCACAGTATGGGTACAGAAACAGACACATTGATCAATGAAATCAAATCAAGGTCTCAGAAGTAAACCCACACACCTATGGATACTTGATTTTTGACAAAAAAAAGCTAAAACCATACAATGGAAAAAAAGAAAGCATCTTCAGCAAATGGTTCTGGACTAACTGGATGTCTGCATGTAGAAGAATGGAAAAAGATCCATATCTATGAATCTGTACAAATTCAAGTCCAAGTGGATCAAAGACTTCAATGTAAAACCAGATACACTAAATCTAATAGAACAGAAAATGAGGAATAGCATTGAATGCATTCCTACAGGAGACACAACCCCAAACAACACCAGTGGCTCAGGTTCTAAGACCAAAAACTGATAAATGGGACCCCATGAAACTGTAAGGCCAAAAATCGCTATCAATAGGACAAAACAACAACTCATGGACTGGGAAAGGATCTTCAGCAACCCTACATCTGACAGAGGGCTAATATCCAAAATTAACGAAGAACTCAAGAAGTTAACAACCCAAATAACCCAATTAAAAATGGGGTTCAGAACTAAACAGAGAATTCTCAACAGAGGAATCCCAAGTGGCCCAGAAGCACTTAAAGAAATATTCAAAGTCCTTAGTTATCAGGGAAATGCAAATCAAAATAACTCTGAGATTCCATCTTACACCCATCAGAATGGCTAAGATCAAAAACTCAAGTGACAGCAGATGCTAGCAAGGATGTGGACCAAGGGGAACACGCCTCCACTGTTTGTGGGAGTGCAAACTTGGACAACCACTTTGGAAATCAATTTGGCATTTTTGCAGAAAACTTAGAATAGTTCTACCTCAAGACACAGCTATACCACTCCTGGGCATTAACCCCAGAAGATGTTCCAACATCTCACAAAGACACTTGCTCAACTATATGCATAACAGCTTTACCCCTAATAGCCAGAAACTGGAAACAACCTAGATGTCCCTCAACTGAAGAGTGGATAAAGAAAATGTGATACATCTACACAGTGGAATACTATTAAGTTATTAAAAACCAAGACATCAAGAATTTTTCAGGCAAATGGATTGAACATTACAATATCATCCTGAGTGAGGTAATCCAGCCCCAAAAGGACATGTGTGGTATGTACTCACTTAAAGTGGATATTAGCCATAAAATACAGGTACCATGTTACATTCCACAGAACCAAAGAACGTAAACAAGAAGGAAGGCACAAGCAAGGAAGCTTGAATCTCACTTAGAAGGGAGAATAAAATAGTCATAAGAGGCAGATGGAAGGAGGGATCTTGGGGGGGAGGGGTGGCGTGGGGATGGGAATAAAGTTTCAGAATCAGGTGTTGGAAAGGAGAGATGGCCAGATGACCATGAAGATGAAATCTGCAACTGATGGGGGTGAGGAGGTGGGGGCATCTCCAGGAGGAGACATGGCCTGGGACAAGGTAGGTGCCCAAAAATCAATTGAGATGACCTTAGCTATGACTCACTACACTGGGGATATTAAATCTAAATTAGCCACCTCCTACAGTGGAGCAATAGACACCAACCCACCCACAAAACTTTCAATCCAACATTTATCCTGTCTACAAGTAATGCAGGCATGGGGGAGGGAACAGAGACTGAGGGAATGGCCAACCAATATCCAGCCCATCTTGAGACCCATCCCATAGGTAAGCACCAATCCCTAACACTATTAATGCTACTCTGTTATGCTTGCAGACAGAAGCATTTTATCCTCTGAGAGGCTCCACCCAGCAGCTGACTCAGACAAATACCAACACTCACAGTCAAGCAATGGATGGAGCTTAGAGATTCTTATGGAAGAATAGGAAGAAGATTGTGGGTCCCAAAGGGGATAGGAACTCTACAGGAAACCAACAGAGTCAACTATCCTGGACCCTTAGGGCTCTCAGAGTATGAACCAGCAACCAAATAACACACATAGGTTGGACCTTGGCCTTACTGCCCATATGTAGCAGATGTACACCTTAGTCTTCATGTGGGTCCTGAACTGGAGCAAGGGCTATCCCCAAAGCTGTTACCTGTACAGGGGATCTGTACTAGTACCTGAACTGCTTTCTCTGGCCTCAGTGGGAGAGGAAGTGCCTAGCCTTAGAGAGACTTGAAGTGCCAGGGTAGGGAGATACTCAAAGGAAGGCCCACCTGTCTAGAGGAAAGGGGAAGAGAAGAGGAAGAAGGATTGTGAGAGGGGATGACCAGGAGGGGATCAGTGACCAGGATGTAAAATGAATAAGTAAAAAGAATAAAACTAAATTAATTTAAAAAAATATATATATGGTTCAGCATTCACAGAAAGGTTCCCTTCCCTTCCCTCTGCTGTCAACATAAGGCAGATTTCTCTGGTACACACTGTGAGAACCTGGTAGACCTCTAAATTAAAATTCAGAAAAGCACAAAGCTTCAGAACAAGGCCTACATACAATTTTTGCCTATGGACATCTGCAAGCTTCTGGCAGGTTATCAATTACAGTTCAGACTTCTGGTGTCCCTTAATGTTGCTGGTCATGTTCTTCTGCTCTAATGCGTCAGAATCTCTATATCTGCTTGTTTCTAACTTGGGGAACAGAAGTCTAGCCTGCAATCTCATTTCTATGATCTATCAAAGACAAATTACTGAGTTTTTCATCTTCTTTAGCTTTTGTTATTAGGATGGTGGGTTAAGTAACAAGAGCTCCTAAGTCCCTCTCATGTAAGACCAGAAACCAGAAGTAAACACCTGTATTTTTCAAATGTAACTGACAAATCTCTCCCCTTGACTTTCTAAGAAAATTCACTCCTTAACATTTGTTCGTTCTAGAAGCAGCAGGAATTGCAGCCATGACTCTACTTCCAATTCTTTACCTTGAGATTTGCTTGGACCCATGGCCAAGGGTGGACATCTATCTCTTTTACTGCTAGCATGACTAGAGGATGCCAAGGAAATTAGTAACACCACACACCTGCACTTCAGAGTTTTCATGATTCTCTTACTAGCATAGACTGCGTTTTAGCATGTCTTCCTATTTTGGCCTACAAATAGGAATATTAATCTTTTTATAACAATATTTGTTAAATGTATATGCAAATATTTTTCAATGAAGAGTCAAACACTGTCATATTATCTATTAGAAAAGAAAGGCAGTCTCATGCTCTGAAATATTTATAAAGCAAAATAATTTTTAGGATCTTACCTCTCACATGGAAATATACACAAAATCCTCCCAAGGATTTTTAAAATTAGATTTTGTTTTTATTTTGGGTTATTTTGGGGGGTAACTTTTTGACATAATATGTATACAATGTATTAAGATTCCTTTCTCTCATCCCCTAGTAATGCCCTCTTCTAACTGATCACCCCCCTGTGTGTGTATGTGTGTATGTGTGTGTTATATCTATCTGTCTCCCTGTCATGTGAAAGTGGTCACAGCTGCTATGTGTTCACAACTGACACAACATGTCCAGGACACAGAATTTCATAACGTGGTGGTGTCAGATAAGGCCAGAGATTACCTTTATAGCAAGTTCTAGTTGATGACAGCAGTGCTAGCCTGTTAGTCCGTGGACCACAGTTGCTGTGCAGCTTCTAATGTAGCTTCTTGTCAGATCCTTTAAGCTACCATCAAAAATCTACTGATGCCCTTCTTTCGTGAATTGTTATTCCCATTAATGGGAATGTTTTGCTGTAAAAAAAATTCCATACACTCTCTGTACCCCATTTTTAATTCCCTACGAAAGATTATCCATTGTTTATGGAGGGCCAGTTTTTAATTACTCTCCTGCCTTCAGATTTTTAGGTGAAAAATATTTTTAAGTTATTTTATAAAAAACTCATATCCACCTCTGAATGTATTCATTTTTACATACCTTCCTAGAAACCCCAAACAGAAAGAACACCTGCCAATAGCTAATACCAAAACTTAGACATCAACTCTAACAAACATTAAGCAGAAGCTTCATCTCAACTACAGTTTCCTCCTTGAATCTGGTAATAGAACCTGACCCCTAGAAACATGACTCGTGCCCTCTCTTAGAATATCTACTTCTTACCCAAAACGTTTGTTATAAATTCACTTGCTTAACTGGGTATGGCAGTATTTACCTATGTATCTTAGAACTCAGAAGGCTGAGACAGGGAGGACTGAGAGTTGACCACCTTGAGCTGTATTATACCACTCCTGGGCATATACCCAGAAGATGCTCCAACATGTAATAAGGACTCATACTCCACTATGTTCATAGCAGCCATATTTATAATAGCCAGAAGCTGGAAACAACCCAGATGTCCCTCAACAGAGGAATGGATACAGAAAATGTGGTACCTTTATACAACGGAATACTACTCAGCTATTAAAAACAGCAACTTCGTGAAATTCACAGGCAAGTGGATAGAATTGAAAATATCATCCTGAGTGAGGTAACTCAGTCACAAAAGGACAAACATGGTATGTACTCACTGATAACTGGATATTAGCTCAAAAGTTTAGAATACCCAAGATTCAATTCATAGACCATATGAAGCCTAAGAAGGAAGACCAAAATGTGGATGTTCCAGTGTTTCTTAGAAGGATGAACAAAATACTCACGGGAGGAAATATGGAGACAAAGTGTAAGTAGAGACCGAAGGAAAGCCCATCCAGAGACTGCCCCACCTGGGGATACATCCCATATACAGACACCAAACCCAGACGATATTGTAGATGTTGGGAAGTGCTTGTTGATAGCAGCATGATAAGTTGTCTCCTGAGAGGCTAATGCAGAGCTTGACAAATACAGAGGCGGATGCTCACAGCCAACCATTGGACTGAGCATGGGGTTTCAGATGGAGGAGTTGGAGAAGGGACTGAAGGAGCTGGGGGGGGGGGTTGCAGCCCAATGGAGGGAGTAACAGTGTCAACTGACCAGACCCCCCCCCGCCAGGAGCTCCCAGAGACTGGACTACCAACCAAAGAATACACATGGAGCGACCCATGGTGCTGGCCACATATGTGGCAGAGGAGGGCCTTGTTGGCCATCAGTGGGAGGAGAGGCCCTTGGGCCTGAGGGTGTTAGATGCTACCATGTAAGGGAATGCTAGGGAGGTGAGACAGGAGTGGGTGGGTGGGTAGGGGAGCACCCTTAAAAAGGCAGGGGGATGGGGGATGAGATAGGGGGTTCCCGAAGAGGAGACCTGGAAAGGGGAAAACATTTGAAATGTAAATAAAGTAAATATCAAAAAAAATAAACTTATCTATTTAGGAAATTTTATTTAGAAAAGAGAGAGAGAGATCTAAAATTAACTCAACCCTGTGCTACGTACAAAGAAAAGGAGAGAAAAGCATGGACCCATCAAGCTTAAGCCTTGCTGGGAAGGCCTATTATTTATTCTCCTATTACAAACTGTAATGTAAAGAGAAATGGAACAAATGAATTGAATGTAGTGAGGAAAATCTTATTATGAGAAAGAAGGAAAACAATCGGTTAATCCATATTTAAATAATTTTAAAAAATAATGCCCAGGTCTTCAGTGGGCTCCATATCTGGAGATGTGACTACTCATTTTTTTCTTTATCCCACAAACTCTAGTTACACAAAAGCAATTATGAAGAAATGTGCAATAAAACAGCAGGTGATGCTGAATGGAATTCAGGATACTGCCTGGGGGTAGGGAGCCATTCATTCTTAAGCATCCCTAAACACTATGCTCTGGGAAGAGTTGTGAATATGAATTTTAAATATTTAGAAACTTCAGGGTGTCTTAAATACAGATATTCCCCATTTTACAATTGGGGAAAACTGAGTCAGCACTCCTCAATGGCTCTAGATTTCTGCAGAAGGTAACCCCAGAAGGGCACTCAGCACACAATTTGATTAAGAAGCATAATTAGGAACCTTCTTTTACTTAGCTGAGTCACCTGGTGTCTTGTTGCATACTTCTACCAAAATTAAATGCATTAATTTTTTAAATTGAGTCCTGGAGAGTTTCATCTGCAGGGTAATCAAAGTAAATTATATTATTAAGTGTTAGACGGTCCAAGACACAAAATAAATATGTATAAAAGACTAACAATGTTTTAGGCAAAGAGCTAGGAAATTTTTGGTCGTATTATTATTATTGAAGTCGCTACCAGCAGTAGATAGAGGTTACAAATACTTTAATTTTCCTAGCAGATAATTTTCTCCAGTGAGAAAGAAAGCACACTAAAAATAGAATTTCTAGTTGGCTGTTTTTAGTGATCATGGCATAAGTAGATAACTCTTTAGACTACATTTTGAAGCTGAAAGGGACCTAGGTGGGAGGAAGAATTCCCTCACAGAGGCGGGGAGGGGAAGGGGACATGGGGTTTCCAAAGAAAAGGGTAATCATCGTAAATGTAAATAAAGTATCAAAAATAAAAAAAAATAAAAAATAAAAAAATAAAAATTAAAAAAAAAAAGAGTTTACAAGTTGTCATGGGGTTGGCGGTCATGAAAACGTCACATTCTTGTATCTAGTTCTCTCATAAGATCAATCATTCTGCTACTTGTGTCCTGTGTCCTGTCTGTATCAGTGAAGATATCTTCCAGAAGTAGAACTCAAAAGTCCTGGGTCTCGTGTTATTACTGATGCCATGTTTTGCTTGCAGACAGGAGGCTAGCATGGGTATCCTCTGAGAGGTTCTACCAGCAGCTGAATATGTCAGATGTAGACACTTATAACCAAAGATTGGACTAAGGTTGGGGACCCCTATGGAAGAGTTAGTTAGGGGAAGAGTTGAAGGAGCTGAAGAGGATGGCAACCCAGTGTGAAGAACAACAGTAACAACTAACCTGAACCCCTCAGAGCTCCCAGAGATGAAGTCATCAACTAGAGAGCATACATGGGCTGGCCCATGGCCCCCAGCACATATATAGCAGAGGACTTCCTTATCTGGCCTCAGTGGGAGAGGGTGGGTCTAATCCTGTAGAGATTTGATGTCCCAGGGAAGCAGGATGCTGGGGACGGGTGGGAAGGAGCACCCTCTCAGAGGCAAAGGGAAAATGGGTTGAAAAACTCTGGGAGGGAGCACTGGGAAGGGAGCAACATTTGGAATGCAAATAAATAAATTAACTTTATTTTTTAAAAAGATAGTTCTATAATAAACTCTTAACCAAGGCATCTTCTAGAGTCTAGAGGCAATGTGCTCAGGAATGACAAAGTTTGCCAAGCTTGTGGAGCTCCCAAAGGAGATGTACCCCTTCCTCCTAACAGCATGTAACAGAAAACACAAGAAAAACCTTGGATATAAAGCAAAGTTGTTAATGACTTCCTGGAGCAAGGAAGTTAATGACAAAGGGAAAGTGTCAGACGTTGGGCAGAGAAAGAACTAGGCAGAATTCAACAGCACTAAATCTCCAAAGGGAAAAAGAAAACTGAAACAAGTTGTTCCAGACACAAAGTACACCAGTGGCTAACTGCGTTGTTAGAGTATCTTGGGGTCATAAACACCATAGAATGTCATTTGGCTTAGTAACTCTGTAATGTCCATGCAGCAAGTAACTCTAGCTGTTACAGCAATAGAAATTCCTTGACATATCTGTGTGTTCATAGAGGTACAGATGAGGAACTGGTACTCCAGAATCTACAAGCTGAATCCATCCAGATGCCTAGAAATAAAACTTTATTGGAACACAGTTATATCTAATCAAGTTCCTAATATGCATGGCTCCATTCAAGCTAGAGAAGTTTCAAAGGGCCAAAGAACATACATAGTCACGAAATTAGAAGTTTAGCGTGACCAGGCATGATGGTGCAACTTTCACCTTTAATCTCAGAACTCCAGAGGGAGAGATAGGAGGATATTTGTGAATTCAAATCCAGCCTGGTATATACAGTGAATTCCAGGCGGTATATTCAGTGAATTCCAGGTGGTATATACAGTGAACTCCAGGCCAACCAAAACTACAAATTAAAAAGAAAGGGGGAGGAGAAAGAGGGGATGTTTTTCAATATGATTTGGATTCAGAGTTGAAAGCAGAATGGAAAGAGATGAGATGATGGAGTGTCAAGTCTCCTAATCCATAAAGTGTTTGAATTTATATGCAAAATCATGATAAGATGTTCGGTTATTTTGGGTAAATATAAATGACTCATTGCAAGCAGTCTAGCCACATTAAGTAAAATGGATAAAAATGAAATAGTAGTGACAGCAAAAAACTCAGTCAAGAGGCTACTGCACTCACTCTTGGAAAAAGGGTCTAAGCTAAAGAAATAATAGCAAGTGTGGAAAGTAGTGGAGAGTACAACAAGCATTGTCAAGGCAAACTAAAACAAACTTGGCTTTGTGTATTAGGGTTGCTTTTCATATCATTAGGAGAAGCCTTTAAGGGCTCACTCAAATGCCCAAGTTTCACTTCACAGTAACCGCTGGACTGAGAGTGAGGTCCCAGATGGAGGAGTTGGAGAAAGGACTGAAGGAGCTGAGGGAGTTTGCAGCCCCATGGAGGGAGCAACAGCGTCAACGGGCCTGACCCCCCCCCCCCC
>CM052712.1:43376928-43395264 GCA_028551405.1 Uromys caudimaculatus | reverse complement strand
AGGAGTTCTCTGGTGGAGTTTTTTGGGTCACTTAGATATACGATCATATCATCTGCAAGTAGTGATAATTTGATTTCTTCCTTACCAATTTGTATCCCTTTGACCTCC
The DNA here is from genome assembly GCA_028551405.1 of Uromys caudimaculatus. Taxonomy (NCBI): domain Eukaryota; kingdom Metazoa; phylum Chordata; class Mammalia; order Rodentia; family Muridae; genus Uromys; species Uromys caudimaculatus. The sequence continues at coordinate 43,395,156 of CM052712.1, read as the reverse complement.
TTTTGTTGTCTAATTGCTCTAGCTAGAACTTCAGTTACTATATTGAATAGATAGAGAGAGAGGGCAGCCTTGTTTAGTCCCTGATCTTAGTGGGATTGCTTCAAGTTTCTCTCCATTTAGTTTGATGTTGGCTACTGGTTTGCTGTATATTGCTCTTACTATGTTTAGGTATGGGCCTTGAATTCCTGATCTTTCCAAGACTTTTATCATGAAGGGATGTTGAATTTTGTCAAATGCTTTTTCAGCATCTAAGGAAATGACCATGTGGTTTTTTTTCTTTGAGTTTGTTTATGTAGTGAATTTCATCGATGGATTTCTGGGTATTGAACCATCCCTGCATCCCTCGGATGAAACCTACTTGATCATGATGAATGATCGTTTTGATGTGTTCTTGGATTCAGTTTGCGAGAATTTTATTGAGTATTTTTGCATCGATATTCATAAGGGAAATTGGTCTGAAGTTTTCTTTCTTTGTTGGTTCTTGATGAGGTTTTGTTATCAGTGTGATTGTGGCCTCATAGAAGGAATTGGGTAGTGTTCCTTCTGTTTCTATTTTGTGAAATAGATTGAAGAGTGTTGGTATTAGGTCTTCTTTGAAGGTCTGATAGAATTCTGCAGTGAACCCATCTAGAGGAGTAGAAGGTAGGAAATAATCAAACTCAGGGCTGAAATCAACCAAGTAGAAACAAAAAGAACTATACAAAGAATCAACAAAACCAGGAGTTGGTTCTTTGAGAAAATCAACAAGATAGATAAACCCCTAGCCAGACTAACCAGAGGGCACAGAGACAGAATCCAAATTAACAAAATTAGAAATGAGAAGGGAGACATAACAATAGATCCTGAGGAAATTCAAAAAATCATCAGATCCTACTACAAAAGCCTATACTCAACAAAACTGCAAAATTTGGATGAAACGGACAATTTTCTAGACAGATATCAAATACCAAAGCTAAGTCAGGATCAGATAAACCATCTAAACAGTCCCATAATGCCTAAAGAAATAGAGGCAGTCATTAAAAGTCTCCCAACTGCAAGATTCTTAAAGTTCCTTGTAGAAAATCTTGAATGGACAAAAATTAAAATATAATCAGGAAATTCACTGCACATTGGTTCTTGTATTAGTCAGCTTCTTGTCACATGAGAAACCAAAGTGAAAGAGAGGATATTTATTTGGTTGAAAGTTTGAGAGGTTTTGGTCCACTGTCAGCTTTGTTCTGTAGTTTCCCAGCTACAAGAACAAACCTTGTGATGGAATGGCAGAGTGAAACAAAGCTAGTCATTGCAACAAGGAAGCAGAGAGAATGGGCAAGAAACAGAGCAGGAACAAGATATATCTTTCAAATGGCACACATCTAGTGATCTACTTCCTCCAATTAGGCTATCTTACAGTGGTCAACTCTACCTGCGAACTCATCAGTGAACTGAGCCATTGATAATGTTAGTACCCTCACAATCCAAATCATCTTTTAATCACCACCAATTGAAGACATAATTCCAACATACTGGCCTCTTGTGGAGATGGAGAAAGAGCTTCATGTCCAAACCCCAATAGTGCTCTTGGATGAGGTGCTAAGGAAGCAAGCCATACCTTCAGAAGATCATTTGTAAATAAGCACAGGACATCTACAGAACACAGATCAAGTATAGGTTAACACTCCCAGAGTGCAGAACAGTACAGGCATCTTTCAAAATACACATAACTCTACAGCTTTTTCATATATATATATATATATATATATATATATATATATATATATATGCAGCAAACTCCAAATTATTTTATTTGTTTTGTTCTATTTGGTTGGTTGGTTGGTTGGCTGCTTGATTGGTAGTTGGTTTGTTTTGGCACGTCCTGCCTACTTAGCCCAGCTTGGCCTCAAATTCATGATCTCTCTACCCCTACCCACAAGTGCTAGTATTATAAGCACATGCCACTGGAAATTCTGTGTTATTAAAGCAGAGAAAGAGAAATGCAGGGAATTTTCTCAATTCTCCTCATATATGCTCTTATCTCTATTCTTTTGCTCTGATGATTCCTTCAACATTCCTTGTGGTAAGTAGTAATAACACTTTAGGCTTCAGATTTTAGTTCTACACCTGCCTTCTCTAATAAAGAAGTGTAGAAGTCATGAAGGCTGTGTTAATCAGCTTCCCATTATGCTAGCAAAGGCCTAAGGTAGTCAATATAAAAAGAGAACAGGTTCACTTGGGTCTGCCGCTCCAGAAGTGCTGGCCTATGTTCTGCTCACCACTTGTGCTTCTGTGTTGAAGTAGTACACCATAGCAGGAACATGTAGTAGAGAAAGAATCTTATGCCATGCCAGATAGAAATTAAGGAGAAAGAGGGATCTGGGGTGCCAATACCCCCTTCAGAGGCATGACCCCAAGTACTAACTTCTTTCTACCAGGCTCTAACTCACAAAGGTTTCTCTAGTATCCAATAGCAGTCTAGGCTTTTCAATAAGCTTCTCAACACATAGGCCTTCAGGAAACACTTAACCCAAGCTAGAGAAAACATTCTTTTATTCATGGCTTCCTTCTTCCCATCCATTTGTCACTTGCAGGCTCACACAGCTTGCTCCAGCTAATTCATCCTAAGCGAGAGCATCAAAGAATCACTTTAGACATCGAAAGAAGTCTGGGTCTCCTGCACACTGATTAATTGTGCCAGTCTCTGACCATATTCAGGACTGTGGGTCTCTAGATGAATAAAAAAAGCAAAGATCTTGCCTTCCATTCAAAATATCATGATGGAAAAGGAAAATAAACTTTTAAATAGTTAAGACATGGAGTTAACGAACCTGAGGCAGTTTGGTACATCCCAACAAATATAAAGGAACATTTTTATTAAGTACTCAAGTAGTATTTCTCTGTGTGCTTCTGTCAAAAAATATGTTTAAGAACTGTTTGAAGAAAAACTATTGTTGACAATACTGTTAGTGTGACCTTAATTAATATAATTGTTAATATTAGCATCTGCTCAACTTTAATAATGACAGCAATGCTGTTTTCATCTATCAAGGGGATTGTAATACAGACATGTTCTGTTAATACAGACAAATTCTTTAATACAGACATATAAAAAGAATAGCATTCCCCCCATGGAGATGAACAGGGATTTAGTAGAGGATGGTCACACCAGATCCTCAGAACAAATGAAAGAATTATGAAGGCTCGTAAATGGGGCTTCTTCCAAATGAGGTTTTATCCTCTCTATTAAAAGATATTGCTTTAGTTCTAAAAGATTTATCTTTATTTTTATTTGAATTGTGTGTATCTGTATGACAGTGCTTGGATATGTGTCTGTGACTGCAGGTGCCCATGGGGGGGGGGGGGGACACTAGATCTCCTGTAACTGGAATTACAGTGGTGATAGCAAAACATCCGAGGTGCTAGAAACTGAACTTGGGTCTTCAGGAAGGGCAATTCATGTATATTACCACTAAGCTGCCTCTCTAATCCCAAGTTCTTCAATGTTCTCTTAAGCTTGGTAGAGTGCACCACTTTTCTGCCATTCCCTTGTTAAATAGAAGAAGAGAGAGAGTCAGTGGTTATCTATTATAATCAACTTCAACAATACAGTGCTCCTTAAAAGGGCTATTTTTAACAAGTGTGAAATCTGATTTGGGTAGTCAGATCCAAATCAATCTTTAGAATGCTAGAACAAAAATGTATTAAGTATACCTGTCTAACAGAAAGATGAAGATTATTCATTCTCTATGTCCTATAACAAGGCAGCATGTCCAGATTCTGAGTGGTGCTGGTAGCATTCTGTAACTATTCCTTATAACTGCTGGTTTTATTAAGCATGCCCCCACCACAAATATAAATACTAAATAATTTACTGAAAGTACTTTTTATTGGAAATATCATGCATGGCTAATCTGTCTATGATAGTGAGATATAAACTGAATTGTTTTATCTAATTGGCAGTCCCCTTCAAATGCTTGTTTTCATTAGTAAGTGCCTGCCCTTGCTTTTGTTTATACAAAGTAAATATCATAATGATTCAGAACGTTTGTGGGCTGGCGATGAGATTTGCTGCCTTGGATTTCAAACAGGGGCAATGTCATTGACAACCTCATAAGGAATATGAACTTGGACCTTGCTATTCACAAATAACTCAACAACTAGTATCCCTCAAGACCATGTTAGAAATAAGTAAACCCTCAGTGAGTGTGTGCACATAAACTGAGAAAAAAAAAATATCTGACCTAGAATATAAGGAACTACTCAAGATTCCAAATATCTCACTCCTTTCATTATTCCTTAATGATATATTTGGGGCTAAGCCAATATGTGTACAATGTTCAGCACAGAGAAAAAGCATGAACTATTAAGATTTTTCTGGAATCACTGTTTTTCCTACATCTGTGCCTGCTTTCATGTGAGGAACTGTCTTTTGACAACTAAGCAAGAGAGGTAGAATAGCCACAGAGTCCAAAACCAACTTAGGACAGAGCCTAGATTTTACATTTTGCTGTGGAATATTGAACAAAAATTCTCAATGCAAAATATGCACTTAATCTTTTTCACTTTCATGAAACAGAATACCTTCCAGATATGAAGAAAAACATTATGATAGATAAGATAGATGAAAAAGAAATATCATAATAAACAAAATGGATGATTAATAAACGGCACTCATACCTGAGTGCAATAATTTATCAGAGATACTCTTGCTTGACTCTTATATCTGTAGAAATCTACAATTTCAAGTCCAGAAAAGTTCTCAAAGTTCTCCTCGGTCTTTCCTCCACTTTCTGCTTCTAATCATGCAGTGTTTGCTTGAAGATTCTGGATGGTCTGGAATTCACCATTCATAGAAGGTAACCCATTCTGTTACAGGAAAATGAAAACAGACCCACTGAAGTATCTTCATATATATATATATATATATGCCTCTCTGTATCTTTTCTCTGCTCATCTTTGGTATTGACAGAGTCCACATCCCAAGTTTCTGAAACTGCTCCTCTTACTCTCTCTACTCCAATGTCCTCTGACCATGCTTGGACTACAGCTGTAAGTCTCAAGAGTGGAAAGTCACTACAATTAGGAGTAACAATTTCTTGTGGTTTGCAGTTCTCAGACCTGCATTTTTCTCCCAGAAATGTGTTTACACATGTATCAGTTTATTTAGAAAATAATTATTGAATGATCAATTGTTGAAATCTAGGTATTATTAGGCCTTAGAGACATCTTCTTGCCTTTATGGTGCTTACATTCTGACTATTGGAAATTACATAATAATACCAATTAATAAAAACATTATCATTATTATTATTATTACTATTATTATTATAGCAATAACTGTTGCTCTATAGAAAGTAATATAGTAATATAGAAGGGAGTATTAACCAGGGAAAAAACAGTATTTGAGCAAAAAAACTGAAGGAAATGAAAACATACAGACTTGGGAAATAACACTTCAGTGAAAGGTGACAAGTACTGTAAAGTCCTGAGTAGGTCAAATGCTTAATATGATCAGGTCAACAATGAGGAAAATGTAGCTGAAACTCAGTAACCTCAGGGGCAAAGAGCAAAATCCTGATTTTACAGATCTGTGGCCATGGATGTGGTAAAGATGTGGGTTTCTGGTTTTGTTTTCTCTGAGTGAGACAGACGAATGCTCATAGGTAATAAGCAACTAAGCAGCATCATGTGGTCCGGCCTGAAATGGACTCCTGTGGTTACCATGCAGAGAATAATGGAGGTGTGGGAAGGGAAGGGAAAACAGACAAGCAGGGAGGCCATTGAGGAGAATACAGTGATGTACCAGAAGAAATATGACGGTTTAGCTGAGAGTACATGTTGGAAGCTTAGCACAAAAGCCAATAGCAAGTAATCTTTCTATTTGCAGTGCCAGTAGGTATGTGTTCATATAAAATTCTAATCTACATCAACTTAAGATCTGTTAGAAACTTACTGAAGGAAATTTCCTGACAATTCTGCCATACTTGAGTGATATCTAAAAGAAACACATGGGCTCTGACTTCCATAAGCTTCCATTTGTCTGATCTCCCAGGAATTGGTACAGTGTGCCAAATTCTTTCTAAAGATTTTTCCATCATCTTTTGACATGAGAGGATAAGATCCAAGTGCATAACATTTTTAGCAACTAGACAGGTAAAGCAGACACTGGCAGGCTACCATTTCTATGACATCCACATTCATGATTCGTGTGTGTGTCTGTCTGTCTGCCCGTGTCTATGTGTGTGTCTGTCCATGTGTGTGTGTGTGTGTGTATGTGTGTGTGTGTGTGTGAGTGTGCATGTAGAAACCAGAAGTCATTCTCAGATGGTGTTCTTCAGGAGTCTATCCACCTTTTCTTTTTTGAGACAAGGTCTCTCATTAAGTCCCAGGGTTTTCAAAGCAAGTAAACTTAGCTGACTAGTGAGCCCTGAGAATCCAGGGATCTACTGGAAAATCTACCTGTCTCTACCTCTCTAATATTAGAATTACAATACACAACACTGTGCCCAGCTTTTTACATGGGTTCTAGGGCTCAAACTTGGGTGATCGTGCTTGTGTTGTAAGCCGCTTAGTCTGTAAGCTGTCTTCACAGCACCTTGATTCACAATTCTTATAATAACACCTACAACTCTTCATTGTTTAACTTAGAGCATTCATCTCCTCATAGACAAGGAAAGCAAAATGTCGAGAAACAAATAATTTCCTGGGATATCACTTTTCAAGGATGAAATCTGGAGACAAACCTTTGGGCTATTTACCTTCAAGACTTCAATAACACATAGAAGAATTTCATTTTTAAGAAATCAAGAAAATAATTAAGGGGCTTCTTCAACCCAAACTGAATGCAAAGTCAGTTAACTTAAAACACTTGTAGCACATGAACACTGTGACTTCTTCCCGAGCTTAGCACATCGTGAAAAAGAGATCTCCTTCAACCCCTCGAAAATAGCTCTAATCAAATACCTCTGTACAATCCAAAGTACACCACACAGAAAATGTTGAGGGGAGACCCATAACCCAGCCAATTCAATTGGGAAATCTATTCCCTGTACGAAGCCAGTGTATAAATATTGACAGAAGTAGCTGCAGAGAGGGCTGTTGTTTGATTGTTTTCAAATATGAAGAGGCCAACAAATGTAGAAATCAACCCTAAACAAATGGAGATATGCCATCTATAACAAAGAATTCAAAATAACCATTATAAAAATTATCAGTGACTTTAAGAATGTCATATATGGATGGGCAGTGGTGGCGCATGCCTTTAGTCCCAGCACTTGGGAAGCAGAGGCAGGTGGATTTCTGAGTTCGAGGCCAGCCTGGTCTACAGAGTGAGTTCCAAGACAGCCAGGGCTACACAGAGAAACCCTGTCTCGAAACCAAAAAAAAAAGAAAAAAGAATGTCATATATGAATAAAATGAGAATTCAAACAAACAAAGATGTAGTAAATATTAAAAAGAATTGTGGATTCTGGAGCATATAATACCTGGAAATTTTAAAAATCACTAAAGTGATCCATGAATAAGTTTGATCAAGTAGAAGAAAAAAATAATGCCTTGAAAGAAACATCATTTGAAATTATGTATTCAGAGGAGAAAATAAAATAAGAATGCAACAAACTCATAAAGAGTAGGAAGGGGCTGAGGAGATTGCTCAGTTGGGAAAGAGTTTGCACAGCAAACATGAGGACAGGAGTTCAAATCCCCAGGAGCCACATAAAAGCTGCACAGACATTTCAGACACCTGTAATCCAAAAACATAGGAGGCAGAGAAAGAGAATTCTCAAGGCAAGCTGCCTAGCTAGACTAACTGGAATTGGTGAGCTCTGGGTTCAGAGAGAGAGACGTGATTCCACCTTGATAACTAAAGTGGAGAGCAATCAGGGAAAGCCATCATGAACTTCATGGCAAAGAACGTGAAATCACATTCCTTTAATGACTATACTGTCCTATAAATTGTCATCTTTATGACTAGATGTTCAACATTACTCATGACCGGGAAATACAAAACATAACCTCACACAATGAGCCCCACTTGTTAAGATGGCCCTTAGGAATAGTTTCAAAAACAACAAAATATCAAAGCACTGGTGAGAATTTGCATGGGAGGGAATGTTGCATGTTGTTGATGATAATGCAAAATCCTACATACATTGTGCAAAATAATTCAGAAGTCCCTAAGAAATATATGATCCATGAATACCATTTCTTGGAATTTATCCAAAACAATTAAAAAGAAGACCTCAAAGATATTTGTATTCCATGTGCATTGCTATATATATTTCACAACAGCCAAATAAGAATATAAACTCCCATTGCATGTGAACAAATTTAAAAAAAAAATAGTATACACAAACAGTGGAAGAAAATGCTGCCATTTGCTATAGCATGAATGGGCCTTCAGACCATTGTTCTATATAAATAAGTCAGGTTCAAAAGGACAGTTCTCTATTATTCCACTTATAGGAGGTATTTAAGGTAACAAAACTTATAGGAACAGGATGCTGGTGGCTATGGGCTTGGTGGGGTGTGGTTAAGGCATTGGGGTTTAATAGGGCTTCCATCATATAAAATTAGCATATTGTAGAGAGCTGCTATTCAACAGATATGTGTGGTTAACATTACACTACAGTAGAATATAATATGATTGATTCCATGTTGTAAGTTTTTTATAATTAAGATTATCAGCAGGAGTCACACATGTGCTTTATGTACATTTTGCACAGTCATCATATCTAAATAAAACAAGTAATTTTGGATGAGAGATATACCTTCAATATGAAATGACAACTCTTTGTTCCACTTGCATTAATGAGTGTAACTAACTGTAGCTATGTTTCTTACCATTTCTTGGGGTCAGATTCCTCAGTTTAAGAGGCTAAAATAAAGTAACTCTACACTTGGTCCTAAATATGATTGGTCAGCCTTTACATCCCTATTAAGTTTGATTCTTTATGACTCTGAGTTTTTAATTTACTCAGTATAGCCTGGATAATAAAAAGCAATGTTATCTACTAACTGTTTTTAGACCAACTTAATTTTATATTGTCAGGCAACTCATTCTTTTTTCGCCTCAATCTGTTCTGTGCTGAATTTTGTAAGTTTGAAACCCAATATGTCTATGTGCCTCAGGCACAACGGTTGACAGCAACCCACGAACCCATCTCGCCCCCAGTCATATGATGTGATTACCAATAATCCTAATTCTGGTATGTAGCTTGCTTGGCAGTAATTACAGCTGTAGCTGAATGCTCGCAGCGTTGGGACCAGCCTGGAGTCGAAGCTTCCACCTCGTCTTAGGGAAACGGAACAGTGGGTTGGTTTCAAAGGAAGGTTTCCTGCTATTTTGCCTGGAACACTTTTTAATTGGGTATCATTTAGAAACTTCTAAATCCCATTTTGGAGCTTCTGGTCATTGCATTACCTATTGAAGCCCTAAAAGCTAGTTATGGGGCATGCCTAGCCCATGAGAATGTCAAAGCAAAAATTACTATCATCCCTGCTCTCTACAGAGAATGAAAAGAACCTGCATCTTGACCTTTTTAAAATACATACTAATAGAAACCAAAGATAGCCAAGCTGTATGAGAAAGTTCTTGCAAATTTGAGGACGCAATTGCAGTTCTGCTTTAAAAACTTGCCATCCCGTTAGCTCAATTTTTAATTCCTAGGGTTTTCAAAAATGCATACACCACATAAATGTACAATTTTGGTTTCTCTACCAAATCCTCAACTAGAGACCAGTCAGAGTTCTACCTTAATCGCCTCCTCCCCACCCACATTCAGAGAGTTAACAATCCATACATTCTACCTCCCTAATGGATCTGGAGTCTATACTCCCACCTGCAGCCCCATTATCACTGCAAAGGCAGCTAAACATCTCATTACTTCTTAAGTGGGTAAGTAGTTTGCCTGACCCCAGTTCCTCTACCTCCAAACTCTCCTACACACAAATATAAGGGAGGAATGTACCCAAACACAAACTGAAGATTTTCTTCTTCCAAATTTACAATGGCTCCCTGTAGAGCATAATAGTCTAAGCTTTAGCTTGGAGCTTCCTACCTCTTCAACTTTGTCTCTCAAACATCCCCCATCCCTTGCAACCACCAGAGCCCACAAAAAGCCTATAACCTGGTATGCCCTGAGCTTCCAGATGCTCCATACCCTTGCAAATATTTCAATTAACTCTATTTCCTGCCAGGAATATAAAATTAGATATACGTGTATGTGCATATGTATGTATGTATGTATGTATATGCATATGCATGTGTGTGTATGTATGTATGTATATGTATGTAGTATTGAAATTCTGTTCATTTTTATTATGATATTCAAGCTTTGTCTTCTACATTAGAAAATACCCACTGTCTTTCCTACGTCTTTTCTTAGAACACAATAGAATTCAAACAACCCTTTCTATTCACTCTCCAAAGCTTTAAAAAGCAACTGGAGGTTTTGGTGTTAATAATAAATAATGGGTCTTACCAACTAAAGAATAGACATCGAAGGACCCATGACTTGGACGTGTGGCAGAGGAGAGCCTTGTTGGCCATCAGGGCAAGGAGAGGTCCTTGGGCCTGAGGGTGTTAGAAGCCCCAGTAAAGGGGAATGTCAAGGTGGGAATACAGGAGTGGATGGGCGGGTGGGTGGGTGGGGGAATACCCTCATAGAGGTGGGAGAGGGGAGGGGATAGGGGGTTTCCAAGGAGGAGACCTGGAAAGGGGGAAACATTGGAAATGTAAATAAAGTATCAGAAAATTTAAAAATAAATAAATAAATAAATCATGGGTCTTACCCTAGGGAAATCTACATTCCTGTGGCTTATGTGTCCCATTTCCTCTACTGGACCACAAAGTCCTTGAAGAAGGTGATTGTAGTCATCCAGTGTCAAAAGAATAAGTCACTTGCAAGAAGACTTTATTGAATCTTACTGAAACTGAACTGGATCATTGCCCACTTGGGTGCATGCTTACACCGATGTATAGATACTCAACTACGTGGGTTACAACATCAGTGCTTTAGTAGATGCATTCTGTCCTCGGTGCCTACTGTGTGCTCTAACCAATCTTAAAACATACAGTGCTGATATGAGCCGATCAGGAGATACCATACAGAAGCACTTGTGACAATGACTAGCACAGAAACCTGTTAGCACATGCAAAGCCCTTCTGCCTTGCCCATGCAGAACATCACTTTACAGATACAAGAGAAGCTGGCAAATGCTCAAGTGTGATAGATTTTTCAAGTAAGAACAACCAACCAACAGAGCAAGAGTTTCCATGCTCCATCTTTTCAAAGGATTATCATGTGATCAGAAGTAGTGATTGCATTTTTTAAATTTTAGTGGGAAAAGATGAATTGTTTGAGATCCTAAAAAATTTCACCAACAAGAAGGGGAAAGCTTGGCTTCAGGAATAATGATGTCTAGAGACTCACTTCATTTTTCAAAGGATTGATTTTCTTACCTGTTACGAATGATATTACTATCACTTTTATTCTGAGAGTGTAATGGATATACTTTTACAGCTAAAGATTGCGATGGATAGTGATATAATTCTTGTAAAATTATCCATTAGAAAGGTAAAAGCTTACCTGATGCTCGGTGATATTTGTAACATATAAAAACTCACAAAAAACACCCGTATGGAAAAACCCTCTCTCATGGAGTTCCCCAAGTGCATAGGAGGCTGCTTGCTAAATTGATAAATTTATGAGTCTAGTTTTACTGGCAAGAGAGAATAAATCTTCTTTATGTTCTCTTAGGGCAGATACAGAGCAAGTATAGCAACCTTCAGTGAACTGTGATGGTGATAAGGGCAAGGACAATGTGGATTCTGTAGGTTGCCCAAAACTATAACTCTCACCTTGTATGAGCTCTAAGCTTTGCAGAGGGGGAAAAAATTTACCTCTATCTGGACTAATAACCTGTGTGAGTTTCACCACTAGTTTCCACTACTTTCCACCCATGTCCATGACCAGATATACTCACAGAACAACAACAGAACAATGAATGAATGGAAATGCTTCAGCAGTTGAACCTCAGACTGATCTGCTTTTTAGATCTCAGGACACTTTGCTCCTAGAGACTTGAGAGGTGCTAGCCTTGCCTATGTTTTCCAGGGACTGTCAACTAAGAGAATCCTGTTAGGGACCTCACACTGTGTATATTCCCCAGACTAGCCTTCAGCAGATCCCCTGACAGCAAAGAAATCAAGGGCTTCAATATTTCTTAGCCCAGAACTTTTCTCTACGTATTTCCAAAGCTGAGATGGGAACTGGCTTAGAAAGTAGCAAATCTGTTATGTGAATTATTTAACAATTCTTTGCCTGACAATTCCCAGGAGGGAACTGGCTTTCCACTGTCACTCACTAGGAGGTCTTCCATCCCTTCTTCACACCTCTTCTGATGAAATACAGAGGTGGTGATTCAAAGATACTAACAATACCTTGGGAGGGTGATCACCATAGCAGCACAGGTTATGGGCAGTTTGATCTTATGGGGGGGGGGGCCCAAGCCAAGAATGAAACTAGAGCAAGGGAAAAGCAAAAACCCATTGACACCTTCTTGATGGGAACAGGAGTGACACTGAGAAAAATGGACTCCACATGGTTCCTGTTTCCGGAGGCTGCATTCACTGCTCATTCATTCAGCAAGAATGTGTGATGTCTGTTTCCTTCTACGTAAGTCAAATACGACACTTAGGGTGCACCAGTCCAGTTCCCAGAACACTATCAATGACTCGGCTTGCAGCTCCCCTCTAATTGTGTTAGTCTTGGAAACCACCCAGTGAAATACTGGGATATGAGAGTTTAAAGCAGGATGGTCAGCCTCTTAGAAACCATGGACTCTGTGTTTAAAGTTTGGGAAGTTCAAGACAAACAGAAATTTGACCTTTGACAATTTTTCCATGAGCTTTAATGAACTTTTTAAAAACATTTAGGCCTCAGTTTCCCCATCTGCAGGGTAGTTTCAGGACTAAACTACCTCTAAAGATTACTTTTCAGCTTTGGAATTCACTGGATAAATTTAACATCTTTTTTATGATTTAAATGCATTCTTAAAGGGGTCTGAAGGGAGAGGAACAGCCTTCCAGTCTTCCCATAGATGAAAGTGATATGAAGTCAAAAACTGTGAGAGCCCTAAGGACTACACTGATCTCGTCTAACCTGATGCCCCCCTTTCAGTTGTCTGGTGTCTTTGCTTCAGGCTTTAGATAAACTTGTCCTCCATGAAAAGAGGGCTGTATTCAGAAACCCCGACAGTCCTAGGGTCTCTTTTGTAAACAGTTCAAAGTGTGTTCATCTGGACTACTTCAGCAATTAAACAGAGTGGTGACCTCACAGGGTCTCAGGTGAAAGGGACCTTTGTTGCCTTTCAGTGTTTCTGTACAGTGGGAGAAATTGCAAACTGATAAAGAAAACTCACCACATGAGCAGACTCAGCTTTGGAAAAACTCCTCAGTAAACGAGTCCAAGGGGTTGGGGAAGCGGGGTGGAAAGGAATGAAACCTGACCCTAATGCTAATGTTAGCTTCAAGAAGTACCATGCTTTTTCTCCAACTCTGCTAACTTTCTGAAACAAACGGGCAGAAAAGACATTTCAGAGGATCCTGGGACAAGGGACACGTGCTCTTTGTTTACATGTGTACATTGTTGTCTTTACTCGCCTTATAGTACACAGTTTTTATAAATCTATCTTCACATTTTAGTGAATACTAATAGGGTTCTATATGTGTGTGCAGTATCTGTAATGTAAGGATGGGTTTAGAAGATAATATTTAATCCATCTGTAATTTTATATATTATATATACTATATCTAAAACATAAGTCACAAAGAGGGATGTTTACTCTGTGCCAGTGGCATCCCGAGATTTAAAACAGAGGTTGAAGACAGGAAATGACAATCAGAACGTCACAAAATCCTTGGAAGCTACCTCGTGAGAGCAAAGCCCTGAAAGCAACGTTAAAATCTCCCCGGTGATTTTTCTAACTAAGCCAACACAACTCAAGCAGACTAAAATGTGAACACATCATTACAACTCACCTCCATGACTCTGAAGAGCTTGTACCATTGTATTGTTGGAACAGATGCCAATATGAGACCATCTCCTCAGCCAACCTCTCCTACTTAGAAAGACTTTTGGAGGCCTCTTAACTTCCTTCAGTTTATGCTAAGGCTCCCCAGACTCCAGTATGAGCACAAGTAGGAACAGATAATACAAGCACCCAGAAGGTCGCTCCCACCATTTTGGCTTTTCTCATCATAGAGCCTCACACCCAGCTTCTTAATGTTCCTCTTGGCTGCATTCTTTGAGATTCCTGAATCTTCTATGTCATATTTGCGCTTCCCTAACTTTCTTCTTCCTCCATAACTGCTTGTTCAACCTAGTCACCATGAGTGTTTGCTGAAACAAAAATAGGAAGGTTTTCCCAAAGTCCCATAAGCCTGACAGCCTGATGCCCCTCTGGAGACTAACAGTACAAATTCTACAGGCAGACAGGAGGTGCCTGGCAATTTGGAATCAGAGTCTGACTGGTTTTCACAACACAAAGAAGGCTCTCTCCCTGTTAAACTGGCAAGTAGCCCAAGAGCTGTATGAATTTCAGTTCCCTGGTGAAAGTCTACTTCTCTCCCAGCCCTCAGAACACTGGCATCGCAATGTTGTCCCGAGTTTGATTTAACTTCCTTGCCAATACACATAGCAGGTTGTTAGGAAACAATTATCTCAGGACCTCCCTCAAAACTGTGCTGTTTTTCAACCCCATTAGTGTTGAGATCACAACATGATTGCAGGATGATTTATCTCTCAGTACTGATCTGTTCTTACATTACCGGACATTTCCTCCGAGCTAAGCCCATCAATCACACTATCATCTGAACATCTTGCAGCCAGACTTGCCTGACGGAGCCCAGCTCACGATTTATCTTTCATGCTGTCTCCAGTTCTTGTCAGTTTTAATTCTGCTCCACTCTCATTCTCTTCTCCCATCCCCCAGGGGCTCTGTCTGGGACATATTATTATTCAGTATTTACAGGAATGTCACTTGAAAAATGTCACCATCACAGATGACAAAAATTCAGGGTTTGCGTGAACTCATGGATGCCCAACCTATCACTTTGTATCTTTAGACCGTGATGTAAATTTCGCATTGACCCATGAATTTCAAGAACTATTTTTTACCTAGTTCAAAAGAAGCCTTAGGGCAGAAGGGTGGCATTTCCAGAATCCTTCAGGTTTAAGTTTAAAGTTTCCATTAGGAAAAGAGTTTGTTCAATTTTCTACTCTCAGAAAAAAATAAAAGATGCCCCCTTTATTATTAATGCTATCACATAAGGCAAGATGCAAGGTCTATGTGTAAGCCATCAAAACTTATAATTATGAATACTTGGAATCTTATTCTTCAATTTGTTTCTCTTTCAGTGGTCAAATTTACCTTCTTATTTTCTCTTGCACCAATAGAGCATTTGATGACCCAAGATCTGTCTTAAGCATAGAAACACACAAATATTCACATACACACACCCCCAAAGAAGCACATGTTCCCAATTACCAATGGTTGAGGTGAATTGCTTAAAAAGAAGTCCATTCATTTATTTAATAATTAATAATAATAATAATAAATATCTACTTAACTGTACAAATTCCAACCCACTCTAATTTCAAAGACAAATAAATAGAGTTATCTGTGTGTTTACAGATAAGAAAGCCAAGGTACCAAGAATTCAGCCTACTCAAGGAGACTACTCAAGGCTGAAAAGTCTCCTTGAGCAATTTTAATCTTCATTCCTGTCTGATTACAGATTTTTCACTTCTTAATTTCCCACCACACCATTCTCTATTTTTACAAAAGAAACTAATGAGCTAGTTTCTTAGTTAAGATTTCTATTGCTGTGATGAAACAGTATGACAACAGCAACTTAGGGAGAACAAGGTTCATTCTACCAATACTTCCATATGGCTGCTCATTATCAAAGGAAATCAGGACAGGAACCTAAACCAGGCAGGAACCTAAAAGCAAGAACTGATGCAGAGGCCATGGAGAGTGCTGCTTACGGGCTTCCTTAGACTGCTTTCTTGTAGAACCTGGGACTGACAACCAGGGACAATGGCTTTGTTTACAATAAGCTTGGCTCTCCCACATCAATCACTAATTAAGACATTCCCTACAGTCTGGTCTTATGGAGGCAATTTATCAATTGGGGTTCCCTTTTTTCAGATAACTCTAGCTTCTGACAAGTTGACTTGAAACCATCCAGCACAGCTAGGTTACTATGAAAACGTTGTTCCTATGTTTTGACTCAATATTTGGTCTGGTATATCCTCAGGAAAATCAAATGTCAGTCAAGCCATATTTTTTATATTACTCTTGGTGATTTCACTTGTCCTGGTTCATCACCAAAGAGATAGATTATGTAGAACATGTTCTTGCTTTTCCCAAGATTGGAATAGAAGTAAACCAAAATTTCAAGGTCCTCATTGGACATACATTGGTATCAGGCTACAAGACCCTAGCTAAAGGAGCTGTCCATGCCTGGTTCCACCAGGGTCACCCAAGCACTGAAGTCTGGAGTCCAAGATCCAGCTAAGAAAGTTTGCTTTGTTTACTCAAACAATAGCTTATTCAACTCCATGTTCTGAGGGAGTAACAGGTTGACAGGAAACAACAAGTGCCTCTAGGTTCCCTGGCTAGTCTCAGCATCTGACACATAAATTAAAGATATTCAACTGGGCTAGAGAAGCCAACAAAGCCAGCAAAGGCAAATAATGATAATGATCCAGGCAGACTAGGAGTCATAGCTATAGGAGCCATGGGGAGCCCCAACTAAAGGAGCCATAGGAAAGACCAACCTATAGGAAAGTGGAAATCAGTCTCTGAAATCCAATCTTCTGAATACACACTGTTACACTAACAATACTGAGCTACTCTGTAGTATGTGCTTTTGCTTCCTATGCCACTAACTCTGCATCTGCTTCACCACCCTATATGGCAATGCTGTGCTTGATGTGGGTATTTATGTAAGGTTAGCTAGTATTGTTGTATCCCATAATCAAATGAACTGAAAACCCCAAACCTTGATGTATGAGTCCTGGTAGCTAAACTCTTAACCTTACTCCCCACCTACTGGCATCCCTTGCTGTTGATTTGAGGAATAAACGTCAACACATTTGGACTATAAACTAGTGGAAGGAAATTGCTCAAGGATTTGTTGTCTCCCATGTGATGACTGCGGCAGTGTATATGTGCGTCAGCATATAGTTTTGAAAAGAGAAGACACTTTGCAAACTCTTAGAAGCAATCATTGTAGTGCAGAAAATTGTACCTTTATAAGGTACTTTGAAAAGCCTGGACAGGGGAGTTCAGAGAAGTAAATTAAGACCTTCTTCAGCTGCTGCTCTAATGCAAAAGGATCTCAAAACTCCCCGAGCTCACTTAACACCTTTAGAGTCCTGGGTATGGTTTCTCCAACCTAGAGTCCAAGATAGAAGATTAGCAGTAGGCTCATCGGAAAACTTCACTGAAGTTGTACGCATCTACTTGTACCCATCTTCTTTGAAACATCACCCCTTCTCTGCTTCTCGTCCTGAAAAATCTCGTGCAAAATACCTCTTCTTCACAGACTTTGGAGGACAAATTCAATCTCTTTAAATAACTAGTGTCTTGTTCTGCCAGCCACAAATGGGAGTGAATGCAAGATTATGCATAAATGAGTGTACACACTCATGCACACGCCATAGCCAATAACCTAACTGCATTTCAGTTGGCGTAATTAATGGGCTTATGCTCCAGGCACTGTGTTCAGGCAATTGCTGGGTAAGTGATTGAAATTTCTGAAAGCAGCATGCTTATATGTAGTTACCACACACAAATATGTCAAAATGCACCTGCAGCCCACTGAGAAAGTAAGGCTGAATGAGAGTTGGACTCCCTGGCTTTGGAATGCCTGGGGTAGCCCACAATGTGTGTGCAGCCTCCGATTCCATCTCTGAGTGCTGCAGGGAAGACTACTCTGTAATTGGAAAATGCTTCCCAAGCAGAAAGTCTGGCTTGCTTAATAAACAGTGTATCTGAAGAAGTTCAAAAATTACCAGCAGAGAAACACGGCGTAGTGTAAGGAGCGGTTAGAATATTCGCCATCACTAGATGGCGCTGTTGTTCTAAGGCAACTTGCGGATAGCCCGCGAAACCCGAAATGCATCATGGGTGTACACGTATAATCACCGCCCATTCCCGGGGCACACCGACCAATGGAGT
>CM052712.1:43362061-43376428 GCA_028551405.1 Uromys caudimaculatus | reverse complement strand
TGTGGGGCCCTGTGGCCCAAGCTGAGGTCTCCGCAGGAATTGGTTCTTGTTTGTGGCCTTTAAAATATGGATTTGATTTCTAATGAGAAACAGAGAGGGGCAGATTTGGATGGGAGGGGAGGAGAGGGGAGGAGAGAAGGAACTGGGAGGAGTGGAGGGAGCAGAAGCCATAATTAGGAAATATTATGTGAGAAAGAAAAAAAAATGTATGCATTTGAGATCTATGTATAAATACCCTTGTTACAAGTAAGGGATACTAATAAAACTTAATTCTTTGTGCATGTGCTTGCTTGCATGTATGTGTGTGCACATATGTGTGCAAGTACACTCCTACCACAGTACATGTGTGGAAGTCAGAAGGCAACCTCTAGTGACTCTTCTTATTGTCCACCTTGTGTGGGAACTCGTCCCTCCTGTTCACCATTGCATGCCATGCCTTCACCTTCCATTACCCTTTAGGCATGCCCTAGGCTCATACACATGTGGGCTACTGCATGAGTCCAAGGATGGGTAAGACTGTCAACCACTGAGCTATGTCCCTAGATCCCATAATAAGACTGTTCTAAGAGTGCTGCTCAGCCAGTATGAGCAACAGAATTAAGGTTATTGTTCCTCTGACGTCTTCTACAACAAATTTACCAAGAATCCCATCTGGCTGTGGTCATGATGGTTTTATATTCATGTTCACTATCATGTGACCGTGTAAGGTAAAATGGTAGGCTTAAGGGTCCCATCACAGATTACAAGGATGTTTTTAATGCCCAGCTATCCTTTTAAAACTAGAAGTCAATGTTTTGTCATTTTGAGGAGACATTTAAGCGTCTAAATATATGCTCTTACTTATTACAATTGCCACCTCTTTGCTTGGGGGAAGTTTATGTAAGGTATTGAAAGCAAACAGCAGATTGATCCCCAGGAGGAGAATAACATTTTGCTGTAAACCATTTTCATTGCAAACCCTGGAGTGGAATTCTGATGGCGTTCTTTTACCCTGTAGGTTCCTGGACGAATCGGACTGTACTGATGATAACTTGGTCTCTGTCGTTTCATGAAATAATTTCAATTGAACTTAATTTGGTCCTTTTATCAGGGAGAAAATTCAGACAAGTAACGGATTCTTGGTTGAGTGCCAGGGAACTGTATTCACACAGGGGAGGAGGGAAATGATGAAAGAGGCCATAGAGAGGACCACCGGGACCTATCGGGTCTCCTGGCATGTACATCACCATGGCGATCTACGAACAGTGTTTATAAAAGTTGGCTGAGAGCACAGTTTGAATTGGGAAGGGCAACATTTACTAACTGATTTTGTTTTTTTTTCCCTTATAAATAATATTTACTGTTGTAAATACATATGCAGTGTAAACTGTGTGGCTTTAACTGCTTTTAGGCATATAATTTGATGGCACTAGTTACATTCACAGTTCTGGTAACTGCTACCACTGTTTTTTAACGCTTTTCATCATCCTTCGTTTTCAGAGTGCTATGAGTGTAAAGCCATAGCTTAATTGTCTTTCTGCCCTGCGTCTTTTAGGCCCTGCTAATCTTTATTTCCTACAAACTTTCTGATAATTCACATGAACAGAATCAAGCAGTATTTGGTTGTATTATGTCTGGTTATATTTCACTTGGCATAACAATTTTGAAGTTCTTCCTTTTGGTATTATATATTGGGATCTCATTCCTTTACACAGTTGAATATTATTCCAATACAGGCATTTACAACCGTACTGAGTGCATTTGGCCTTTGGTTATCGTGAGCAATACTGCCGTGAAAACTTGGTTACAACGTTATGTTTGCACCATTGTCATTGTTTTCAGTTGCTTAGGATACAGAAGCAGGAAGGGACCTCTGGGTTCTACACCAATCCTATGCTATTCTTCCCCCAGACCCATTCAACTGTCCACTGAAGCAGGCTCACATTTCATCTTCACAGGGTTCCCACTTCCCCATGCACTTCCCATTTGCTACTTTTGGTTTCATAAACAATATATCTCATTAAAACCATTTTATTAAGTGTGAGGTGGTACCTCACTCTGAGTTTCCTCTACATTTCCCAAAGGCTTCATGTTGTTGTCTGTCTTCTTGTGGAGCTTCTTGCCTATTTGCTTATCAGGTCTATTCAAGGGCTTTGTGTATTTTAAACATTGTATCAATTCTGTTTTGTTTTTAATTAGATGTTCCCCCTCTTGCATATTTTAGAATGCTATATTTGGAAAGAAGCTGGTGTGGCATCCTGATTTGCAAATGCTCTCTTCCACTGTGTGCTTTCATCTTTCCTTGGCATCTTTGTAAAGTCAGATTTGCCACCTTTACCATGTGTGGCTCACACTTTGATTTTCCTATTGGTGGATACATGTCCCCGCCCGTATGTCGTGTTTCTCTGTGTTGTATTGGAAGTTAAGCCATCTTAGCCTCTACACTCAGGTCACCGATGTGCAGTTAATTCTGTATATGTTGTGAGTTAGGCTTCCTTCTTTTGCATGTGGAAAGGTGTGCTTATTCACCAGTTCTTTATTCTTACCAAGAGGATTTTTCTCTCTATTCCCTGTGTCTTCAAAATGAATTTATTTATATGCACATGAAAAACAAGGCAAGATGAAATTACCAGTCTTTAATGGTGCCACATTTCTGATATTTATCACTATTAGTAGCTGCACTTCTTTTCCTGGATGGGGATTATAAAAACCCTTCTCCTCCCCATCCCCATCCCCCAGTACACTCACTGTAAGGACAGTTATAACGTAACGACAGTTTTATGTACAGCTTGAAATAGAGGTTTCCCATTTGCACAGTTCTTTCAGAATGTCAGGCGTCACCTTGACTTCACAGCTTGGCAGCTGCTGATATCATGGGATTAGTTTAGCATTCAGAAGATAATCAATACGTGTGCTGACTGATGGGTTGAAGTGCGTCTGGCAGAATCTTAGCTCCATTTTCATGTCACAGCTCCAGACCCAAGCCTGTGTCTGCTCTTCTTTCCTTTGCTCAAGGAGACACGTGGCCTTTCTCTATGAGTAGACAACTTTCCTTAATGGAAGGTGATGGTTCCTGTGAGAAGCTGAAATTTCTCAAGTAACTTTAAGAAATTACCTTGAGCATCTATTAGAGGTTAAATGTTAAGTGGGGCATTGGGAAGCTAGGAAGAATCAGTAACAGTTACAGTTCGGGCATGCTTAATGGGGCAGCACAGGCAAGAGGTATGCATGCGTTCAGGTGCACTAAAGCATTGAAGACGGAAGACAGTGCCTTTCAGAAATATTTCAGTGGTGGTTTTATAGAAGTGTGGCATGGAGGTTTGAGTCCTATGATGCTATAGCTCAGGTGCTACTCTGAGCCTTACCAATAGTGTGGTGATATCTGGTTATATATTTAATTTCTCTGTACCTTGGTTTTTTTCTTTTGTGAAATGATGACACTTGTATCTCAACCAGATGGTTGTCAAGAAAACTAAATCTAGGGATAAGATTGGCTAGTGTGCCCCTCTGGCACTCTATAAACCCTCAAGTTGTACTCTTTATAGAGTGTCACTATGGTTTGATTGGAAACACTGGCATATTTACATTGCACAAATCCTGACTTTAATTGTGACATTTTACATATATATATATATATACTTTGATTGTAAATTTTCCAAAGATTGTCTCAAAGTAAGACAGAGCCTGCCTTGTGGGAATTGAGACTTTGGAACTAATTTGTGTCTTCTTAGTTTGTAGCTAGTTAAGTAGAGGAATTTGAGGTTAGCCAGTCTATTCACAGACATGTTAAACATTACATTTTGCCTTACACCGTCCATGGTCACTTACTTGGAGGAATAATTACTTGGAATTAAGATGATCATGAAAGGATTCTCTCTCTCTCTCTCTCTCTCTCTCTCTCTCTCTCTCTCTCTCTCTCACACACACACACACACACACACACACACACACATAAACACATGGTATTGGGTTAGCACTGTGTGGGTGGAAAGCAGTATTTTGATTGGTTTTTTTTTTTAATGCCCTGGGGTTAAAGCTTATCTGCCAGCCTCCCTCTGACAGTTATTGTCTTAGCCAGAGTTCCTATTCCTGTACAAACATCATGACCAAGTTGCAAGTTGTGGAGGAAAGGGTTTATTGAGCTTACACTTCCATGCTGCTGTTCATCACCAAAGGAAGTCAGGACTGGAACTCAAGCAGGTCAGGAAGCAGGAGCTGATGCAGAGGCCATGGAGGGATGTAACTTAATGCCTTGCTTGCTTCTCCTGGCTTGCTCAGCCTGCTTTCTTATAGACCCCAAGACTACCAGCCCACAGATGGTACCACCCACAAGGGGCCCTCCCCCCTTGATCACTAAGTGAGAAAATGCCTTACGGCTGGATCTCATGGAGGCATTTTCTCAACCAAAACTCCTTTCTCTGTGATAACTCCAGCTTGTGTCAAGTTGACACACAAAACCAGCCAGTACAGTTATTAAACTCAACGATGACGCCACATTTCTCCAAGCATCACATTTCACTATTCAACACTGTGAATGACAGAGACACCCACAAGAACCATGGCGTGAAGTGGGGGATACAGCTCCAACCGAGGTCTGTCACTCTGAGTTAGGGCTTTCATTACGTTTGGCAGGATGTGAAAATTGTAGGTTAAAAGGGGGCAGGAGTTGAATTTTGCTTCTCTGGGGATGTCCCTAGGTTTTCAATAAATACTCTTGATATTGGAGAAATGTCAAAAAATAAATAAATAAAAAACCAAAAACAAACACCGCCCTACCCCCTCCAATCCAAAGCCTTTTAATCTGGTAAAAATGACAGTTTACTCTGCCCAGCTGAGAACCCTGCCAATCTATAAGCTCATCTGTTGACTTGTTGACAATATGCACAGCACACAATTATGGGAATTAGTCCAATTTGTACTCACTATGATTGTGTGAGCATATTCTTCTAGAATGATTGACAGTACACGATATTTTGAGGTCTTTTTATTCCCTGTATTAATATAATGTGAACTGAGAAAAGATTAAAGCCTCATTTACATAACCTGCGATAAAAGGGGGTGAAATATTATAATTATCCTTTCAAGGTAAAATTTCACTGCTATTTAAATTAACCTATGCAGAGAGCAAGTTAACCCCAAAGAGAGCCTCTTGACTTGA
The DNA here is from genome assembly GCA_028551405.1 of Uromys caudimaculatus. Taxonomy (NCBI): domain Eukaryota; kingdom Metazoa; phylum Chordata; class Mammalia; order Rodentia; family Muridae; genus Uromys; species Uromys caudimaculatus. The sequence goes on along the minus strand of CM052712.1, from coordinate 43,371,291 downwards.
AATTTATTTGTGAAATTAGGAATGTTTATAAACTGGCCAGTCGATTAGCTGTATGCTTTTGAGATGCCGCTGGGAGTGGAAGATGATGAGGAGGAGTCACGGATTGCTTCCCTGCTGTAGAGCATTTTAATTTTTCTCATGATGTTCCATTTTTATTTGGTAAAATAGACAAGATTATTATAACTGGCCATGCCTTTTTGGGTTTCCAAAGTACTGAGATAGAACGAGTAATGGTCTGTAGTGAGAAAATGTGGGTTTCTGTCACATGCCACTTCGGTTACATTCTGTGAGTGCTATGGCTCTTCAGGTTCAGGGCACTTAAAATATAACTGGACCAAATGACACCCGTGACTTAGAAGTGTGGCCCAATGACAGCTTGTGGGTATGACTGGAAGGACATGTAATTAACCTGGTATTTAAAACCCCACTAAATCAAATTATGTTCTAATTCCAAAATAATTTTAACAAACCTAAAATTTAGAGTTATAAAAAACTAGAATATTGTAATGTCTATTTTCATATTAGCATTAGAAAATTTCAGAGAATAGGAATGCTATTAATTTGTTCAATGTTTATGGAAAATCAAAAATTTCCATTAAAAATGAAATAAAATGTTAGTCATAGCCCTGAAATTCACAATGAAATCCTTTGAGATTTCCAAAGGGAACTCAAAACAGACTTCCTTTAATCTTGTGTTGCTGTGCATGACCATCATCACCCCAGATATCAGAAGCCTAAACACATATGATATCTCACAGATTCTGAAGTCTGTATCTTGGGCATGTTTTCTTGAGTGTCTCTGCTTCAAGGTCATATGGCAGCACCCATAATGCCAGCCACAGCTGCCATGGCAATAGAAGAGATCCCCTCTATGAGAGGATTCATTTCTGCCTTTATCAGCATCATTCATGGAAGGATCTGGTTTGGATAGCCTTTCAGAACGAGGGCCTTAATTTCCTCCTTAGCTGGTTAGAGAACTCTCTGACTTCCTAGGCATGTAGTCATCACAGGGTAGGTCAAAACATGGCCATAGAATTCCTCTGAGTGCTTGAGAGAGTTCTGAAAGAGAATTAAACACCCAAGGTATCAGCCAGGTTTTTCTGGCAACTGATTTCAGAGGAACTATCCATGACTTTGGTGTCTTCTATAACTTAGAGGAAACCAGCAAATCCCAATGGCTCTCCAAGGGAGGACCTTGCTTGCATTGTGGAAATGAGAAGACAGGTCTTGCCAACATCTTTGGGGATGTCTATAACACCATTGAACTTTTCTTGACTTGTTTTATTTCAGGAAATGAATATAGAGACTATTGAATGCACTTTGCTGGGATAGACAAATTGCCTTTACAGGGAGACACCATACGTTTAAGAAGGGTAGAGTCCAGTCTTACCTTGAAATATGTGAAATATTGGTAGGTTATTGGTTTTACAGAACTGTGGACTTAGGGACATTAATTATCAGATAAACAAAGGTATAGAAGCAGCAACAAAATGTGCCACCTTGTCACCGAGTTAGGTCTTTTGGGTTAGCTACAGATTGGGTACAATCAGAGTTTATCTGCTTTCTCTGTCTCAAAGTCACATGGACACTGATACCTTTCATCCTGGCCATTGCTTTAGGCGTGGTGAGGAATGATGCTGTTTCTGGGGCATAAGCATCTCCATATCTGCTTCTCTGAGCTTCCTTGAATTCTCATCCTCTCTGCCAACTCTTGCTGGTAAGACAAGATCAGAAACTAGTAACTTACCTTACATCCAAGTGTCAGCTTCTCTAGTGACATTTGCATTTGAAGTCTGGCTTCAGGAAATGAAAAGCTTTGTGCAGAGCTGAAGAAATTTCAGTGAACAGGTGGGAATGTGTTTTTCTTCCACTCACACAGTGAGCAGGTGCATCCTGCCAATGGTAGAGTCTTGTCTGGGTATTCAGCTAAGCTTCATAGAGCAGAGGCTCTGAGCTCAAGTTCAGTGTGTTTCTAGGGCAAGAAAGATATAATAATTAAGAATGAGAGAATGAAGAACTGGTGTTTAGCTGTGGGGGAGAGTGCTAGTCTTATTTAGTGGAGTGGAGATTTGTGAACAAGACAGAGATTATGGGAAGTGATGCAAAGGTCTACTCAGCAAAGGGGGTGAGAAGAAAGGAAACTGACACAGTATACAGTTGCAGACTGTATTCCACAAACCTCCTTATTTCTGTGCTTGAAAAGTAGCCTTCTAGTTTTTAATTAAGGAGACTTGACATAAACAAAGTTGGGTGGTTTGCACATTCTTAAAGTGGACCTCATGATGGATCCTGTCTTGCGAGTTTGCTGTTGGCATTAAGCAGGTTAATACTTATAAGGTACTCGATAAATGCCTGCTTTGTCACCATCACAGTCACTGCTGTGTTCCAAGGTCATAGAGTCAGGAAGGAGGAGGGGAAGAATATGAATCAGGATGCCTGACTCAACCTCTTCTGTTTCATCTCATATCAGCAGTTTGATAGTGCGAAGAGGTGGGTGCAGGTGGGTGAGAGTGCACGGAAGGAAGGTAAAAGATTGCCAGTGTGGAGGAAAGAGGGCTGGGAGAAGATTCGTGCCACAAGAGCAGCTGTGGGAGTTGGTGTAGGCAGATATGAATTGCTGGAGGGTTTAAAAGTCAACTGTGATTTATTTGAATCTGATATGCTATTGAGTGCCAGGATATGATGTTGGGAGAGTGCATTGTTTGGTCAAAGCAGAGGGAAAGGGAAATTTTAGAGATGACATTCTCAGCTATTTTAATAAAGAATGGAGGATAAGAAGTTCCTCTATAAAGCACACTAAGATCTGAAGAAGAGGGGACAGCAGACAGACAACAGAGAACTGGCTAAACAAGACGGATACAGACTACCGCCTCAGTGCTGGCCATGTTTCCTGCAGACTTCAAGTCTGAAGCATGTTCTGTACAATCTGTGTAGTTGGTATCCGAGGACACTCCATCAGCAGTGCCATAGTGAGTGATTGTTTCCAGGTCCCCCTCCCCACCCAGGAAGACTTGCCAATACATCTTTCTGGTCCACAACTGTTGGTTTTGAGGACCAAATAAAGTGCATGTTCCTATAAAAGGCTGCGTTAACAGTGTAGATGAGGCTCACAGAATTGAAGTAATGCTATGCAGAGAGGTGGGCAGTTGCCAACTAGAAAATCTGCGAGACGCTCTGCGAATTATAGCATCTCTGAGTGCATAGGGACAGGATGGATTCATACATATGAGAAGCAAGGAAAACCATGGCACAGTTAGAGAGGCTGCCTGCAGCAGCACATGGTTCTGAAATTTAGGCTGGGCATTTATGGCTATTCAGGGTTTATTTTGTGGGAGACTGTTATGGCCCTGTTGTTTTCTTGATTATGGGGAGAGATGAGTGGAGCTAGTTTGCCACTAATTGTTTCCTCTCCAAGGTAGATGCTACATACATCACGAAACTCATTTTAAGTTGGTCATTAGTAGAGGTACGGTGCTCACTTGTGCTTTTATGACATTCTCCTACTCAATCCATTATATTAGACTGACTCAGTGCCTATTCACCTGCTCTGCTGTGGCTTAGTGCTTTCTCCTGCTTCTTTCTTTGTGGATTCATAGTTACTTCTCTTTGCCAGCTCCTCAACATCTGTCCTTCAGCTTCTACCCCATTTCTTCCTTGGCAGCTTCCTCAGAAGCATATACTCTTATCTTAGTTAGGGTTTTACTGCTGTGAGGAGATACCGTGACCCAAGCAACTCTTATAAAGGCAAACATTTAATTGGAGCTGGTTTAAGTTTCAGAGGTTTAGTCTGATATCATCATGGCAGGAAGTATGAGACTGTCCAGGCAGATGTTGTGCTGGAGAAGGAGCTGAGAGTTCTTTATCTTGATCTGACTGCAGCCAGGAGAAACTGACTCTTCTACACCAGGCAGAGCTTCAAACTCTACCCTCACAGTGACCCATTTCCTCCAACAGGTCCACACCTACTCCAACAAGGCCGCACCTCTTAATAGTGCTGCTTCCTATGGGCCAACAATATTCAAACCACCACATCCTCTAAGTCTGGGATGCTCTATAAAAACACATATTGTGCACTGGGCTCTTGGAGACAATGTAGGACACTTTGGCAGTAGGAACAGTTAAGAATGTTGAGTCATATCGCCTCAGATCTGTTACTAACTTGGTGACCCTAAGAAAATCACCTGTGAAATGACTTAATAACAGATTTAAAAGAGTGAATATGGTTAAAATGGTAGACACAGTTTAATATATAATCATTTATCAGTAATACCAACATTGCTCTCCAGGATTAATTGCCAACCATGTGGCATTGAACCTCTAATGAATATTAAAATCTTGCCTCTGCCTTCTGCTCTTGTCAAAATGTTTTGTGTTATTGACTTGCTGTTCTCAAATCCATAATTAAAGTATATAAATACATATTCATTATGTGAATATGAGGTCTGGTGTACATTATCCTTAAGTTATCCACAGTGACCTAAAGCCAGGCAAAACAGAATATAAGATAAGCCACAAAGTAGGAGGTTGACAATAGATGGACTGAATGCCACCAACAATGTCCTGAAAGGAGAGAGGAATCAGAGAATTTCTAGAATACGATTATGAGAACAGTTATAGATGAGATGGTGTCTGCAAAGCATGCTGGGATCTTAGTAGAAGACAGCCAGGATTGACTGGGATTAGATATAGGCAAAACTGTGGATATCTAAGCAGATATGCCAAAATGCCTCCCTGAATAGTGTTTGCTCAGTCCCCCAGGATGAGAAGGAAATGAGTCACCAAGCACATTCAGCTGTTGTCTCTGAGCATGTTCTCTTGAGTCTTTGCAGTAGCTGTGTTCCTGTGCCAGTTTTCCAGATGAGAACACTGAGGCTCAGGGAGTTTATGTAACCTTGTGTGATGTCAAATTCTTTCTAGTGGGAAAGCTAGTCATCTTTTCTGTTGCTCTGTCTTTAAAGTCCAATTCATTATCACTACATCATACAGCCTGTCTGTCAGCAGCTGAGCCTCAGAAATAAGTTGAATTTACTCTGCTTTAAGAAAGTAGACATGTATTGTCTTTGACCCCTCTGGATCTAACTATCCTTCCTCCTCTTCTTTTGTAGGACTCTCTGAGCGCTGCCTAACGTTTGGCTGTGGATCTCAGCATCTGCTCTCATCAGTTGTAGGATTCAGCCTCTTTGATGATGATTGGGCTAGGCTCAGGTCTATTGAGTATAGCAGAATACCATTAGAAATCATTTCATTGACTTTTTCTAGTATGTGCTAGTCTTATTGTAACTTCTTATGCCATGTTCAGTTGATATCCCTGGGGGCATGTATGCTCTTTTTGGAAGGGAAACAGAGGTGGAGTGGATCTGGAGAGGGGGGAGGTAAGGGGGAAGACTGAAAAGACTGGAGGGAGGGGAGACTTCAGTAAGGATATAACATATGAGAGAAGATTAAATAATAAAAAAAAGTAGACAGAGAAGTAAGCCATCCTAGGCATATTTAAACAAAAAGCCAGCAATCACATAAGTCTTAGATATTGGATAAATCACTTAGGTAGACAGGACTGGTAGAAGAAAGGAGTGACTGAAATGCTTTATCCTATCTGGTCACATCAAATATTGAAGAGTCACTTTTAATTTAGTGGGGCAGGAGGAGGCTTTTGCTTTCCTGTGCATAGAGACTCATTCACACCATTCTGTCTCTGAAGAATCTCCCACCTCACAGTTCAGACTTCACACCTACTTTGTTTCCATAGTCTGGGGACTTTGAGGTCATGAAAGTTTGTCTTAAAACAATATCAAGGGTATTAAAATGTCATTCACTGAAGTTTTACAGATCCAGATCTGCAGTTTCTGCAGCCTGGTGTGAATGCTTTCAAATTGATCTGTGAAGTGTTGAACAAGTGTGTCTATTACAAGCTTATAGGTACTTATTGTGATTTTTAAAAAATCTCATATTGTTGGTTGGTCACTTCTGTTATTTCAACTCAATTTTCACCTTAAGTTGTATATTTTTCTCTAGCATATCATCAATTTTGCAGCATTGCAGTTTTGATTTGCCCATGAAATAAAGGCCTGTGTTCCTCTGAGAAACACTCCAGAATATACACCTTTTCTTTTGTATAAAGTATAATGTGTCCATTCTGTTCGCCCATGGTCACTTAGATAATAATAGTAAGAATGACTGTGTATGTACAATTAAGCTTTAAAATATTCACCCAAACCTAAATTTTAGTGAGGCATATTCTACAGAGAATTTCTATCAAGTGTAATAGATATAATATTGTAAAAATAATAGCAAATATTATTTTTAAAGTGGTCAGGTTGCTTTGACTATTATTTGAGCCATTTGTCCTTTCTTTCTCCCCTGTACCCTTTTACCTCTTTCACAAAGAGCTGTCTAATCACCACCCTGTGGCAATCTGTTCTAGGTTGTGGTACACGTGGGGAAGAGCTGAGGCTGGAGTGAAGTGTACGAACAGGATTGTTAGAAAAGGGGCTGAAGTGATGGAGATACAAAGAGTAATGGCACTGTAGAGCCTTGGGTGCTATTGTGGAATCTTCAGCTTTGGCTCGCATGTTATGGGAGTCACTTGGAGTACTTGAGCAGAGATGTCATATCGTCTGTTTTTCAAGATTCCTGTGTTAGAGTGTTAAGAATAGACTGTAGAGGAAGGAAACATAATGAAACATTAATGAGGACACTTTGTAATACAAGCAAAAAGGGACTGGAGAGGTGGCTCAGCTGGCTAAGGGCACTTGCTGCTCTTGCAGAGGACTCAGATTGAGTTCCCAGTACTCATGGGGAGGCTCACAGTTGTCTGTAACTCCAATTCCGGGGTAGTTGATGCCCTCTTTTGCCCTCTGTGGACATGGACACACATAGTTCACATACATACAAAGCATACTTAAAATAAAAATAAACAAAGCCTTGAAAACACGGTATGAACAAAAGAATATTGTCAAGAACCATACTGGAGATATAGAGGTATGATTACACTGTGGACTTATTCTGAAGGTAGAGTTTGCAGGTAGAGTGAATGGGTATAGGAGAAGCAATCAGGGAAAGTTCCAAAGAATTGGATCTGAGGAACCACAAAAACCTCAGAGTTTTAAATTATGTGATGTATGAATACTAAAAATTGAGTTTGGGACATGTTTGGTCCAAATAAGAAAGGCTTATTTGATGTCTGGTTGGAGATCTCGTCTACACAGTGCTATTTGTGAACGAGATTGCCCAGAATTGATTAAGGCATTGGGGTTGGAGATAATTACCATGCAGTTGTGTTTATTACTTTTCTCACCGCTGTTAGGAAATAACTTTATTAAGCAACTTAATGAAGGAGAGGTTTATTTTGGCTCATAGTTTCAGGGAATATCAGTCTGTCCTAGTGGAAAAGGCATGGGGCTTAGTGTGGCTCTGTCTGTGGAAGCAGAAGCTTAGGGTGTGGTCCTTTCACATGTTCATGGATCAGGAAGCAGAGAGAAATTGTTATAAGAAGTGGCAAATTATTAGACCCACCCCTAGTGACTCATCTCATCTAGACTTCACATTCTGTCCATACAGTCCTGGGGATCAAATGTTCAAATGCAAGAATCTGGGAGGAACAGTCCCATTGAGTCCAGATCAGAAGCCTTTTACTGTCTTACTTGGTATTAGAAACTGTGAAGCTTGAAGAGATTTCTGAAGAAGTTTCAAAGACTTCTGTGCAAACCCCAGGGTTCAGAGGTTGCAGAGACAAGGAGAGATTGATAAAGCTAGTGGAGAAGTGGCTGAAAGAAGAAAGTGTACCAAGTGGGAGAGAACAGTCAGTAACAGCACAGCTACTATTATGTCTATTAGGGTGAGGATGGAGAATCACCTCCTTGATAAGCACATGGGGAATGGGCAGAGACTGCAAGAGTAGATGACTGCATTGAATGATGTTCTGAAAGAGGTGTAGGAATTAGTCTAGTGGCTGTCAGAGGATGAGAATTCAAGGCACATTGGTATCTCACTTGTTGTTGAAGATATTTAATCCCAATCTAGGGCTTCTACTCTGCTTTTGATCATTTAGTTCCCAGATAAAAGACACACATGACCTTTATTAGCACTAAGGCTGGGCAGATATCTATCTTCTATGCTATTAAAATCTATTTCCTATCAATAACCCTGAGTTATTACTTACTATGTACCATCTGGCTGCTCTTAACTCCAATTGGCCAGCCCCCAGGGCCATGCTTTCTTGACTCCTAACCCATGGCATCTTTCTCCTCTCTTCACCTTCTTCTCTCTCTCCTCCTGGTCCTCTCCAACCCCAAGCAAAGGATCACGAAGCACTGCCTATCTTAATTCTGCCCAGGGCAGTATTGTCCTGGGGCAACCAGGCCTTGGGGACCAATACTTAGCATTAGAATGCAGAGCAACAGACCAAACCTCAACACTCATCAGTGACTAAAGAGAGTTGCTGCTGAAGGTGGAAATACAACAGAATAAAATCTCAATTGTCTTTCATGTTTCTTGAGAGGACCGAATGCCCTTTGTGTTCTCTTTATTAACCCTCTAAAATTCACTCATCACTAATTTAGAATTTCAGGTTTAGGAACATTTAAGATCAAGGATTTCTGTTAAGAGCACACTTGTGTGCTTAATTAGACTACTAGAATATAGTCTAATTAGGGCTTTCATAAGGAAGTACTAAATATGTTTTAGTTCTTTTCTCATTAATTATAGATCCATTCATTCTGGATTGTTTACTGAGCATCTTCTATGAATCTGTGAGTCTATTGATGAGAACAGAAAGGGAGTAGAAGATAATGCTGAAGGGATGAATGTTTAAGCCAATGAAGACCGTGCACATTAGTCTGGGTCATCCTGGAGGTGCTCAATGCACTGGAGCTGCAATAACTCGCAGTACATGGTGGGAGGAGTGGCAGGGATCTCTCCAGGGCAGCTAACTGGGGCAGGGGGCTTACACCTCTCACAGAAGTTAGATGGGTTACGTTGAGAGTTCCTTGAAAGCTGAATTTGGAAACGAATGATCAACTCATTTCTCTGTTCTTGTATCAGGACCCATGCCTATAGGGAAAATTATTGGCACAATAGATGCAAGACAGATGGCACATGTGTGAGTATGTAACAGGGCAGAAGTCAGAATAATTGCTAACGGATGCACAGCCCAACAGTGTATTCTTCTAGACATTTCCATTGCCCGAAGTCAGAGTGGATTACAGTAGTCATTTGATGAATTAAATGCCTTT
>CM052712.1:43332520-43352225 GCA_028551405.1 Uromys caudimaculatus | reverse complement strand
CCAGTCCAGAGGAGGATCAGCTTGGTCTAAGTGAATCATCTTTGCCTTTGATTCCATTATCTAATTGGTTAAGAAAAATGAAGGATGATAAAGATAATTTCTTCTGCTTTCGATGAATATTTATATGAATATTTACATGTATGAAGGTTTTCCATTCTGTGTCACCATAATTGTTTCATTAGCTCATGTCAAGTTTATATAAATTCATATCTTTATGCTAATTTACATGTTTGTGAAAGCAGGCCGACATCTTCCATGTTAGTGACCCTGCTTATGATTTTCCAAACTATAGTCAGATGTGGCAATCTTTCTCCAACTTCAAAATAACCAAACTCTAAAATAGAGTGAAATCTACCTCAGTACACCTGCTTGGTAACTGCTGGAATTTCACTTTTGGAGAAACTGAATTGTGAGGATTGTGAGTCACTTCTGCTGGGGATAATTAGAAGGAGAGGAAATCGGGGCTTGGGAATAGAAAACAGAGGTAGAGCAGATGGCAGGGGAAGGCTGGAGGTGTTTTGCAGTGAATCCTTGGGGAGACAAAGGATGAGAAAGCGCAGTAAATGCTGAACAGTGTTCAGGTGACATCTGTGAGGAGGAGTTGAGGAGCGCCTGCCTCTGAGAGGGGATTAGACAGGAGTGTGGTCGGGAGGGAGTAGGAAGCTGCTTCTGAGTCACGCAATCAAGGAGGCATTGAGCATCTGAATGGAAACAAGGCTGAGGGAAAAACTAAATGGGACTGACAATCACCACACTGAAATTTGAAGAAACACTCAAAAGCTTCAAGCAAGAATGCTAAGTGCAGATTAATACTTTAGCATCCATTGTTGTGACCCTAAGATAATTAGGATTCCTCTATTATTTTATTTTGATGAATATAAAATATAGTTTAATAACTCACCTTGGTCTAATTCTAGCTAAAGTTCCTCAGATTCTATTTTTATATGAACTTAATTTCTTAATCTCAAAATCTTCATTAATAAGGATTTTTCTGAACTTTAATTCTCAAGCATGATATATTTATATTTACCTTTACTAAATTTCATCTTGTGAAACACCATAAAGGTTAGATTATAGATTTTATCTCTTAAATTGTGAATTTATACAATTATAAACTTATATCAATGTAGAAAATAATGTATTAAATATAGAATAGAAAAATCAAACAGTAGACTAGCAGAGATTATTTACAATATATATGAATGAGGAGAGATAATACTGTACACCTGCAAAAAGCTTTTTCATGTTGTGAAATAAAATACATGTAACCCGCATGCAATGCTGCAAAAGGCATGAATAAACAACTCGGAGCAAACACTAGAACAGAAAAACCATGGAAATGCAAATTAGAGAATCAAGTGCCCATATTGGCAGCAGATTGAGAACATTATGTTATGAACTGAATGTTTGTGTTTCTCCAAACTCCGTAGGTTGAAGACTAATTCCTCCATGTGAAAGTATTAGGAAGACTTTGAGAAGTGGTTGAGTGTGGAGAGGTGGCATGGACAGAGTCTTATAGGGGGGATGAAATGCTCTCCATCCCTGTGGAAAGGGACCAAGAAAACTCACTGTCTGCATCAGGAAGAGGACTCCAATGCCAAGCCATGCTGGTACCTTGAAATTGAACAACCATGAGATAATAGTTTTGTATTGTTTATAAACCACCTATTCCATGTGGCCTTTACCTGGCAGGCCAAACTAATCATGGTAAGTTAATAACAAAAGGTGGGAATGTGGGAAAATAGGATATTTGAATTCTTTCATGGAAGAATTAAGGTTAGCAGCTTCAAAAATATTGAACCCAGCCTGGTGAGATCATGAGTTCCTATTCCTCCAATAACTCTCCACTTATCAAAGTAATAGTAATGCATGCAGAGATGGCTTTTGAAGTAGTTTAGCAATGGAAAGAACTTGGAAGCATCCTGAACACTCATTGATTAAAATGTAGGTTAATGAATTATGGGAATTCCATATTATGGAGCTCCTGAGAGTTATTTCTTGGACATATTTTGCAAGCTGTTCCTTGAGTATTCTCTGTCTAGATATTTGTATGGCTCATGGCTCACTTCTCTCATGCTTTCATTTGTATATTATCTGGTCTTTCTTGGTGATCTCATCTGGCATCACCAAGTGGATCAGTATATCTTCTGATCACGCTTTACTTTCTTTGTGATATTAGAGGTACCCAACCTTACATTGTAGATGTGCATTTGTTGGTTGGTTTTTGGTCTTTTCTCCTTGAACACAAGCTTCAACAGGACATGGGTTTAAGAGGGTTAAGTGATTACAGCATTGTACCTTCAGTAGTTAGTGCCTGGTACATACTAGACACTTAATAATTTCCCCTGCAAACAAATCAATGTATAATACTAAATATATTTTCTTTGTGGTCTTTCCCTCTGTGTTGTCCTTAGAGGACTGTTAAATTTCCTGCATTCTGATTTCTGTCTTGGAGTTGGCATTCCTCAGAAAATGCCCCAAAGAGATTATATAACACATATAAAGAATTTTTCTTTTTAAAAAAAGTTCAGCATTGTTTTGAGCATCTAAATCACTAATCTGAAGCACTACACAGCCCTCTCTGTCTAGTTGGCTGAGACCGCATGCCAAGTCAAAATTCTCCTGACCTCACATTCCTCCCCCACCCCCAGTCTTTCTCCTCTTCCCCTTCTCTCTTTCCCAGCTCTTCTCTCCCCCCCTCTACCTTCTGCCCTCCCCCCACTGTACTAACTTCTGTGACCAGTCTTTCCCTTTATTCTATACTCATTCCTTTAATTTTCTTTGGAGGAACTCAGGTGGAAGTACTCTTCTATCTTCTGCTGCCTAGCCTGCAACTGCAGTAGCAGTCACCTGCCAATGCCAGCCCTCTCTTCCATTCAACTCAGTCTTTGCAAAACTTCCCTTTTCTTTCACAGACTTAAGGTGAGCACTTATGAAAAGCTTAAGGTAGGCATATAAGGAAGATAATTTTTTTATTTTCTGATTTTCCTCTGCTTTCCCCATGGTGTGGGAGTTTTATGTGGAATTAGAGACTGTTAGTGCATAGAGTGAGAATGGGCAGGCCAAGAGTTGAGTATAGCTTAGGTAGATATGGGTGGACAGTCATGCATTCTTTTAGATGGCTCTATTTTTAATGTACTTACTAATAAACTAACTGAATGAGGGCAGAGTATACATTTTCTATCATATCTTGCTTGAGCTAACAACTCAAAGACTCATGAAAAGTTGAGAGAAATTTATCTTGAGGCTTCCCTTTTTCATGACATTTTCTGATCATGATCTATCTATTTATCATCTATCTATCTATCTATCTATCTATCTATCTATCTATCTATCTTTTGTCTATCTATCATCTATGTATCTATGTATCTATGTATCTATATTACTTATCTATGAATCTATGTATCTATCATCTATCTATGTATCTATCTTTCTATCATTTATCTACCTACTTATATCTATCATCACTTTTATAGTCCTCATCTATATATCTGTCATCTATCTATCATCATCTAGCTATCATCTTATTTACTTGATAAAGACATCCTAAGAAAACCTGAGTAACACTCCACCAGTCTGAGGAGATCACCTAGCTCAGAGGGAAGTAGAAGGGTCAGTGAACAGAAATTTTGAACAGTGCAGTATCCACTAGTATGCATGCCTAATGTATAGTCACACCGTGGTTTTGCAAATGGATGCAGCACTGTATTTACGCTTACAAGGAGACTGCTGCTTCAGCAGATTGTTAATTAGGATGCTACCCCAGGCTAGTGCAGATTAATCTCAAATATGCTTACTATATAGAGTAATCACAATTAATTAGCACATAAAGATTGGTCCAAAATGGGAGGATTTAAGGAACATCTTGCTTTGTTTGTCTCCTGTTGGATAACTTGCTGAATAGCTTCCAGCTGAGGTAACCTTTAGCGCAGTGTCTCCTAGCTCATCTTAATAGGTACCATGGTGTTAGGTGATCAAGAGATGATAAATAGACAGCCAGAACTACCCTTTCAATTACCCTTGTAAAGCTGCTGCTCAAAGCCCTCAAGGGTATTGGATCAAGGCACAAGCTGGCTAATGGGCAAGATGCCTATGGAGAGAGAGCTTAACATTACTGAGTCTAAGGAACTGAAATGTGCTTTAATTCCTCAGGACCACTTAGTTGCTAACATTTCCCCTTAGTAGTCAGAGTGCATGCGGACAGGTGACCCACTGCATGTTTCTGGGGGAGTCTGGGAAAATGTTGTTAGCATAGGCTAATTCGATTTCCAATTTAGATATTTCTGCAGGTCTTCTGTGGTCTGCTTAGGCTCTGCCTAGTTGCAGCAGGAGGGTCTGAGCTTACAGCTGTGTGTTCTCAGGATTTGCTCTGTTGTATTTCCTCTGACCATACCTGATGGTGTTGTATAGTCAAATGTTGATTTCTTGTGTATCTGTGTCAGGTGAAAGATGACTAGGAACAAGACATACTCTAGTCACTGGAATCTTGCGGGGTGACTTACAGGTGTCTGCATTATCATTTTGTAGTTCTAATTAGTCTTGCAACACCCTGCTTGATAGCTAGATTGCCATAGGGCTGGGAAGGGGTTATCTGGTCTATTAAAAGGGCAGAAAAAATGCCCTCTTCGAAACTGAGGAGACAGACTCGAAGCCTCCAAATTATCTGTTGGGCCGCCTTCTCTAGAGCAATAGGCCAAGTTGAAGCCAGATAGCTCTCCAGTCCCGAGCTAGAAAGGCTGAGAAGGTGGATAGATTCCTAGCCTTTTTACCCATATTGTTTTACTTCAGGTCAGATTGGTGCTTGTCCTGCTGGACTGGCTGATTAAATGCCAGGCTCATGCCTACACTGCTTGCTTTATAAAAGGGTTCCTTCCTATGCACATCACAGTCTCAACCAAACACAATTTCTTATGTTTTACACTGTGAACAGGCAGAGAAACTTCAAATCTTTAAGCTCTAGTTTCTTCTGCTTTATAATTCTGTCCTCGGTTCCATTTTCAATCCTGCAATTTGCTGAACGTAGTCAAGGGGAGCCAAGCGGTCCCTTCAACAGCTGACTTAAGAATCATCAGCCTTTTAATAACAAAGGGGGAAGTGAATCTGGGAGGGAGACAGATGGGGGGTGCTAGTGGGAGAAGAGGGAGATAATCGTGGATGGATATGAGATGCTGTAGAAATTGTGAAACTTTCAGCAAACAAATAAGAAATAGAAATGACAACAGCCAAACCCTCATTTCAGATTTGAGGACGTTGCTCAGTGATACAGTACTTACTTAATGTGTACAAAGCCCTGGATTTTAGATAAGGTACTGTGAAAAAAAATTAATTTCATTGCTCATAAATTTTTCCTCTACAATGACTAGAGGATGAATACAATTCAGCCTCAAATTTGCCACTTACAGAAACATTATTATCTGTCCATTGTCTTGCATAACAAGTTTCATATTTACTCCTGAGAGCTTATCAGAATGATCTTTCCTGCTCATATTTCTTCCAATAATCTGTTTGTGTGATTACTCGTGGATTCCATAAATAATCTGGAAGTCAGAAACTGTTCCTCGGGCCTTTCTCTTTTCAGTTTTCACCAGAATCATCTTTCAGAGACTGTCTGTGGGAACACAGGTAGCTTCTAGATCACATCTTCAACTCTCTAGAGCTCCAAGCTTCTCCCATACCTGCATGTGTTTCCTATTGTAGCATCCAACTTTTGGAGTCCATTTTATCTTAGTCAGTGTAGTGACTGTAATGAAACACTACAGTCTGAGGGGTTTATACCCTGGATGTTTACTTGGTACAGTTCTGGAGACCACAAACTCCAAAGTCAATGGACTGGCAATTCAGTCTGGTGAGAGTCTGATTACTGGTTCAAAGACAGAAGTCTGTTTTCCCTTTAAGATACGATTGAGAAAGGATGGAAGTCTTCCCCCCCCTTCCCCCACTGACATGTGGTAAAGAAAGGATTTATAAAGACACCCGTCCTACTCATAAGGATTCTGTTCTCACAACTTCACATAATCCTGTTACCTTCTGAAGAAAGTTTTCTGTGTATGGGCTTAGGGTACTGGCTCACAGTACAGTTCATAGCTTATGGAGGAAGGAGACCAGGAAGGTTGCTATGCAGATAGCTTCAAGCAACTCTAAATAAACATGAAAACTGGAAGCTAAAGTTGCTAAAAATACAATGCCAGAATAAGTCCCTAACCTCTTTCCAATTGGATTATCTCCTCTTAAATTCTCCCCTGGGTGAAGTGTGGGAGCTTCCACAGTGCTCAGTGGGTTCCCGTGGGAATGAGAATCTGGAAGAGAGGGCAGAGAATTCTCCAGCCTCTTCTATAAACACCAGTGTGAGAGAAGGTCTTTAGTTACATGCTGTGGGAGAAGAGGGGGCGGCTGGAGAGTGTGACTCTTGTAATGATATTCAGGAGCATGCATATCTGTTCCTCCACAGCAGTTTCTTTCTGGAACAAGAACAGACGTACGGAATGGCAAGCTATCTTTTGCTGACTCAGTAGGAGAGCGACACAGAAACTCGCAGAAGTCAGCTTTAACTAAGCGTCAAGGAGCTCAGGCTATGTTTCATGTTAGAGTACCTATGGAAAGGACCCAGCATCTGGGCCAAGTTAAACCAGGGGTGAAGAACTTCAGCCTGAGGTCAAGGCTGTGGACTCATTAGTTAGCAAGTAAAAGCCTGCAGACTAAGCTGTCTGGGCTTGGTCTGTAGCAACCCCGCCTGCCTGGCAACAGTGAGCTAATAGACTCTCCCCAGGCCTCTGTCAAGAAGGGCCTTTCCCTCTGTGAAAATGGGAGATTATGTCCCTGGGAGGCTATACAGCTTCTCTCAGGGCAGCGAAGAAATCAATAAGGATACTGGTGACAGAATCACATAATTCTGTGGACTTGTAGTGCTGACTTGGATATTATTCGGAGAGCAAGAGCCATGGACATGCTCCAGGGCAGGTGATAGTGATGTGTGTGTGTGTGTGTGTGTGTGTGTGTGTGTGTGTGTGTGTGTGTGTGATACCACTCTATTCCAGAGGTCTTTCTGTATTTATTATTTTACTGCTTCTCTTCAGCAGTTTTTTGTTTTTGTTTTTGTTTTTTTCGAGACAGGGTTTCTCTGTGTAGCCCTGGCTGTCCTGGAACTCACTCTGTAGACCAGGCTGGCCTTGAACTCAGAAATCCACCTGCCTCTGCCTACCGAGTGCTGGGATTAAAGGCGTGCGCCACCACTGCCCGGCCTCTTCAGCATTTTTTATAACTCCTCCATCCCCTCCTTGGACTCTGAGCACTGCAGGCAAATGAAAGGTATCTTCCTTGTATCACTAGCAGTGCCGGGTTTGTGCCCATAGACCAAACAGACCTGCGGAGGAATAGATGGTCATTCAATCTCCTCCCTACTTAGGGATTAAAGTGACAGTGACAGACATGGCAAGTGTATCTCTAGGACAGACAGAAACAGCCCTAGAGAGTCATAAAAGGATGTAGGTATTTCACTCCACATGTACCACACTGAGTCATCCATGCAAATCCTCTTCAGATTCAAATAAGTCCCTGTATCCCTTCCCTGTTCGGTTGCCTATTGAGTCGAGTTCATTTATAGATGACAGAAGCTATTTCAAAGTGGAAGCAGGCTTGAGCAACATTGCTTTGGTCAGTACAAAATACTTCACACTGAGCTGTGAATGCCTCTCTTTGGATTCATAGGCTGAAGTCCCGACTCCCATTACTTCAGAATATGACTGTATTTGGAGATGAAGTTAAAATGAGAGCATGCCTTGATGTATTCTGACTGGTGTCCTTATAAAAGAGATTAGGATACATGGGAAGAAAGCAGGTGTGTGTGTGTGTGTGTGTGTGTGTGTGTGTGTGTATAAGGAGGGAAAGCCATGAGAAGACAAAGCAGGAAAGTAGCCAATGCAAGCAAAAGAGAGAAGCCTCAGAGGAAACCAAACTTCTGAATCCTTGACTGTGAACTCGAAGTCTCTAAGACTCTAGAGAGAATAAATTTATACTGTGTAAGCCATAGTGCCTGCTAATTTGTTATAATGGCCATAACAAATGAATATGCTATGCTTTAAATATATGACTGATATGGTATTGTCATAGAAGGAAGTAGATATGCTACACTTAGGTGCCTACTTCCTACAGATGATGTTGTCTGTAGCAGACAAATTCAAAACATACTTGCTTAAATGAAAATGTATGGCTGCATATGCCTGTGCTTGTGTGTGTGTGTGTTGTAGGTCCCAACTAGACAACTGTTGCCTCAGATCTTCAGATCAAAGTTACAATCAGATGTCAGGGTGACCTAAAGTCATATTAAGAGTCACTAGTTAGGTTTCCAAGATGGCTTCTTCCTATCAGGAATGGCTGGGATGGCTGGAAGATGGGAGGTCAGTGGTGCATCTCTATTTATGTGGCTTCTCTTCTGGGCTTATTCATGTGGAGGTTCTTAGGTAGTCCCACTTCTCCCATGGTGGCTGGCTTCTTCCCAAGAAGTTAACATTCTAAAGGACAAGGTAGAGGATGCCAGGGTCTTCCACAGCCTCAGAAATTAATGCTTTCACAATAAGTCACAAGACCAGCTCACTGACATGTTTGGCCTCAGGAGATCTGGCTGGAGTAACTGAGATGGCTAAATGTCTCTCTGCATATGACTCACAAAGTCTCTCTGTCTGGAGGAAGCTGGTCCAGCTTCCTTCTGTGGCCACTGAAATTTAATGTTGCTCCCACTACTTTCTACAAAGAAGACCAAGCCTCCAGGGCAAACTAGATTCAAGAGGTAAGGGCACAGGCTACTTTGGACTGGAGAAATATGATATCATTTACATTGATGAAGAATTTACCACAGTTCTCCAATATGTCATCTTTACTGCCAAAACAGCACAGATTGGGACGTGGAGACTTAACCAGCAGGAACCTAGTTTCTTCCATTTCTAAAGGTTGAAGGCCCAAGATCAGACGTTGGCATCCTTGGTTTATTTTACAGCCTCTTTCTTTGGCTTGTGGACTAATGCCTTCTCTCTGTGTTTGTGTAGTATTTTCTCTGTGTACATACATGTGTTTTCCCCTGAGTTTAAATCCCCTCCTTTTAGGAGGACACCAACCTAAGATTACTTTAGAACCTACCTCAATGACCTCATCTTAGCTCATTCACACCATTAGGTCCTATCACCAGCCTGTATTGCATTCTGAAGTATCAGGGACCAGGACTTCAAAATGTGCATTTGGTAAACTGGGACACAATTCAGCCTTTGTCCTGAGACTGTGTAGCACTTGAGAAGGGACACACTAAGCTCATATAATGGATAGTGGGTGACCTGCTAACATTGCCTGATCTGAAATTTTACCCCCTCTCATTGATCCTAGCAACTTTACATCAGGTATGACCAAGCTGAGTCATGATGACCTGTTCACACATGGGCATATGGCAGTATGCAGACAGTCTAACTCAACCCTCTATTAATGTTGGAATTTGGAGAAACTTTTTTCTTTCTTTTGGAGCCATTATTGGTAAAGTATGAATTATATCTTCTGATGATGAGTGTTTTGTCACAATGTGGTGAGAACCAGATGAGGGAAAAGCCAAAAAAGAAGAACGTGTGTACAAGTATAGACACAGACAAGTTTTCTGATAATGTCATGCAAGGCCTGGAACACAGCTTTTTCTGAAACTTTCTACTACAGAAGCCAGTGAATTCCCTTAATTTGTGTGTGTGTGTGTGTGTGTGTGTGTGTGTGTGTGTGTGTGTGTGTGGTGGAGCACAGGCTAGGACAGCATGTTATAAATAATCTGAGCCCAAATAAATCTGAATTTCTGTTACTTGCAATTCAGAGTATAAACAGTGGTTTCTGTCCAATCTGTATGAGTAAGATACTGTAGCCAACTAATTTTACCTAAGTAAATTATACCACAGAATGGGCTGCCTAGTCCAGTCTTATACATCCTTCCTGCTTTGCAGTTGGTCTCTTTTAAGTTCTGTGTTCATGGTCAATACTGACTTTTATAGTTTTTGACCACTGAAATTAAAACTCACTCTAATGATATTATAGAGCCCAGGAATCATGCAAGATTATTAGCAAAAAAGAAACTAGACATGTAGATTCATGTGGTAGTTTGAATGAAAATGTTCCTATTGGCTCACACATTTGAATGCTTGGTCCCTTGGTGGTGGCACTGTTTGGGAAGGCTTAGGAAATTTGTCACTGTGGTGGATGTTGATGTTTCAAAAAATCCCACACCATTCCTAGTTAGCTTGTAAATTACATATAAGATTGCAGCTATAGCTTCAATACCATGCCTGATTGCCTGGAACTGTGTTTATGATGATCATGGACTATAACCCTCTGGAACTGTAAGCAAGCTCCCAATTAAAATGCTTTCTTTTACATTGCCTTGGTCATGGTGTCTGTTAACAGCAATAGAGCCATAATTAGGACAATAACCATTTTGAACCCATTGTTTACTAAGTATCAGTGTCTTTTTGCTGTCAAGAGACATAACCACAACAACTCTTATGAAAGAAAACATTAAATTGGGGCTGACTTACAGGTTCAGAGGTTTAGTCCATTATCATCATGGTGGGAAGCATTGTGACATGCAGGCAGACATGGTGCTGGAGAAATAGGAAAAAGAGAGAGAGAGAGAGAGAGAGAGAGAGAGAGAGAGAGAGAGAGAGAGAGAGACTGACTGGGCTGGTTCTGAAATTTCAAACCCACTCCCTAGGACACTCTTCCTTCAACAAGGCTGCACCTACTTCAACAAGGCCACACCTTCTAATAGCACCACTCCCTATAGGTCGATGGGGATCATTTTCATTCAAGAAACCACACTAAGCAAGGACAGTTGCAACTCACATGGCCATCAATAGAAAGTAATGATTATCCCATTCCTGCGGATTTAGTGACTGTGGACTCCATTTGAACTTTGTTTTATCAGCATTGGAGGGCAAATTGAGTTCTTTGTATGTGCTATGAAAGAGCTCTGGAGGCTGGAGCGATGGACCAATGAGTAAGAGTACTTATTGTGCAAGTATGGAGATGAGCGTTTGGATGCCCTCACCACATACGACAGCCATTGCCACATGTGTCTATGTTCCCTGGGTTGAATGGAGGCAGAGGCAGAAGAAGCACTGGGGCTTCTTGTCTGCCAGTCTAACTTCAGGTTCAGAGAGACACCCTGTCTCAAAGAAATAAGGAAATGATGGATAGAGCAAGACATTTGAGATCCTACTCTGGCCTCTGCTTACACACATACAGATATGTGGAACTGCATATCGCATACACACACACACACACACACACACACACACACACACACACACACACACACACACACACACACACATACACAGAGCAGTATGCTCTGCCACTAGCCATGGCCCCTTAATGTTTTAATGAATGATCTGTGGGGATAAATTTCAGGTTGTCTTGCTTATACTTTAGTTATCTACAGCCTATTCATGGCTTAGTATTAACATTTACACTGATTTACTGATATAGTGGAACAGAGTTATTTATTATTTCTAAGGAATGATGTTTTGAGATACATTTAATATGATTTATAACATGTCCCAGTAAATATTTTCTTTAATTTTCCTTTCTCTTTACTTTCCCTCCTTCTTTCTTGCTTTCCCTTCTCATCCTTTTTTGTATGTCTTATATGTTACATAAGAACTTCGCCGCTAAGCTACATTTCCATCCACTGTCTTTTTTTTTTTTTAAATAAAAGTTCTCACTTTATAATCCCGCTGGCCTCCAGCTTGAGACCTGATATCTTAGTCTCTTAGTCTCTGTGAGTTTGAAGGCACAACTCAGGAAACTCAAGATAAAATACCCTCTTCCAAAGGTTTTAAAGTCCTAGTGGTCACACAAGAAGTGGTTTTGCAGTTTGTAGGCTTGGCTGTATCTTTATGTTATGAACAGTGGCCAAAGTCTTCAGACAAACCTGGAAAGGGCAGATTCTTTGGGTCCTAAGGAGTCAGCCTTCAGCATTCGCTGGGTCCTGCCTGTTGTTATCCACCAGATCAGTTTCTTATCATTATACCAGTGATCATCATATTGATGCCATTGGGCCAGTTAGTACATTAATGAGCTTAAGTTACCAGCTACATATAAGGCATTCAAATGTAGATCTCACAGCCTTTCTATTACTCCGATTCTCAGCACTGTGCTGTGGAAATGGCTCATAGTCAAGAGATTAAAAAAATTTTTTTTTGAGACAGGGTTTCTTTGGGTAACTCTGACTGTCCTGGAACTAGCTCTGTAGACCAGGCTGGCCTTCAACTGATTGCCTTTAGCCATCACTGGCTACAGGAGATATTTATTGGAAAAGAAAAAAACCCTAAGTGATAAACATAAAGTTCTAAAGCTTTCTCAAGTAGCATAGTCTAGACATGCTTTGTCCTTCCAGGAATGACTCACCTAACTGAAAGCATCCTTTTGCTAGGACACATTTGAAGCTAAACTTTACTTTTGTGACTTAAAGAAAAGAGCTAAAGAATACTAATGTCAAGTATAGTATCTGATGTATGATGTGTTCTTAATAAAAACGTTAGTAACTAAGTGAGTGAACAACAGGTCTCTCAGTCTCAAATGTAGACCAACTAGATCTGAGATTGTGTTTAGTGCCATCATTAAGAGAGGTCTCATCAGTTTGATGAAAGCCCATTCTTGATCCACACTGCTTTGTAATGGACGACTTCATAAGGGTTTCTCAACTTTGGTGTAAAGCTTTCCTTCGACTCCTGTCAGATCCTACTCCAAGTCTCATTAGTCCAATGGTCCAGAGTAGTGAATTGTATATGTGTGAAAGAAGATGGAGCAGGGAAGGAAGGAGGGAGAGAGGGAGGGAGGGAGGGAGGGAGGGAGAGAGAGAGAGAGAGAGAGAGAGTGAGAGAGAGAATAGGAATAATAATGTATGTCAACAAATAAAAGAGTAAAGTACCACTTTACTTCCAACATTCTTGCTTTGGCACCACAGCCTGACTGGTGAAGTGGAAGTTTCTAGTAGTGTCATGTGATGCAGACTCACATGGTGTTGTGCTGAGGCAAGACCTTTGGGAGGACATGTAATGTTAGGAGAGAGTATAAATAGGACTCAAGGGACAGTGATGGTGAACTTGCATAGTTAGCCTTGCAATGCTTTGTTGGTCTCAAGTCTTCTTTGCTGATCTTTACTTCATTAGGAGAGGTACAACAGAGAACTTCTCAGGGCATCCCAGCTGGTTCTGCTCACTGCTTCTGACTCTTGCTGATTCGGAGAAGGCCTGGCTGTTTCTGCTGGATTGTGCCACTGCTGCTGATTCATGTTTGGTATCCTGACACTACTGAACCAGACTCCTGGTATCCTGACAGTGGAGATTGGAATCACCCCAAAGAACTACTTCTAAACAGGTCCACATCCCCTTGTCATATTTACCATCTTTTCTCCCTTACCTTTGGATGGTAGACTAGAAGGAGGGGTTGAAGCATTTGATAGCCCTTATTAAAGTAGGTTTTGAAAAATATAAGTCTACAGGCCAGCTCAAATTGTCAGTTATTTTTATCTTGTGTCCCACCCTGCACCATGCTCAGCATCCCCTCTTTGTAGACAGTACAATGTGTCCATTCACTTAGAATATGATATGTGGTCCAGTAGCTCACTCATATCTAATATTTCCTTTTTAACATGCCACTTTCATAAATATTCTCTATTTAGTTTTAGGTTTTGTGTTTGTTTTTGAGAGAGGATCTCATCTCATAGCTTAGGCCTTCTTCAAATGTGAGATCCTCCTGCATCAACCTTCTGTTTTCTGGGATTACTGCATTGCTCTACCGAATCTCCTTTGGGCGTGTGTTATCAGTTGCTATTTTTTTTTTAAAGATAAAATAATTCTAAACTACAGAGAGATAGAGGAGAATAACTGGTGGTATTTATAAATAAGTTTAGTTAATAACAATGCTTATTTATAGATGAATGTTTTATTAACATTGATTAATGTAATTAATCAGTGTTATGCTTGTAACCTCAGAACCTTCCTTCCTCCCTCTCTCTTTTTCCAGTTCTGTCTCCCCTACCTGCCTGGTACAGGTTGTTAGTTTACTTGTTTTAACTGTTCAGAGAGTCTTTCTATTTCTCTCTTAGGACACCGTGTTGTCTGGAGGAACACCCAGTGTTAGATTTTTCTACTCTAACTCCTTTTTCTCTTCACAGTTGATCTGTTCCACATCTGAGCGAACTAGCACAGCACACTATTCAAAGGCTTGTACAGGCCATAGCTCTCAAGGTTATGTTTAAGTTCACAAGAAGGCTTTCCTTTGCCGTGTTTGAAGATGGTAAACAATGAACAGATAGGGGCTTACTGTGTCCCCTTTACAGACAGGCTCTGTGCAAGGCATTTAACTGAAACCATGACATTCTAGAGCAGACTGCAGGTGGGGCTGGGCTGGCTCTTGTCCTGGGGGAAGTGGCATTTGAGATAAACCTGGAAGGAGGAGGATTTTAACAGGTGAAAAGGGAGGCTAGCAAACAGGAAAAGTGCTGAAGGAGGAGCTAGGAGCTGTGTAGCAGTCAATGGTTACATTTCCTGTATATTCGTGGAATAAGTGAATTGCCATTCTCTTGGGAAACAAAACTCCCAGGACACAGACAGACACAGAGAAGTACTGCCTGAAATGGCTTACAGGATTACAGAGGCCCATAAAGTCCATGATATGTCACATACAAAATAGAGGATCAGAAAAATTAGTGATATAATTTGACCCAAGAACAAGGGAGAATTGTTGGTGTAAGTCCCTGAGCTCAAAGGCCTGAGAACCAGGGGAATCTTGTCAGCAGAGGAGAGATGGTGCAAATTCAGGAAGAGATAGAGCGGAGTTGGGAAGGTCGCTTAGTTCGTGCACAAGCATGAAGATTCAAGTTTGATCCCTAGAACCCATGTAGAAAAACTATCTGTGGTGGTGTATGCTTGTCATCCCAGCACAGGGACCTAGAGCGAAGTAGATCCCTTTGGCTTGCTGTTTTCAATCCTACCTGAAGTGCCAAGCCACGGAGAGGCCCTGTCTCAAAAAATGATGTGGATATTTCTTGAGAAGCAGCATCTGAACTTAACCTCTAACTCCCACAATCTTGTGGGTATACACACTCACAGATATACTCACATGTAAACATGTGTATACACACAGATACACACGTATACATACACAGAAGCCCTAACATGTATACATGTGTATACATATATAGACACACTCACAGGAACACATATGTACAAAAACACACTCACACAAGGTACATTCATACATGTACATGTGTATACACACCTACAGACATACTTATATGTACACGTGTATACACACATGCACCACCTATACACACATGCACACATACACACAAATATATGTATATACATACATATATATATATACATATATATATACTCACATGTACACATACATATACAAACACAGCTTCCATTAGTGTTCTGATTCAAATGAGTATCTTTTCTAGAAATACCTCACAGACACACCCAGCTTATAATGTTTCATCAGTTACTGGGTATTCCATACTATGTAGTGGTGCACATAAAACTCAAGCATCCAAGCTAGCATTTTGATGAGACCATGCAGTAGGTTAAGAAGAAGCTGTTGCTACTGCTCTTCCCCAATAACATGGTCTTTTCTTGCTGTTCCCCAGTACTATGGCTTCCCACCCCTATTCCCCAATATCATGACTTCCTGTTGCTGTTCTCCAATACTATGGCCTACTAGAGAGTGACTATGCTGACATAGAAACTCTAAGCTGGCAGCATAGCAACTCCACTTTCTAAACTATTGGTGGTCCACAGCAGCCTTGGGAATTACCATTTTCTGAATGAAAAGCCTGTGGATTCAGGCTTTCATGTGAATCAAACTCAATTTGGAAGATTGGGGGAAAGAACTTGATGGATAACCTGCATTCCCAATGTCTTCCTCTACCCCAGTTTGAGTTTTTTGGACTAGATCGTAGGGGTGGTTAGGGTAAGGAGAATTGGGTGGTAGTAAAGAGATCTATTAAGAGGGAAAGTTTTTGAAGCATGGAGAACAAACAGTAGTTTAAGCTAACAATATTTCTGCTGACACAATGGTTTATTTTAGTCTACTTGTAGTTACTATAATACAATGCCTGAGACTGAGTAATTTATAAGAAAAAGTTTTTCCCTCATAGTTCTAAAGGTTCAAGAGTGTGGTATCTTTATCTGTTTGGCTTATAGTAAGGGTCTCAGGGTGAAGGGGAAAATAAATATGTGTAAAAGGAAGAAATGAGCAGAGATACCTGGCTTTATAAAAACATGCTCATTCCTGTGATAACCAACTCACTCTCCAGGGAACTGCGCCAATCCTTGTATGTAGTAGCAGCCCAGATAACCTCCCTCCTCCTAGAGATAGCACCTTCTCTCAATACCACAGCACTGGGAATTGAATGGTAGCATGAGTTTTCAGGACAAACCATGTGAGGGCTTTACTTCTAGAATCACACAATGGGACCCTTTCTAATTTGCAGAGAGCAATTTAGTTAACAGTTTTATCGGGATGTTTACAACTTACATTTGTTCTGTCATAATTTTTAATTAAAACGTTGGCACCTACTCATGCTTCAATGCAACAGAATGTGAAGAGATGAGAAAGCCAATGAACACGTATCCAGAGGATATAGAACGCAAAATCTTCCTCCAAAGCACATCACCCTCACTGCTCCACAGTTAATTTTCCCCAGACTTCTACGTTCGTGGTTCTGTTGGTGAGTTGACTGCTTTCACGTGTCAAGCACTCCTGTTTTCTGCTAGAGAAATCTCCATGTCGTGGGAGGAAGTTAAACACATCATTATTTTGTAGCTGTAGCCAAACCCTCATGACTTTACTGTACTTCCTCAGCTGAGTCTGTCCGAAAACTGTGGGTTTAGACGACAGAGACGGCTTGCCATTTCTGCTGTTTTCCATTGTCCTGCCAACTGTCTCTAGTGGTAGTTGTGAATATGTTAGGTGAGGGGGTACTGCTTTACAAAGACCCGTGTAATCTATTGACATATGGAAGATAGAACACACACACACACACACACACCCCACAGATTGATGATAGATAGATAGATAGATAGATAGATAGATAGATAGATAGATAGATAGATAACAGCTGTTCCTTCTGCAGATGGATGAAAGAAAACTTTCAACATTAATACAACTTAAATCTGGGATCTCAGATGATACTGGGTACCACATATCTCATACCCACCTTCTTCCCCAAAGCACATGCTTGCTGTGGGTGGCAATTTGAAAGTTTGTGTGTAAGAAACCCCCTTTCCCCCACTATTTTCCCCAAAGAGCAAGTCTCACTTGGGCTGTCATCTTCTGCAGATGCAGCCTGGTGGGAATGAATCCCTGTTAAAATGAGAAAGAGACCATCTCTTATCACGCCTGCTAGGGTCAGGGAAAGGGCACTTCCACACTCTGCCTTATGAGGTTTTCCCTCAGGGTCCCATCTGCCTCATCAAATTCTGCCTCTGCCTCGCTGATACCAGCCCCCTGGGAGTTGTTCTCAAAATCCAAAATCAATAACCAGAGCTGTCAATCACTCTAGGCTTCCTCTACTCTGAGGTGCTGCTTTCTTGACTAGGGATTTCATTAGAGCCTAGGAGCTGTGTTTTCACAGCAACAAACTTAGTTCTCAGTGAAGTTTGCTAATTCTCACGATTAATTGCCTCATTAATGAAGGAGATTCTCATAGTATATATGCTTTTAGCCAGGTTGCCAGATAATTTTCAAAGGGTTTAATGTCAATAAAACTTTCAACATTGCCATTAGCTTAGTCAAGCAAGCATTTAACATGCCCCACTTGGGCAATTGCTGTTCTGGGATGTTACCTCAAATTTGAGTACAAGATATATGACATA
The DNA here is from genome assembly GCA_028551405.1 of Uromys caudimaculatus. Classification (NCBI taxonomy): domain Eukaryota; kingdom Metazoa; phylum Chordata; class Mammalia; order Rodentia; family Muridae; genus Uromys; species Uromys caudimaculatus. The sequence goes on along the minus strand of CM052712.1, from coordinate 43,334,322 downwards.
AGACTGCAGAGGTTGTTAAGTGAGGTTGGTAGCAGTAGAGTAGGCCATGGAATATGAACTAAAAGAGCAAATTTGATCATTTTAATTACGTTATGTTATAGAAAGTTAATGTGCCATCCAACCTACTAAACACTTGGTTCAAGTTCAAAAGGTCTGTACTAGAAGTCACCACATGCTTTATGGCTCTGTCTAGCCTTGGTGCCTTAGAACCTTTGACAACATTTTCTGTCCTCATTGATCTCTTCGGCAGGCCCTCATGTGGCTCTGTCTGGATTCTAGATGTGAGCTACCATGCTCGTGCCAAGAGGAGTTCTTGTCATCTTGTAAATGCTAGCTATGTATGTGATTTGTGTGTGTGTGTGTGTGTGTGTGTGTGTGTGTGTGTGTGTGTGTGTTTCATACTGTCTTCCTACTTAGCTCATATTCTCCTGGAACTCACTATGTAGATTTTAGACTAAGCTGGCTTTACTGGCCTTGAATTCAAAGAATTACCTATGTCTCTGCCACCTGAGTGCTGGTATTAAAGGTATGCACCTCCATGTCTGGCCTATGTATGTGACTATTAAACAAATGACTTTCTAATTATAGCAAGGGTTTTAATAATAATGATTATTAACAATTATAATAACTTGCCCAATGCTACTTTTCAGAAACAAATAACATTAGCATCAGTGAACATCATTTCAGGTATTTTCCTTTGGATTCCTTAGTGAAGTCATATGGAACTGTTGGGGGAAAGTAAGTAAAGTGGAACTAAAGCATAACTAAAGAACAGAGTTAAGTGTAAGTGTTGAGTATTTGTATGACACACTACCACCAAAAGTCAAAATTTACAAATTTAGTTCTAAGTGGACTTGCTGACAAAGGAAAATGTGAAAAATTAAGTAGTATTTTACTGTAAGAATCATGACAACTACAGAGACTCCACCATGGTCTGACTCTAAAGTACTAAATCACTGAAAGTACTATCATTTATTTTTAAAAATTCTGTTCTTTTTTTTTTTCCTCCTGAGACAAAGTCTCTCTGTGTAGCCTTGGTTGTCCTGGAACTTGCTCTGTAGACCAGGCTGGCCTTGAACTCAGAGATTTGCCTGCCTCTACTTTGCAAAGTGCTGGAATGAAGAAATCAAAATATCACTATTTGTAGATGATATGATCATATACTTAAGTGACCCAAAAAACTCCACCAGAGAACTGCTACAGCTGATAAACAACTTCAGCAAAGTGGCTGGATATAAAATTAACTCAAACAAATCCTATACTCGAAGGATAAACAGACTGAGAAAGAAATTAGGAAAATTACACCCTTCACAATTGTCACAAACAATATAAAGTATCTTGGTGTGACTCTAACCAAACAAGTGAAAGATCTGTATGACAAGAACTTCAAGTCTCTGAAGAAAGAAATTGAAGAAGACCTCAGAAGATGGAAAGCTCTCCCGTGCTCATGGATTGGCAGGATTAATATAGTAAAAATGACATCCTGCCAAAAGCAATTTACAGATTCAATGAATCTCCATCAAAATTCCAACTCAATTCTTCATAGACTTAGAAAGAGCAATTCTCAAATTCATTTGGAACAACAAAAAACCCAGGATAGCAAAAGCTAGTCTCAACAACAAAAGAATGTCTGGGGAAATCAGCATTCCTGACCTCAAGCTGTACTACAGAGCAGTAGTGATAAAAACTGCATGGCATTGTACAGTGACAAGCAGGTAGATCAATGGAATAGAATTGAAGATTCAGAAATGAACCCACACACCTATAGTCACTTGATCTTTGACAAAGGAGCTAAAACCACC
>CM052712.1:43297819-43332020 GCA_028551405.1 Uromys caudimaculatus | reverse complement strand
GGGGACACGGGGTTTCTAAAGAAAAGGGGAATCATTGGAAATGTAAATAAAATATCAAAAAAATAAATAAAAAAAAAAAAAAAAAAAAAAGAACTGTTGTACTTTCAATTCCCAAAATTATGTTCAACATGTTACATACATATTCTTTCAATAATGCATGCATTTCTTCTTCAGAAAATATTAATTTTGTACCTGATGCCTGCCAAGTACTATATCAGACTCCAGGGATGTTAGACAAACAATATAGAGTCATTTCTCTGAAAAGTGCAGATTTAGCAAGAGGGACAAAGCAGAGAGACAGATTCTTCAATGCAGAGTGGCAAGAACTATGATAAATGTCTGAACAAAGGGGCTGTATGGATGAGCTATTTCTCTGCTTGCTGGAGGCAAACGTGCAAATAGCAGCATGTTCTGCAAGGAAAAGACACTGCATGTCCTCACTCAACTGTGAGTGGCCTCCGAGTCATCAGTTGGTGTGTTACAGCTGCCCCTTCTGATAGCAAAGGAATCCCTGGAGCAATCTCGTCAGTACAGAGCAAGTAAATTCAAGGCTGGAGTTGGCATTGCAGTGTGGAGAAAGCTCAGCCATATACATAGTCTTTTCTCTAGCCCACCTCTGAAAGACCATTAAAGGGACCATGACCATATACCTATGTCCTTGAAAGAGTCTTTGTCATCTCCTCTCCTTTATCTTGTTTCAGAGCATCACTGTCATTTAGACTTTTTGTTCTTTCTCAGGAAGATGCCCTTGTGAAATTTACCCAAGATTGAATCTTGTCTTCTAGTTGTTTAATGTTTTCAAAACTGCATTGAGTTTACATCTAAATGGTAGTGCAGCTATTCCCTGAGATGAAAGAAGGGGTTTTTTTTCTGATTTATTTTCTCTAATCTACCGGAATTATTCTCTCAGGGGAAAAAATGTTAAGTTATTTGTTATCAGTACTAGACGGATGGCAAAACTTAAGAAGTTTCCAAGAAGAGGCTTGCCTAGGACAGAATAAAAGAGTGAGCCATGGTATATTTCCAGCCAGATACTCTCCTTAGTACGTCCACAAGCCCACTGACAGGCAGGAGACAAGCTAGCGACAGTGCTGGCTGTGGACTTCACCATTCTTGTCAGTCACAAGTGGGTCATTAGTCTCAAGGAGTAACAGACCACACGAGCTTTTAATAAGACCATGTTCAGAGTAGGAAAGGATAGCAGTCTGTCCCTTTTGTGTGACAAAAAAAAAAAAGATGATGAACAGGCTTTCACATTTTCCAGAATGTTCCCATTTACCCACCCCTAAACCAAGTGAGTGTTGACCACACTCCTAGCCACATCCCCATCTCCTTCCTTTATCTTAATGTCTCTGCCTGCTTAATTCTCTCTCCTTTCTCATCTTCTGCCTTATCCGCATGGGGTTGATGCACAACAATGAAAAAGGAACAAAAGTGAAAAGCAGGACACAAGAGAAAAGAAGGAAGAATCAGCAGTAATTGGGGGGATGGTGAGCTCTCCAATATGTTGCTGGGGTATGTACATGGGAGACCCTGGCTCTCCCACGATCTAAGCTATAGATATTAACAATCTGATTTTATGTGCAGGCTGGGGAGCTTGTGGCTACCTATGCAGTTTATACTAGCAATACTTACCCATGAGACCTGCTGGCAAGACTGACATTCTGGTTAGGGTATACAAACTTGCAAAGGAGTATTTGTGCCCAGTATTAAAAAAAAAAAAAATTCAGGTAGTCTAAAATCTGGTAAAAGATTTCTAGAATTTGTCTGCTTCTAAATTCTCATGTCAGCATCAAGGAATTGCTGAACCCACGGTAAAATCATGTGAAACCAAAGAAATTTCTTTATACAACTGATTTTTGGTTTTGGTTTTGAAACATTTAGAACTAAAAATGAAAAACATCCAAATTAGTGAACTTCCATAACAATGAGATACACTTCCTCAGAGACAAGACGCTACAGCTGCCTTCCTCCCTGGTGGGGCAACAGAGAGGTGGAGGAATGGTAATAAGTGGATAGAAGGGGAAACCAGAAGAACTGGCTACAAAGTTGTGATGGATGTTTCTGTAATCTGAGAATCTCCCAGAATTCTGTGTGAAAACAAACACAGCATTGTCATTGCAGTTCTAAGGGCTTTCTCTCTCTCTCTCTCTCTCTCTCTCTCTCTCTCTCTCTCTCTCTCTCTCTCTCTCTCTCTCACACACACACACACACACACACACACACACACACACACACACACACGTTGGATTAATCTGCCCTTGAATTAATGGATTAACTGGATATCTTGAGGGTGGCTCTTTTATAAAGTGAGTTCTCTGGCGTACTTGCTCTGTTTTACCATGAAATGACCTAATCCATGTCTTGATACAAGAAGGCATTCTACCTACACCAGAGCCATGCTCTTGAAATTCAAAGCCTCCAGAACTACAAATTATATAATCTTCTATTCTTTATAAACTTTCCAGTCTGTGATATTTACTTACAAGAACAGAAAGTGGACCAAGATCTCACACACTATACATGAAGATCTTAAATGTCTCAAGTAAAAGAATGAGTCTGTACCCACTTATCAAAATTTCTTCAAAGGTCTTCTGCTAGTGTAATGAAGGTTCAAAGTGGAGGAAGAGGCACACAAGATATACCCCTTAGATAAGGGAAGGTTGAACCTTCCAAAACCAGAGGATTATGGGTATACACCTCTATACCATTTCAGACACCAAGTGCTTTGTAGCTGACTAAGAAGGTAGGCAGACCAAACAAGGGAGTAAAAAAGATACTTTTTTGCATAAAGCTGGTAAACAGGACTAAAAAGAGAGAAAGACTCCCATGATCTAAAACTTGGCAGCCAAGTTGTACAACAGAAAAGGGCTGACTATAGTTTTAAAAGCTGCTAACTATGCTGTAAAGTATAAAAAGATTACCAGAGTCTGTCTGCTTCTAAATTCTCATGTCAGCATCAAGGAATTGCCGAACCCGTGGTCAAATCATCATGTGAAACCAGAGAACACTTCTTCATACAACTGATTTTTGGTTTTGCTTGAGCTGTTGTTGTTGTTGCTGATGATGATGTTGCTGTTGCTGTTGCTGTTGCTGTTGCTGTTGTTGTTGTTGTTGTTGTGAGACAGGTCCTGAACTGGTAGTATAACTGTACCTATGGGTGACTTTGAACTCCTGCTTCAACCTCCCAAAACCCAGAAGATTATGGGCATATACCTCTATACCAAGCTCCACACTGTTTTAAAATGTATTGCTTGAAAGTTTCCTAAGTAAAGATGGTATATTTTGATCTAATCTGCCCTTCTCTCACTCCCTTCCAAATTCTTCCATAGCTCAATAGCCACGTTTCCCACCCAACCTCGTGGGCGCTTTTTTAAACCCACTGAGTTTACTTAGTATTGCCAGTATGTGCATGCCCCTAGGTCTAATCTGTTGGAACATAGACAGCCTATTAGGAGCTGCATTCCTGGAAAGGACTGAATCTGATGCCTTCAGAAACCAGCTAGGAGTGGGATTTCATGAGCTTCTCCCTATCTATGCTGTCATTTGATTTTATGCAAATACTGTGCATGCAGCTATAGCCCCTGTGAGTCCATGTGTGCGATAGCCCTGTTGTGCCCAGAAAACACTGGTGTGCAAGAGTCCTTCTCCACCTGTTGATCTTCCAATCTTTTTGCCGCCTCTTCTGCAAAGATCCCTGATCCCTGGGGGAAGCTGGGAGAGAGAGAGGGAAGAAGGGATGGAGAGAAGGAGGGAGGGAGAGAGAGGAAGTATGGAGGAAGAAAGGGAGGGAGGGGGAAGGAAGGACAGACTTAGGGAGGGAGAGAGCAACAGACTGAGGGAAGGAGGGACAGAGTGAGGAAGGGAGAAAGGAAAGGAAGGAGGAAAAGAGAGATAGAGGAAGAAAGTGACGTAAATGACCCATTTAAATCTGAGTACTGAGAGCTTATTCCCTGCCCATTGGCCAGCTGTAGGTTTCTATATTCATTGATATCTACTGCAAAAAGAAGCTTCCCTGATGAGGACTGAAAGCAAAACAGTCTGTGAATACAAAGATAAACATTTAAGGGGCAGTTATGAAATCTTCAGGTAGATGGCTCCTTGCCATTCCCCTCTGATATGCCCACTGGAGGCCCAAAACAATGAGTTCTTCCCATCTTCTTTGAAGCCTCCAAGACTGGGAAACAACAACCAAAAGAAGCCTTTTCTCTCCACATGTTAATTGTCTTTGGTATTTCATCATGGGGAGGTAAAGCTGGCGAGTTCTCTTGTCTGTTCCCTTCTTACATTCTTATGGGAGCTTCTCATTGTTTCTCTATTTTCAAACTCTTCTGTGCAGAAATCACTCACAGAGAACGTTCAGTTAAAAAGAAAGCAATAAAATGCTTTTCTTATGGAATTCCAGTGGATTTCTCCACCAGCATCTGATCCTCAGAAAGAATTTTTTCAGTGAGTTATGACCCACTGACCCACATATGACCCATCCTACCACCAACACCATAACTGGTTCTTTACCTGTAAGGGCACAACTTCCAAGAAACACATTTGAAGAGCACATTCCAGACAGTGGCCACTTCATCTAATGACCACATGTACACATAGAGACAAAAAGCATGCACACACATGCACACCACACTCACATACACATATATACACACTTATACATATACTCACATGCATACACAAAGAACATATGCACAGATACAAATAGACATGTGTACACATACGTACAACATGTTCACTCACACACACATACACACACACACACACACACACACACACACACACACACACACACACACACAGCAACAATAATAATTGGTAATTGAGAGGATGGAGCGCACCAGGACAATGCCCTGTGAATCAACTGAGCAAGGTGCATATGAACTCACAGAGACTGAAGCAATCACAGGGTGTTGTGAGGAGCCATTTTATTGCTTTATGAGATTTCTGTGTGTGAGAGCATGTGTGTCTGCATCTATATCTGTTTCTTGTGCTGTGGGGAAGGGGAGTCTTTTTCTTAATTGTTTTGTCCTATTCTGATTTGATTGTTTTATATTGTGTCTATTATTATCATTATTATTATTATTATTATTATTATATTTTAGATGCCTGTTTGCCTGTTTGCATTCTAATGAGAGATAGAGATAGAGACATAGAGAGATAGAGATAGAGAGAGAGAGAGAGAGAGAGAGAGAAGTAGATTTTGGGTGAGTAGGGAATTAGGGAGGATAAGATAGGATTTGGGTAGTGGAAACTATAATCAGAATATGTTGTATAAAAAACCAATTTCAATAAAATATTTAAACAAAAATAGCAATAATCTGTAATTAATAAATCATTCATTTGGGGGTTTGTTTTTTTTTTTTAACTTGCTTCCACAGACAGGAAGGTATATAGAATCTGAAGTCATATTTGTCTCATTCATCCATCAAATTTTAGAAATGGAAATTAAGATCCAAGAGAGATTATGCATTTCTGAAGTTTCTTAACTAGTTTTTAGAAACATCTAGAAAGCAACAGAACTGATTCAGACACTGGCCAACCCATAGGGCCCCTCTGCATCCAACCTACAGCATCCCAGATGCTTTAGTGTCTACACTAAAAGCTGTTTAAAATTTCACAAAACTATTGGAAGAAGACAGAAAATCCATAATTGGATTTTCCAATATTAATCCAATACTTTGTAGAGAGTAAAATGAGATAATATGCTCAGTAAATGATAAGAAACTGTCTTTGAAAATAGCAAATGCTGAGGGGCTTCTGACAGGAAAAGCAACCCACCCTTGTATGAGTCACTTCTTACTTTACACTGCAATGGTGAGTAAGATGATAGACATTAGTAAAGTCAGCTTCTGCAAATAAATCTCAAAACTTTGCAATAAGCAGAGGTATCTCTTTCTAATTCCTATATCACACCAAATGGTGATCTTGAGTGATAAGCCACTCATCTGTGTTGAAACAGAAGAAGGAAGAGAGCCAGAAGAACCACAAGTCACATGGGAAGTCTTGAAGGTAGAGATCTGCTTTACAAGCTGGGCCATAACTCAGAATTCTAAGTCTGGAGAGTGCAAGTGTGCAGACTCCTAGTTCTAGACATTTGGCTTCAGCAGGACTAGAGCAGCATCCAAGATTCTGCATTTCAACAGGTTCCCAGGTGATGTTCTGCTGGGCCATATGGCAGTAGCACTGTCTGGGTCAGTCCTTGGACACTTCCCTGGATATCAGTCAGTGACATAGCCACCCTCAATTAAAAGTGTCTGGAAAATACAGTCTATGTGAGAAGGAAATAGGTTTGATGAGTGGCTGCCGTCTCTCCCAGATGCTTTATTTTTAATCACCAATTTGCCCAGGCAACCAAAGAGCCAGAAAATCAAGAGAGAAATTTATAAATTATTGTTCCCTCCTCTAGTCAATCTTCTACCTTCAGTAAGATTTGCTACTCAAGGAATCAGCCAGCTAAGAAAACATCAATAGCTATATTTTGAAACTCTGTCATTATATCAAAAGGGTGAGGCAAAGGAATAAAGGGGAATTAAAGGCTGAGAAATACACAGGCACTTGCATATACAGGACCACATTACTAGCCAAGGAGATGACACTGTATTTCAGGACACAGCCAACCTTTTCTTGCAAATGGAACCGCTAATGGCTCCTTAACTTTTGATAAGTATGCTCTGAGCATACTTATCTCCAGCCCACATTTAATGCACATGACTCCCCAACCTTAAGGTTTTACTTATATTTTTAAAGATGCCCCTGAGAGCCCTTACTCTGGCCCCATTTAGCCACTGGTCATGGGATAACAATGCTCTGTGATGGAAGTAATTGCTTCTAACCGTCACAGCCCTCTGGGGCTTCTCTCTTCCCTAGGAGTGTATCTCCAGGACTGGAGGGACATAGAGATGTCGATTAGTCTATTCTGTCCTTCAGGCTGGAATGTACTTAAGAGACATCCCAAAGAAATAGAATCCAAACTCCAGTCAGTAACCTTTTATATTTTTCATCTACTCCTCCTAGTAAAGAACTCTGCCTGGGCTTAGCGTTCTTCCTGAATTCATTTTTTTAGCATGGGAAAACAAATCACATTTGTCCAACAGTATTCTAAGTTCAAGAGCATTTCAAAACATAGACATGCAATACATAATTAACTTAGTAAACACTACACTCTATGAGCACTCAGCACTGAGGTCATAGAGAACATCTGGAAATTTCTATTGGCAGAAAAATAGAAAATTGGTATCAGTAACAGCAAGTCAGAGTTTTAAAGTAATATTTCTTGACAAGAAATAAAGTCCACAGTTCCCCTTTAAGGAGAGCTTAATAAGCCGGGCAGTGGTGTTGCAAGCCTTTAGTCCCAGCACTTGGGAGGCAGAGGCAGGTAGATTTCTGAGTTTGAGGCCAGCCTGGTCTACAGAGTGAGTTCCAGGACAGCCAGGGCTACACAGAGAAACCCTATCTCGAAAGAAAAAAAAAAAGAAGAAGAAGAAGAAGAGCTTAATAATAATAAACGATTCAGGCAGTAGTGAAATTGCACTCTCTTTTAGGAGCTACCAAAAGTGGACTACCCAGAGATTCGAGGAGCATTTGGTTCAACTGACTACACGCATAGGTAGATAGAAATCCACCAGCAGCATACACTGACCCAGTGCAGCAGAATCCAGGGTGCTTTGAGCACCATCTTTGGAGAAGTGCTGAGCTAGATGCTGCATCAAACACTAACAAAGGCAAGACTGCCATTTAGGGAACTCAGAGAAGTGGTCCATTTAGGGAATGGAATTAAGTTACCCCCAGTATGCTATGTCCTATTGCTTGAAACTGGCTGTGCTGAGTGCTATGCTGAGAATGGTAGAGTGTAGTCTAAGGTCACTGAGGATGTAGCAAGACTACTTAGGGATGCCTACCTAGAACAAGGAAGATGGTTAGCGCATTGCCTAATTGTTTTCTGCCCCAATCTAGTATTTCCATTGAACAAGATAGGGATCCAAGAAGAAGCCACGAAAGCCTCAAGTATGCAGTAGGTCGGGGCTTGGAGGTCTTTATGACATCTTAGAGGAAAAGCAGACATTTTTTGTTACTTTTCTATCTTTTCAAAAAAAAAAAACAGAAGAACAAAACACACACACACACACACACACACACACACACACACACACACACACATCCCTGAACTGAGTAGAATCTGGCCTTTCCCCATGTATATTTCAGGTGCTGACTCCAGAAAATATAACAGCACACACAGCTGGAATCAAAAAAGCAAACCTTCCCAGTATCCAACACGGGAGGGTTTTTTCTAATTTTTTTTTTCTTGTTGTGTCACTTTGACTTCATTCCCACAGAAGAAGCATTGCGGCTCTGCCTTGAAAAACGTGACCCAAGAATGAACAAATCCACCGTTCCGGAGACTGTGACCCAAGAATGAACAAATCCACCGTTCCGGAGACTGTGACCCAAGAATGAACAAATCCACTGTTCCGGAGACTGCCTAACATTTCATAAGGAACTTTAAGAAGCCAGAGAGAAGGGATATGGAAGTAGCAAAAACAGTAGAGAGAGAGAGAGAGAGAGAGAGAGAGAGAGAGAGAGAGAGAGAGAGAGAGAAGGAAGGATGGAGAATACAGAGTCTATGTCCTAAGCACACAGGTAAATCTCAGCTAAAAAGCTGAGCCCTAGAACACTCTCCCACAGGCAGCTGCTCACACTTCAGTTTCACCCTAGGAGTGATCACAATGACAGTCACCACCGCCCAACACTTGTGTTCCTGCTCTGAGATACATAAATAACTCCAGCTGTGATGCAGGATTGACTGAGCTCAGTCAATGGATCCTACTTTTGTCTTTACACAATGTCACTAAATTATGTAAAGCTGTTTTTTCTTTTAATAAAGCCATTACCCCCCCTATATAAAAATGCACACAAGGAAATTTACTTACAAAAGTCAATACCCTGGAACTGAATTATTTTGATTGGTAAGTAAAGTTCAGATTCCAAGAGGCCTAAGCAGATAAAGAATATCACAATCAATTAGCAATGTCTGTCATGGATGTAAGAGTCCACTTTCATTACTCACGAATGTGTTGAACAACCCTAACTTTAATTGCACAATAGCTACAATGGCAATCTAAAGCTAGCAAAAAAGGGGGGGGGGGATGCCATTCTTTGCTCGTTGGCTAGGCCATTTACTTAATAGGAAAAGGCAACATAGTACAGAAGGCAGTCAAAGACCTAGACCAACAATTAGCCTACCTTCTGATTGTCTGCAAGCCTTTTCCATCACTTCTAACTGCTGCCACAAAGGTACACCCTCTTTAAGAACTAGAGCCATTCATGGGCATTATGCTCATCTTTGTGTGTAAATACATTGGAAATCCCAGCTGTGAGCACTATCTTCAGCATCATTAGGCCCAAACCACTGGTACCAAGAGTTGGGAGTTGTGTGTTGCAAAGACACATGGACTCCATCATAAGCCAATTTCTTTCTAATTTATTATATAAGGCCAAACCGGGTCATAATTTTATAAATTGAAAACCAAGTGAGACACTTCCCTGTCTATAAATATCCAAGAATTTAAATGTCAGCACTCCCAAAATGAATATAAGATAAACAAGAATGCTATGATGCTCTAGACTTTGACTCCTAACTTTGGCTCCCACAAAGTAGGAAGTAGGAGGAAATGATGGCCTTACTATGTTTTATGCCCAAGGCAACCAAATCAAAAAGACCATCAAATGAGGGGGAAACATCAGTAGTCAGAGAAATATAAAAATTTAACTTCTGTGTTGTTAAAATTTTTAGGTATCAGCGGAGACTATGGAAACATGAAGCAAGGAAATGTTTTCAGTTCCTCTGGCAAGTCTCAACACCTCATTGACAGTCATTAAGATTCTTCTAAGAAGTTTATGGGTTTTGTGATTTTGGAAAATTTTCCCACCTAATTCATGTGATGGAAGATGCTCTACATACAAGATGATGGAGGATCAGGTACAAGATCAAAGAAGTCCACCTATCTATAGGTATCATTTAATTAGTAAGTGAGTTTCTGGGATGACATCATTGGAGACTTTAGAAATAAGGCAAGTAAGACTGGAGTCAGGACTTTAAGACCAACAAAAAGGAATCAGAAAAGGCTTGGGTGACGTCAGATAGGAGAACTCATTAATAAATCCCTCTCATTCAGATGCCAGGTTGAACAAACGATGTTTTTACTGTGACTTTGCCTTCTGAGTGTTGTATAGCAGGTGTGACTTTGTCTTCTGAGTGTTGTATATCAGGTTGAACTATATTCCTCAAAAAGTATATCCAGTTCTTAACAGTAGTACTGAGCATGTGACCTTCTTTAGCAATAGTCTTTGCAAGTGTGGTTTGTCAAAGATATTCTCCTAGGTTCTCGGTGACCCTGATTCCAACATCTGGTATCCTAACAACAGAAAGAGAGACAAACTTGTAACTCAGAGGTGCAAGGAACAAAGTAATATGAAGATAAAGCGAAAGCTTGGAGCTACACTGCCCCATGCAGAACAAATGTTAGGAGCCACTAGAAACTTCAAGAGACAAGAAGGGTCTCCAATAAGTCTTTGGAGGAGTATGATCCTGCCAACACCTTGATTTGTCACTTGTAGCCTCCAGAACTATAAGAGAAAAAATGTCTATTGTCTTAAGCCACTAATTCTGTGGGAAGTTTTTGCAATAGATCTAGGAGAATAATGTATGATCTGATTTAAGGGAACTATTATGTTTCCCTAAGACCTTAAGTGTCTCACCCTCAACACCTTATATCATACACCTTTAAATTAGCATCCCATTCCTATACAGAAATCTCCTGTTTGAATATGCCTAGCAGGATACGTGCTTTGGGGGTGTTCTATGACAGTGATTACATGAAACTAAATGTCTTGGCATGCTACATGCCGGCCAGGGTTGGTGAGTGACTGTGCTCCACAAAGTCACCCAAGGTCAGGATAGCTGGCATGACATAGACATGCCAATAACACCACCGTATGCTCATCTATAGCTGTGAAGAAAGTAGAGTACATAGACGTTCACCCCAGCTCCCCCTGCCTTAACCCAGAAATCTACAACTTCTACTCACAGTCCACCAGCAAACACTAGTCACATAGCCTCTTCATGTGGAAATAAAGGGATATTTCCCATACAGTGGCTATTGCACCTGTGAATGCACACAGTTAAAAGAAAAACTACCCTTCTCTTAATAGACTCAAAAAGAGAAAAGTACTAGTTTATACAGGAGTTAGACACCAAAGTGAGATAAACTCCTTTTAAATTTCACAAGGCTATAATATACCACAAGGCCTTTTCTGAGTCATACATCATTATTTTAATACAACACACAGAAAAAATATTCTTTACTATTTTTAATTTCTGTGCCGTAAAAATACTGAAAGATGTATTCAAGATACATCCCAAATCTATCACTATTGGCATTCTGGGGCAGGTAAGTCCCCACTCCTGCTTCCAGCTACTCTACACTTTGGATTGTCTGAGATTCTAGGAAAGATGTATCCTAGAACAACAGAATTCTTATCAGCAGCAGAGTCGAGACCATGATAGGAAATTTTATCACCTTCTCTGTGTGTATGCGTGTGCATATGTGTCTATGTGTGTATTTATACATGTGTGTATATATGTGTATGTGCAGATGTATGCATGTGTATACATGCAAATATGTATATGCATGTGTCTATGTGCACATGTGTGTACAAGTGTGTGTGTGTCTGTGTGTGTGTCTGTGTGTGTGTCTGTATCTGTGTCCTTGTCTGTGTCTGTGTGTGTGTGTTCCGGTAGATCCTAGGGTATCTTATACTTGCACAATAAGTGCTTTACCCATAAACATCTCTGCAGGCTTGAATGGAAATTTTTGATGCCAAACCTCTATTACAGAGGTTTCCTGAATCAATTACTGACCACTGTGGAGTCACAGAAGCAAGAAGAATCTTTGATGTTCCAGAGGATGCAACCTCAAGGCTCTTCTTGATAAGACACTGTCATCAGTTTAAGACTGTGGCTTCAGATGACCCCTCCCAAGCAAGTGAAGAACGCTTGCCTTACAATGGCCTCACACATCCGGTCCAGGTCTTGTATCCTCTCCTGGATCATCTTTTTTTCATCATCACTTAAGAGCCCAAATGCAATCCAAGCTTACTTCCCATCATTTTGAAACAACAAAATCTGGATCCCAATAATTACCACTGAGTATGATAGAGAGAGAAAGAAGTAAACACTCTTCAAATTGTGATCCGCTGCAATTTCCAGCTGAGGTAAACAAGCTTTGCAAACACAAACGTTTGCAGAAAATTCTTCCTGCGCTGGTAGAAACTATCTTAAATTGAGCCAGGTGGTTCTGGTGTGACTCCAGCACAGCACTCGCTATTCCCTTAAGGGCACACTCCCTTCCCGCTCCTTAACTGTTATTTTTGTCTACAAATTAATAGGCACCGTTAACCTGGAGTTGGGATTTAACTGGTGGATGGGGAATTGGGACCTGAGAGACTGCTGCACAAAGGAGAGGAGCCAGGTTCATCCCTGGAGCACTGTCAGTGCCCTGAAATGACGCCTTAAGGTGAGAAAGAAATGCCTTACCTTGCAAGGGAATTAGCCTGAAGGAAGAGCAAAGGAGAGCTCATTTAACTCACAGTAAGCCATCCAAAAGTAGAGGAACTTATCAGAAGAAATGTCATGTCTTGTCACCAACCTTGCACTGTGCTGTCACCCACTTAAAATGGGGGATCTGGTAGCCTCTACTTACCATCCTCACTGAATGGCATTATTGGACACCACCAAAAACAAGGTCCCAAATACAGCTTCATGAAGTGGGAGGACCAGATTCTCCTAAAAGGGACTGCTTAAAGGAGTCATCCTTCCTTAGCCAACTGGTTGAGTTGGTTAAGTTTCTCAGCAGGTAACCTTTTGGTTGGAGTTTTAAAAGATGACTATCGATGCTAATGGTTCTGAGCTGTCCTAGAAGACATCCTTAGTCCGTGTTGACTTCATGAAGGTACATGTGTGTTATTATAGCTCCTCAGCAGATTCTGTGAGGGTTTAATAAATTTAAATCAGCAATATTATTCTATCAATAAACGATTAACTACCACCCTCATATAAAAACAATAGACTAATTTTCTCAGTGAAGTACTTTTTCTTCAGTCTCGTTTGATGAGGTTGCAATATTAATGTCACATCTAGCCTGGCGAAAAACAACATTACATCTTCAGCTATTGTGATAGGCCAGAGTAAATACTCTACTTAAAACCGATGGGGACTGTTGATAAAGTGCTTGACACACACACAAGGACCCAACTTTGATACCCAGTACCTACATTAAAATGTTGGATGATTGGCATAACAACACTGGGGAGATAGAGATAGGCAGAGCCCTGGGGCTTCCTGACCAGTCAGCCTAGTGTGCCCTACCTCAGGGCCAACTAACAATCTAAAAAGAAGGGAAGGTAAACAGTTTCTAAGTAACAATACCTAAGTTGTTGATCTATACACACAAACACACACTATCTTCTGTTGAAAATGAAGGTTAAGAAAGGAGGGGGGAAAACAAGAAGGCAGAAAAAGGGGGGGGTCATCCCTTTTCATCTTCCAGTCTGGAGTAGTCAGAGCCAGGTGATGACCAAGAGAGAGAGAGGCATGAGCTGAGCTACCCTAGAATCAGTCTGTGAGAATCAGAAGTGAAAGGTGAGTACATGCTGGTCCTGCCAACATTTGCACCTAAGTCTGGCCACACTTAAAAGCCAAATCTTCTACACTGTTCAGATCCTGAGGTGTGTAAGTTGTCTCTCTTCTTTATCCTTTGTTTAGTTGAATTTTTGTTATCTTATACTGAAGTTATAAATATTTTCATACTTACATGTCTAGCAATCTTGGTGGTAAATTTGAAAAAAGAATGATAGATTCTTTACACAAGAAATATATGTGCTAGTTAAAATAATACCTATGGTGCTACTTGGAACAGGCATTGGTTATCATGAATTAAGTAACCTGCCACCCTGTAAGTTTTCAGGATATTAGAGCCTGACAAGTTATTATGGTTCTATGGGAAAAGGAAGTGAGGTTACCCAAGGTCCTGTTTTTAATTCCAGCTGTTAAGTACAAAGAAGGACCTGCTACTACACTGACATGCGTCTTCTTGTAGCAGATTTTGAGCTCTTGAAACCTCCACCCACCACCATCATGTCTGGCTTTATTGTTGAGAGTGCCTGAAGCTTTGGATTCTGAAGTCGAAGCTTTTCAGAGCCAAGACCTGACATGGCAATCTCAGCTACACAAAGTACAAAGACTGTCAGAGATGCTCTATAAATTACACATAGCACTGATGAGGGGGAAAGAGGCACAAAGGAACTGTGCTCCTCTGAGCCTTGCAATGATGAGGTTTCAAACTAAAACTAAAAAACTGGAGAAACAATTCGTACTACAGACAATGGGGAGATTGGGAGAGCTGAGTTCTGTGTTCTAATATGGTATGACTAACCTGGAGATGGAAACAGACACTTAAAGATCCAGAACATTCCCCCTCAGGTCACGATGCCTTGTACATATTTCTGTGAACACATAGAAATGAGTCTTTAGATTAAAAACACAAAATTGTCATGGAGCTGTTTCTTCCTTGTATGATCTATGTATCTCAAAAGCTGGAATATAAACTAATATGTGAAAACGCTCAGCCATTTTGAAAAAGATTCTGGTTTTTGATATTCTATGTTAGAAAAATATAAAATTCAAATAAGTAATTTTACAGACACAGAAAATGACCTAAGAAAAAAATAGAGACCCCCTAAGAGATATTTTCTGGTAATAAACAAATGTGATGCATATAGTTAAATAAATTGACATTGCCATTCTATGAAGGATTCCCTGTTTTCTCCTCACTCCCTCCACTAAATATGGAGTTAAATGGCCCAGATTACAGATATCCAAAGGACAGACATAGAGTTTCACATTAACATTTGTTCTTTATAGCATCTTGAAAAGCAAAAGATAGTTTCATTGGCCAGATGTTTTTTGTTGGAAAGTAATCCTCATGCAGTGAGCCTTCACCATCCTCACATAAAACTCAGTGATTTCTAGAGTATTCACAAATTACTGAAGCTGAATCAGAAAGTCTATTTAAAAACTTAATAATATTATTTTCTTCATTTGCTCTTCCTTTCCTAATGTCTTAAGGAGGAATGAAAAGATATTGTTTTGAAGTCTTTCTCTGTTGTTAATCTAAATGCTAAGCTATGAATTTCCTGGTAAGCATTGAACAAGCTGCCTCCTCTAAATCTCGAAGTATCTCTTGTAGTTTTCATCCATCTCAAAGTATTTTCTAATCTTCCTTGTAAATTTTTTCTTTGACCTATTAATTATTTAGGAGTGTGTTATTTAATTTCCATGCATCTCTGAGTCTCAATTTTTTCCTTCTGTAAATGATTTCTAGTTCCAATATACTGTGATTTATGATCAGGGAATATACTTTCTATGGTTTCGATCTTTTTACATTCATGAGGCTTGTTTTACAGCCTAACACATAGTCTATTATACAGACAGCTCCATGTATCCTTGACACAAATGTGTATTCCGCTATTGCTGAGCACAGCATTCGATAAATGTGCATTGGGTCAGTTTGATTTATACTGTTGCTCAAGTCTTCTATTTCCTTATTGATCTCAACTCTGGCTGTTTTGCCCATTATTGAAAGTAGGTTATGAATGCCTTAACTATTACTATTAGAGTATCTGTTTCTTGCTTCAAGTCTGTCAGTTTTATTCTATATATTTTAGGATGTTCTGTTGTTGAGTGTGTTTATGTTTAGATGGGTTATCTTATTAAAAATTTTTGTTAATAGCAATAGTCGCATTTGTATGTGTTTATGAGAGAGACAAACAGAGAGACAGAGAGAGACATAGATATACAGAGAGTGGACATGTGCAAACCACGGTGGGCATATGATGGTCAGTAGACAACTTTCTGGAGTCGGTTATCTGTTTTCTCTATGGGCTACAAAATCAAACTCAGATCATTGAACTTGCTCAGCAAGCACTGTTACTACTCTTTAAGCCTCCACAATGGCCTCAGATTGCCTTATTATTAAATGGCCTTCTATGTCCCTAGTAACAATATTTCACTTATGTTCTATTTTATCTGATTATACAGATTTCTTGCCTTCTTTTAATGACTGTGTGCATGGTATATGTTTTCTATCCTTTTACTTTTAATATTTTGTGTCTTTGAACCTGAAATGGGTCTATTGTAGAACATATACATGTATATATACTGAAAGGGGTTGAAACAGGATTTCATGTAGCCTAGGCTGGCCTCAACTGTCCTTGTAACTGACCCTGGCATTCAATACATAATCCTTCTACCTCCACCTGCCAAGTGCCAGAATTACATATATGTGACATCATCCCTAGCTTAATATTTGCCTTTTAATTGGAGAATATAATCCATTCACGTTTAGTGTAATTACTAATAAGATAGGACTTATTTATGCTTTTTCATAGGCGTGCTGTTCGTGTATATTATTGTGTCTTTTATTTTCCTTTATCCTCGCATTATTTCTTTCACATCAGATGTACATTGTCTTCTATTGCGTCTGATTTGATATATTTCTTTTGCCGTATAATATTAGTTATTTCCTCAGTAGTTTTCATGTGAATTATAATTATTATTCAATGTAGATTTATTACTTCGACCTTCCTTCATACTACTGTTATATCATTTGCATCTTTATCCTTTACAAGCCCACTAATCTGCTTTTTTAATCTTTTTGGCCACTTCTCCACAATGTTTCTTGAGTCTTAGCAGTGTCATACTCTCACCCTAATTACACAAGTCTATCTCCTTTAAGTCATAGTATTTGCTTTAAAAAGACTGCATTTAAACTGTATTTTATACTTTCCTCCTCTTCTTCAATGTTTCCTGAACCTTAGTGGAATATCTACTCTTAGCCTTGCATAGAAGCTTGTATCTCCAAAGAATGATGGTGAATGCTTAGACTCAGGACTATAGGAGTATAAGTACTCAGCAATAAACAAGATGATTTGTGCTTATCTGTAGTTACACTGCCATGTGTTCCTTGGATCTCTTAGGGTTTCTCCTCTGGGATTTCCTCAAATTTCTTGAATATACTGATTGAAGTTTTTATTACATATTATAAGTTAGCTTATGGACAAGCTAACTGTTTAACAAACAATACATACACTAATCTTAAGCTGTAGGTGTGTGTGTGTGTGTGTGTGTGTGTGTGTGTGTGTGTGTGTGTGTGTGTATGTGTGTATGTGTGTATACGTTGGGACACATATCCAGTTTTCCTGCAGGCAATGTGTACCTCTCCATAGTTTTGATTTTCTGCTTCTACAGAACCTCAAGTTTAATAAAAGATGATAGTAATTTAGAGTCTCTCAAACTTTTCCTAAGAATGCCTTCTAACCCCTGGATATGTTCAAGATTTTCAAAGTCATCTTCCATTTTGCTTCTATTTTTCTTAAGTTTGTTGTCAGCCCCTTGTTAACTTGGTGATACCACCTCAAGCAGCTGAAATGTCAAATAATTATCACTGGTTGTTTTTCACCAAGTGCCTTACAAGTAGAGTTAGTTGTACACTGTGTACTCTGGTCCATTCAAACAGTGTTCTGAGAATGGTACATTTCTGCAAACTGCCAGACAGGTCAGGTCAAAAGAAAGCACTTTAGGGGAACACCAAACAGAATCTTTTTGCCTCCTTCATTACCTACTCAATTGCTAGTATTCACAACTAACATGGTTGCAAGGTTGTAGCTGTACAAAACTATCACAAAGCTAAGGAGGAAGGAAAAAAAGGAGAGCAAGTAAAAATACCTCCAGACTTCAAAATGCCTCTATGGTTCTAAGATTATGAGTAAATATGGTCCATCAATGCCTAGTAGAAGCTGTATTACAGTAGCATAAGCTAATTAATGGCTCAATGCCGAAATTCTACATCACACTCTTAGTACATACCTTGGGAAGGGTAAAAGCATAGAGATGGCCAACACAGCACACGGAAGTCTTAACCTTGGCAGGGGATTTCTTGAAAGTGAATCTTCTACTAGGCTCTAAAGCTCCTGACCAGGAGTTTCAGGACTTCTCAGATTTTATTGTCAGAAATAAATCACCTAGACTAGAGAAGTGTAATTTGTGTTATAACTGGAAAGATAGAAGCACTGAGATTTTTATGAACATCCATAATGTTTGGTACAGTGAATCTTATCATTTGATCTTTATTGTAATCATTCATTAATTTGGTAAGAGTGTGTGTGTGTGTGTGTGTGTGTGTGTGTGTGTGCCAGTTTTCACAAGTCTGCTTAACAAGAAAATCAGTGGCTTGCTAGATGAATTCCTAGTCATTCCTCAATTTATTTCCTTAGAGAAACAAGGTAACATGAATTCCACTGGGCGAATTCTGGTTTCCCTAGTAGATTTCCAAAGTGATAACTTGGCAAATATCATATCCCACAATACCTTTGGCTTACTCAAATATTTGGAGGCAGATATTGAGTATCAATATCTTTCCAGAGATAATCAATGACCAGCACACACAAATCTACTTATGACACTCAGTAGACATTTACTACTGGACAGATTCAATACTGTAAACAAAATGTCACACTTGACATGTGCTAGGACAAGGAATGCAAGAAGAATTCATTCCAACCTCTACCCTGAAAACAGTACGTAGACCAGTGGAAGGTCATGACTTTATCATGTGATGAATACAATGCAGTCATTCATAATCAAGAACTCTCTCCCTTGAAACTGAATCTCCAGACCCACAAGAAGCCTCAGATTATATCTCATCACTCCTAACAGAAGTGGAGAAAAATATTGGCTGGGTTAGATGAAGCAATTGAGCATCTTCTAGATAATTGCTTCCTAAACTTTAGTGTGTGACACAATTTTCTAGGAAGGGAAAGAAAAAAAAAAGCCTCTGATCAATCCAGATGCCTGGGAATATCTCCAACGCCCAGACACAGCTAGTACAGCCCATGCTGTCAGAGCCTCTCCCACATTCTCCCTGTTATAGAATGAATTCTGTCTGACTTCCAGTGCCTCTATATGTGACCTTAGCTAGTTACGATCAAGAGTCTGCCTCTAAACCCATATTACTGCCATCCTTACATAATAATGCTCCAGTTGCCATAATAAAGACCACAGATCTAGTAGCTTAAACATTGATCTTCACTCTCGCCCCATGCTGTACTTCCAAGATCATGGCATCTACAGACTTGGCTTCCTCTGAGGCTGCTCTCCTCTGTGTACTGGGATAGCCTCCCCTCCATGTGGACACAATACTGGTACCTTTGTATTTCCAAATTTCCTCTCCCTTTAAGGACACTTGTCTGGCTGGATTAGATCTAATGACCTCATTTTAACATGATCACAATTCTACAATACAGGCCACATACTTGACACAAAGATATTTAGACACAAACTCACAGAAAGACACCCTGTATAAAGACAGAGGCAGGGAGCTCTTGATATGGTAAAAGGCACAGAGCACCAGAGAATTCAGGAAGTCATGAGAAGCTGGAGAGGTAGGACACAGATTCTCTCCCACATCCCTCAGAAGGAACTATTTGCCAACACCTTGACTTTGGCCCTTCGGTTGGTAGAACTGTAAGAGACACATTCCTGTGCCTGGTCTTTGATCCTTTGTGATGACAGCAGATTGGTACACACATTCTTCCTATAAGCAGATACTGCCTGAGGTCTCATGAACTCAATTTCATCACCTCAGAACTTCTGGCTACAAGAGCTTGTGTTGCCTCTTAATGGATTCCAGCAGAAGGGCTGGTGAGTTAATGCCTTTCTCCTTAGGATGATGGAACAGCGTGTGGACAGTGCAGATTCCTCCCTTCTCAGAGGTGATTCCTGCATGCTGGCACAGAGTTCTGCATGGCGTTAACAGCTGTTAACGACGGTGAATGGCTTCCCGTCACATTCACCATCCACAGCCTCGTCTCCCTTCCCATCTGCCCTTCTTCGCCTTCTCAGTATCTCCTTCATCCTCCACCCTCTCAGTCTTACTCAATCCTTGTCTCAGGCTCTGTTCTGGAGGTCCTAAACTAAAGTTCTGAGGTGAGGATTGGCATTCAAGTGCACTTAGTTCCTGGACCTGCCTTGAAGGTAGACTGCTGCAGGGATTCCAGGGTCTATCCCCAAGACCAGTTATAACCCAAGCTTACAGAACTGTCTCAAGTATTTTCCTGAGATGTCCTTTCATACGGCATACTTGGTCAACATAAATGAAATGGATGCATTAAAAACCTCTAAAGTCGCCAGGCCGTGGTGGCGCACGCCTTTAGTCCCAGCACTTGGGAGGCAGAGGCAGGTGGATTTCTGAGTTCAAGGCCAGCCTGGTCTACAGAGTGAGTTCCAGGACAGCCAGGGCTATACAGAGAAACCCTGTCTCGAAAAAAATTAAAATAAAAATAAAAAAATAAAAATTTCTAAAGTCATAATAAAACTCTTTTATATATATAAGCCTCATGGGGTTTATATTTTGCAAACATTCATTGCATGAAAAGTGAATCCTCTTTACCTAGTGAGAATGCTTCCTGGCATGCTGAGAAGTTCACTTTTACTCTTCTTTCCATTTTTGCCTTGTTGACTAGGAAGCTCAAAGGAAAATCAGATACATTGTATTCATTGAGCTGTCATTTATACCATATTGATTCTTACTATTCTTATTATTTTTATGCTCTTATACGTCTATTCAACCTGCATTTTCTTTTCCAGGGACTTGAGATAAAAGAAATAAAGCAAATCTCAGAGTATTAAAAAAGGAAATAATTAAGTGGCAAGGTTACTAAAGCCAAACAATTTCTTCACATTTTCTATAATGACTTTCTTTAAGTAAATGGTCTGACCTGCACTGTATTGGCAAAGGAAGCCTGCATAGTAGGGACTCCCACTATGAACAATGACGATTGACCTGAGCCATTTACCCAGTGACATCCATTTGGTCTTAAAATCTGAATATGCTTTATATTATACTAAAAAATACATCCAGGAAAGGGAAAGATTGACAGAGTCAATGGATCCCTAAGAGTCAGGCTGCACTGACAACAGATGATTGTGTGTGATTGTGCACATTTCCCCTGGAAAACTGCTATCAGAAGACAAGGGTTCCGGGGTTCCTTTAATTTTCCATTCTGAGGCCTGAGTGACTCGCTCTGCTTCACTGACTTTTACAACAACAAGCCTGACCTCAGTTTCCTCATCTGTTAACAAAGGAGCAATCAATCATTTGTGCTCTCCTGTCTGCTTCTCTGAGCCCAATGAAGCTAATTAGACATAGCTCATAAAGTCTGGTGAGTCTTCCAAACACAGCTTTATGTAAATAAGACATTACACCTTCTAGGGCTGGAGGAGGAGGCTTTTCACTTTTCATTTCTACATCAGCTCTTTATTTTTTGCCACAGAAGCAGTTTCACCACACCAGAATTCACAACTGGAGTGGGGGGGACACTTTCCTGTTTTACTGTCCTATAATCCAGAAACATATGGGCTGTTGATTTATCACAGAGAAAGCCAGTAGGGGCCAGGTGAAGTGTCACCAGGCAGAAGGAGCGCAGCATGGGGGAAGTGCTACCAGAAACACCATTAAAGGAAAGAAGTAATTAGGCCAGGCTGCGTGGGACAAGCAGAGGGAGAAAGTAGGACACAAGCAGAGATAGGCCTTTATCACACATCTATCCTCAAGAATAGGGCCAAGAGGAAGGACCCCTTAACAATGAGCTAGTCACCTCATCCTATATGTCTACAATAGCCTTCCCTCTGTACTCTCTAGGAGTCAAGGGTGGGTTCCAGGACCTGTACCCACCAGTTCTCAGGTCTTTTTTAGATAACATAGTGAAGTATTTACACGTCCTCCTTTATACTTTAAACCATCTCTAAACTTCTTACCACATCTGACACAATGTAAAGGAGTTTAGGGAACAATGACAAAGGAGGAAAATCCAGAAGAGTTAAATGTAGGTGCTACATAGTAAATGTAAATGCTTCATAATCATTCAAATCTTTTCAATTTGAGCACAGTTAAATCCAATGATTCAGAACCCACTGATATGAAGTCCCTACTTAACTTCTCTGTGACGTTCAAGCAAGGACCCTCCTGAATCTCTACCACTGTCGTAGGGAAGCCACTTCCCCTGACCTTACCTGACCACTGTCCCTCATGGGACAGAGATTTCCACAGTGAATTACAAAACTCCTTGGCAGTCAAGTAAGCAGAACTATACAATAGTAACCATGTCTGTGTTCATGAGAATGAGGCTGCTAACACTTCTTCACAGAAGGGGTGCAGATCAGATGGTCACCTAAAATTCCAGCCACTACTTCCTCGTGTCCTACAGCTACACTTGGTCATGTTAAGTGTGTATGTAAGCGGTAGAAGGTTGGCTGCAGGCTGTTGACGCCAGGTATGCATCCTTTTGGCCATTATCCATGATGGAGTTGGACTTTACATTGATGAAGCTGCCAATGAGATACTCATATTCCCATAAGCAACCTCTCACTTATGTGCCTATCAGTAGCTCCAACAAACTCATGGGTTCACCAAGATGGATTCCCATAGGACCATTTCTTTGGTCTGTCAGTGCTGTCTTAGTTGATAAAATATTTTAACAAACACAATTTAAGGGAGAAACAACTTATTCTGACTCACACTGTTCAAGGGTACAGTCACAGCAGAGAAGTCAGAACATGGGGAGCCTGAAACATCCGGTCACATTGGATATAGTAAATGAGGAAGAGATATCTGTGCAGAAGAAAAATACAGGGTTAAGGAGAACAGTTGGTTCAGTCTTGGGGTAAACTTCATCGGGGAAAGAGAGGAGGGAGGAGAAGGAGAGAGAGTGTTAGAACAGAGAGCAAGCCAGGAGATGAAGAGGTGAGGCCAGAGAAGGTCCAAAGTCACTAGATGTTCTAGGCCTGGGACTGGCTACTGTGAAGATTGAGAGTTTGTAAGTGAAATGGGAAAGCACTCTCAAAACTAAAGAAGAGGGCATTAGTGGAAACAGAAAGATGTAACAGTGTCAAGCACAGGGGTCCAGAAGAAATCAGATGTTAGCATAAGGTGTGGAGGTAACTGTGGCACTGTCCTCCAGCTGTTCATCCACGCTGCCTGAGCACACCATCATCCAGACCTTATCCAATTTGTAGGTCAAACGAGGACAGTGGCCTCTGTATTCTTTATTTTTAATTTAAAATCCTTTCTCTATATGGTTTATTCTGATCACAGTTTCTCTTCCTTCCTTTTCTCTCAGATCCTTCCACCATCATGTTCATCCAACTATATGGATTCTTTCTCTGCCCTTTTAAAACAAACGGCCAAATAATACAACAAACAAACCTGAATAAAACAAACAGACAAACAGGAAAAAAGAAAAGAAAAAGCACAAGAAACATATATACAAACAGTAACAGACACACACATACACATAAAAACACAAAATCGGTCACCATAATAGACAAAGAAAGATAAGTAGGTCTAAAACAATGCTCAAGCAAAGGTTTATAAACAAAATGTCTCCAAAAACACCATTGAGTCTGCCTTGTGTTCGACATCTGCTGGGCATGGAGCCTCCCTTAGGTGTGGTTTGTATACCCAGTAAGACTCCATTGGAGAAAACTAATTTTCTCTTTGGCAAGCAGTTGTCAATTTGAGATAGCTTCTGTGTTAGGGGTGGGAGTTTGTGTCCAGTCCTCCTCTCAGTGCTGAGAGTCCACCTGGCTTAGACCTGTGCAGGCTTTGTGCATGCTGCCATGGCCTCTGTGAGTCCATATTTGTGTCAGCCCTGTTGAATCTGGAAGGCACAGTTTACATGGTATCTTCTATCCCCTTTGACTCTTACAGTCTTTCTGCTTTTTCCTCCACATAGTTCCTGAGTGCTGAAGGAAGAAGGGATTTGATGAAGACCTACCATTTAGGACTGAGTGTTCCAAAGTCTATCACTCTCTGCACATTGCCCAGTGGTGAGTCTCTGAATTAGTTCCCACACTAAAATCAGGAACAAGGCAAGGATGTCCACTGCATCCATACCTGCTCAATATAGTATCTGAGCCCTGTGCATCCTTAAACTTTCTGCATTCAGTCCTACACCAAATTAGCTTTAAATACCATAACCCAGTAACATACTAAACTACAGCTGTAACCTTGCTGCTGGATGTCTGTGGACACTACACTATTTACTGTGGGCTTAATTATAAATCCCTGTGATTGGCTGTTCAACTTAACACAACCTAGCATCTCTTGGTAAGAGAGGATTAATGAAGAATTATCTAGGTCACATTGGCCTATAATGGGTTGACTTGATTGTTGATTGATGTAGGAAGACCTAGGCCATTGTGGGTGGTGTCATTCCCTAGGTCCTAAAACAATGTAAGAGAGGAGAAAGCTAGCTGAAAGCCAATCAGCAAGCAAGTAGGCCCGCATGCATGCTCTTGACTGTGGATGTGATTCATTATTTTAATTCCTGCCTTGACTTTCCCTCAATGACGGCCTGTAGCCTGGACTTGTAAGCTAAATGGACCTTTTCTTCCCAGAGATACTTTTTATCCTGGTATTGTCAGGATATTTTACATAGCAATGGCTCCACAGCACAAAAATAATGATGCTCACAATTTGCATATACCAGAGAGGAGCTGTACAGTGAGCCTTTTCTTTAAGTGAAAAGGTGAAAGTTCTTGACTTAATAAGGAAAGAAATGAAAATGATATAATGAGCTTATTATGATCTATGGTGTCAGATTGAATCTTCTAGTCATGAAATAGGAAAGAGAGAGAAAGAAGTATCTGCCAGTTTGGCAGTGTACCTCAACAGCACTTTCTCCTGCCTTCCTTAGGAGCCCCACCCAGCCACCAGTATTGCATCTGGGAACACTACAACGCATGGACTGGGGCTGTAGCCCCATTTTTATCCCCAACCTGTGATGTGCAGGCCAACTTAGAGGTTGCCCCTGCTTACTAGTGAGGCATTTGAAAATGAGACTGACTGCTCAGATGGAAAAAGGTCTTTGGAGTTCCTGGTCTTGACACACAGAAAGAAAAAGAAAACGACATAAATAAATCCTAGAAAACCAGCTCATGGCAAGCTATTGCTTGGGCTATGCTATTTAAATATAAAAAGAGATTTGACCTCCGTTTGAATTCTAAGCCTGTAAAGCCAGACCCATTGCTTACCTTTAAGACCAGCGAAAACAATAACGCTATTTTCATTTGAAAGAAAGTGAGAGTGCAGAAAGGGCCTGGCCTCCTGAAAATTGTTCCCGACTCACTGAAAAATCATGCATGCCCACGTTTTTCTCTAAACTTAACCTGAACCGGCAGCTCAAACACTCAAAGTCACAAGAGTGTTCTTATTTGCTCTTAAATGTGGATGGGGGAAAGAATTAGTGAGGAGATTGGATCTAGAGGGAAAATAAAAACTGGAGTGGATTCGTTCTTCACTCTGAAGCTGATCTGCAGCTGTGTGAAGAGGCCCTGGCTGGTCCCGTTTGCTCACATAAAGCGGCCTGAGGCCGGATTTGAGAAAACAGCATCCAGGATTCCAAGCCTCCTGGAAAAAATACATTTCTCTTTTCAAAACTTTTATTTCTCTTCTCGTCTCAAATGCTAGTATCTTCAGTGTGAGGTTGAAAGCGTGAATCTGGGATTGGTGGCACAAAGGAGCCTGTGGAAGCTGTTGTGCTCATATGGTCAGTCTGCTAGAATCTTCATTCCATCGAGAGGCTGCCCGGATGTGAACGCGCCTGCGGTCGCATCAATATTTGCTCGACATACTACTGACCGTGGCCTTAGCTCTGGGATTCTGGGTGGAAGCTGGGGCTGATTTCTCATAAGACACACAAAAATATCTCTACAACCACAGAAGTTCCTTTTGCTCTTCAGTTTCCTTACTGGCCTTTACCTCAGGTCCGCCTTTACCTCAGGTCGGCCTTTACCTCAGGTCAGCAGAGGGGTCTGTTAAAGCAGGGCCAAGGCAGAAATGAGTATGACACAAATAAGAGAAGGTAGCAACCAATCCGCTGCTAGCATTGTGTTGTCATTTGCTTGTGTAGACAGGGTTTCACTATGGAGCTGAGTGGGACCTTGGATTTCTGATACCCTTAGCCTCTGTCTCCCAAGTTGTTGGATTACATACAGGCATGCACACAACACCTAGGAAAGGGGCCCAAAGCAATGTAGTGAAATTACAGACTAGATATTTTCAATTTTCTTTTGCAAACTTGCTGTGTCTCTCAGGGTCTTCATCTTTGGTTTCTGCTCTGTGTGGGAGAGGTGATTTGGGAACTAGAGGCTTGAGTGCTCTCTTTAAGTCTTGCTCATTGCTGCTTGGCAGTTGGGGGGATCTGGTGAAGCACTTGAGAGATGCCCCTTCCCTGGTCAATAGAGTCTGAAAAGACGGTAAAGTAGGGCAGAGGACTCCCAAATGAGTAAGTCTGAACACACAAACCAAGGGAAAGGCCTGTTTCCCCCACTTCTAAAGCAAATGACAAAATGCTTGATATTCAGCCTCTGACAGCAATTAGCCCAAGTTCATATGAAGCATGCAAGGATAAGTTAAGCATAAAGAAATTAGAGGGGTTGTGTGATATCAGGAAAGCACTTGCAAAGGAAGTTGATGGTGATACCCAAGGATGGTTCCTAAGGTTATCATCTGGTTTCCTGTCCTTCAGCCTCATGGTCTCTGCCTCCCCCCTCCCCTCCCTCTCTCTCTCCAACACCTCCTTCCTCTGGTCCTTTAAGCAGCATCACCACATTTCAGCTACACCAAGCTCGATCTTGCCCTTTGATGTCTCATCCACAGAATCTGTGACCATCACCACCGACAACACCAGCCAATTCTTTGCCATGTCCTGTCTTTATAGTCTGAATCACTCTGTGTAGGGACATCAGCACGAATGACTGGCTTGTCTTAGTCATCCCCAACAGAATGTGAGTTTCCTGAGGGCAACAACTGGATCGGGCAGATCACCCCAGCATTTCCAAATGTCCACCGCAACAGCATGGGCTTACAATGAAGAAGCCATGGATGTATCAGAAGGAAGTGTCATCCTGGTCACGTACTTAGCTGATCCGCAGTTTTAAATGTGGTTAAGTCCTGAGAGAGCAGATACACACAGTGTCATCAGGTTGATAATGACAGCACCTGCAGTGGGATAGTTCAGAGCTAAGCAAAGCAAAGGGACTGTACATAGCATGTTTGGACAGGGACAAGACTCATAAGAGTGTAAACCTCTCCAGGGGCGGAACAGCTGGAAGCTGCTGCTTATGTTGATGCTTTTCCAGGCTTGAAGAGCACCCTGGAGACAGTTTCCTGAACCCCAAAGCCTGGGAGAGCCTTCAGGAGAGGGAGCTTAGGGAAGACAAACTGACCAGATTCAACAGAAGCAGGGATTCAGGGGGAAGCGTGCTCCCCAAGCTCCTCTCTGAACCCAGACACAGCCAAGGGGAGAGGAGTGGGAGGGGATTCTCTGCTGACCCATTTCTGCTTCTGGGAGTGAGGGTGGGCAGAGCTCTGAGAGAGCAAATGGAGACTGGGTTTGCATGGGTTCATTAGCACCACAAACCCACAAAGAACAGAGCTATTCACCCAAGGGATGCTAATACAAGGGAGATGCGGGTGCTCTTTCACTCACAATGTGGTCATGTCCCCAGATAACCTATCATAGGCTGAAAATACTAACTTGGAACAGTGTGCTTGGGGATGAGAAGATAGCTTACTAGATAAAGTTCTTGCCTTGCACTCATGAGGACCTGAGTTTAAGCCTCAGGATCTATACTGAAAAGCCATGTGTGCTGTCCCCTTGCTTGTACCACCAGCTTGCATGAGACAGAGTCAGAAGGATCCCTAGGGCTCAGTGGCTCTCCAGCCTAGCCTACTTGGAGAACTCCAGGTCAATGAGAGGTTCTGTCTCAATAAACAAAGTTGAATGAGGCCCAAGGTTGACCTCTTGCCTGTGTATAGAAACATGCACACATATGTGTCCTAGTGAACTTATACCCACATACATACACAAACAATGCACTTACTGTATCTAACTTATTGAGAATTGGAAATCAGCCTTAGCAGCTATAACGATGCTCAGAACACAGGCCTTGGCCTACTGCTGAGCCAAATCCTTGTGCATAATAAAGTGCAGAAAATCTCCTGCAATTCATTGAGTATTGTACAGAGCAAGAAAACAGAACAGTTATTCTGTACTGTTGGCCAAAGCAAAGATTAAAATTCAAAGCCTGTTTTTCACTCAATGCACCTGGCTTTCGTGTCATTGCAATGTAAAGAAATTCTGGTAGAACTGTCGTAAACTGGACCATCTACATTTCCACTCTGCATGCAGATTTATAACACAGTCTTGTTTTCCACCACCTCCTCTGGCCCCTTTGACGCCTCTACCCTTCCTTTCTGTTCCCACCACAGTGTATCTCTGCCCTTTGCTTGTCAGACATGGGAAACAGCATGGTGGCTGCAATCTGCAGCATCATCCTTTCTGTGTAAGTACTGCCTCGGGTCGTGGTGCAGAATAAACTGGAGGCATAAAAAGGAACTGTGTTCTGAAGTTCTCACTGAGCTGGGAAGCAGCAGGAGACAGCAGAACAAGAGATTTGAATTTCATGCCCTCCCTTACCTAGGCAGCAAGTTGGAAAATGCAGAATTCCTAAAATGCCTACCTTGGACTTGACAAAACTTGTGCTCAGGGTCTTTGGGAGAACTGGTGCTGCTCTCTCATCTGTATTTCCCTGTGGGCCTGGTGTCTGCAGTTTTAGCAGGTGTGAAGCAGTGTCGATGTATATAAACCAAAGAGTCACTTGTTTTTTGTTTACTTGTTTTATGTTTGTTTGTTTGTTTGTCTGTATCTGTTGCTTAGGAGTTTAATTGTGTGCCTTGTCCGAGGCTTCAAATCACAGGAGTACTGATTATTATCAGTACATTATCATTACATGAAAACATGTAAATATAGGGAACACTCAACATCTTTTTTTATGTGATAAAAAATTAGAGGTGGAGAAAAGGAAATACGAAGTCTTGCCTGAGGCAAGCACGTACAGGGGCATCCATTCCATACCTGAGGAAGAGTTAAATATCCCCCACCTTCAGGACCTGTGCTCCAGTAGCAGGCAAACCTGGCTGCCATAGTCCTAGGCACCCAGGGTTGTGGTTTGCTGCAGTTTCCCATCACCACTGAGGAAACACTTCCCGCTGTGGACCCTGCCAGAAGCACTTCTGTATTCTCCCATTGCATCATTAAAGTCAATGGGCAGTGTAAAGCTCTGGGAGAAATTCTGCAGCCTGACCAATGCCTGAGTAGTCACAGACTACTCAGGGTGCTTGGTAATCTCAGCTTCTTACAGTCACCTACATGCTTGAAAAACCACTCTGCAGGGGTGAAGAGATGGGACAGCCAGGAAAGGGCTTGCCTAGGCGTCCTGAGGACATGCGCTGGATCTCTAGAACCCACATAAAAAGAGCTAGGTGCTATGGCATGCTTGCAGCCTCTGAGGATGCAGACCAAGCAAATCCCTGGGTTTGCTAGCCAGACAGCTTAATCTGATCAGGGATCTCCAGATCCCAGGGAGATCCTATTTCAATAAAAGAAAGTGTATGGCTCCTGAGTAACAGCTGAGGTTCATCTCTGACCTCCATCTAGACACATATGCACACATACACACACATACACACTCATACAGATACCACCTAAACACATACCACATATAACACACGTACACATACCACATACACATATACCACATACACACACATACATACACACACTCACACACAAATGTACACATGTACACACACAGCCTTGGAGAAAAGGGTGCTGTGTAAGCCCCTAGGCATGTGCTGGGCCCTGATAAGAGCTTCCTAGGAACAGGTCAGAGGCAAATAGGAACAAATAGGAATCTAGGGCTGAAAGGGGGAGGGGAGGATGAAGAAAAAGAGAGAGGACTAAAATGAGAACGTAAGTTACTGGCTCATGATCATTCTGATAGGTACAGAGAGGGTCGGAGCTTTGGTTAAACCTGGTTTTATTTGAGTCCTGCATTCATTTCCTTCCTTTGTCACAGGTTTGCTTACTCTTTCTCTAAATCTCTCTTCCCTAAATGTGGCTGACCTCCGTGCCTGCTTAACTCCAATAGCATGGATTTTTCCCCTTCTGTTCTTCTTGTTTTTGTCCTCTGGGCAGCTCTCAAGATTACAGTGTGCCTGCCTTGACCCCAAGAAGGAATGCTTAGTTCCCCCAGATCAATTAAGTCCCTGGCTCTTTCTTGCCTGGCACATGTCACTGATGTGGTCCACTAACTAGGGTGTCAAAGGTAGATGTAAGTCTACAATTCAGAACCTGACGGGTGGCATTATTCTTACAACAAAATTGGGAGACACGCCAGATGTGTGCCATGACCCACCACTGGTACCTAGCCAAGGTGATCGCAGGAGTACAGGATGTGGCCACTGGCAGGAGTTGTGTGTGTGCAGCATGGGCGAAGCCAGCTTAGGGCGGCACAGGGACTAACACAAATGTCAGCATTAGCTTCTATCTTCACCACATCAGTGCTTTCATTCACCACTGATGCCTCCCCAGACATCTTTTTAAAAGTTGCATTGTTCACTGCTGGGCTTGTTGGTGCTCCTTAAATTGCGTGCCAGGTGCTAGTCCTGCACTAAGGTAGATCATTCATCCTGCCCAGGCCAGCCCTGATGCTTTATGTGCCAAACAACTTCACGATACCCAACCTTGTCTTTAAGATCTTCTGTCCCCAGACCCTCTTACCTGGGCTGTGGGTCCCACACCGTCCCAAGATTCTAAGCAAAACTGCCCTTAGGTTTGGTAATACCTGCATCCATTCAATTTACCTTTTCTTTCCCTTTGTCCTTTTTTTCTCCCCACCCTTTTGTGCAACACACACACACACACACACACACACACACACACACATATGTATCCACAACTCTAGAATCAGAAGGCTGAGAGCTCTCCACGAGAAAATCGGCCTAAATTGTGTCATTACCCTGAGGAACCTGAGGAGTGAATTGAAAGGAATACATAAAATTCACATCACCTGCAAATGAGTTGTCTTAATGCAATTCTTGCCATGAGCTGCCCGCAGAGGAGCTGTTTCCAGGCGTAAAGTGCAGCTGCCTTCCACCAAGCAGGGGCCAGGGCTGTTTTTGCAAAGTGTGGAAGCCTCACTAAATCTAAGCATTAGCAACTTGCCTGAATCCTGATCCTGCCAGATTCTCTCCCACCACACCAACTCTAAACGATGCTGTTAAGTAATTCAGTTTGAAGAACCCTTATAGAGATCAATTTTACTAATGTGCACACAGCATAAAGGAGGCTGGGCTACTGTCCAGAGAGGAACCTCGTGCTTTTTCTTTTTAAATCAGAGAATAAGAGCAAGAATTATACTGATCAGGCTGACGCTGTGGCCTGAGAATAGCTTCCCTAGGGATTAACATCCCCTGACTTTGCGATTTTGAGGAAAGGTTACAACTATGTACGTCGTGCAGTCTACATGGTAATTAGCAGAGGTGCACAGCACCAGCCGGAACACTTGTTGGGACTTCAACACAGATGCGAAGTCCCTGAGTTTCCGATGACAGCTGTCACTAAGAACCAGCAGTAAGTTTTAGCATCCCCTCCGCCTCCTATATATTTTTAAATTAGTTTTAAGAGTGCCTTTGATTCATTTAACGATTAACTGTTGTAGCTTTTTTCCCCCTAATATAAAGTTACCAAATGCACTCTGCAACTTAGCATCTGTCCCACAAAACAGGGATCTAAACACGTTAAAGACAAACCTGGGTCTTGTGTAATGACTTATTCAAAGCATGCATTGCAAACAGAAGTCAAGAATCAATGAATGGCAAAGAAACCCTTGGAAAAGAAATATGTAAAAAGGTAGGAGACTGGGCTATTGTAGGTTCAGTGACAAGTC
Source organism: Uromys caudimaculatus (assembly GCA_028551405.1). Taxonomy (NCBI): domain Eukaryota; kingdom Metazoa; phylum Chordata; class Mammalia; order Rodentia; family Muridae; genus Uromys; species Uromys caudimaculatus. The sequence continues at coordinate 43,300,048 of CM052712.1, read as the reverse complement.
TTCACCTGTTAGGGCTGGTCTATTGATGACACCTTCTAGCTATGTCCCCCACTCCCACGGGATGTGTCACGCTGAAGGTGTCCCTGGAGCCTCTTCTACTAAGGACACTAATCTCATTAGTAAAGGCTGATCACCTCCCAAAGGCACAGTGAAGGTAAGTGGAATTTCGACCTATGGCTTCCAGAAGGGAAGCACACTGAAAGCTCAAGCATATGAAGCCCAACCGGGTCTCAAAATAATGAGCAATCAAACAAAGACTCCTGACCACTGTTCCAGATAAAACCTATTCTCTTAAAAGCTTTGATTTTCCAGTAATAGAGTTCCCCATCTATATGCCTCTGACTCAGACCTTCCCAATGTAATTCTGACTATGTATTAAGGACATACTCTGCCAGAGCCCATGGCGAAGTAGGACAGGAGAGAAGCATTAGCTGACCCACACTGCTTCCTAGCACTCAAGAGACTGAGCCTCCACAAGGGCACACACAAGCTGCTTTGGAGTAGCTCTCTCTTCTTTGCAGCAGCTAGCTTGACTTAGGCTTCCAGGAAGAGAAGTCAAGGGGGTGGAAGGGAAGGTACCCAGGCTCTGCTGACTGGTAGATACTGGGCCAGGCATTCCAGACCTTCTCCCAAACCTGGGTATGTTTGTCTTTCCACTTCCAAAGAAGCCACTGCAAAGTTCCTTACTATACCGTTTTAACTATTCTTTGTGTCAAACTTGATTACAGGGGACAGAAGCTCAATTGACACCCACCAGCTATGGTGGGGAGTAGGATTTGTCAGTTATGGGCACCCCCAACCCAGTGAGAGTGAACAAGGAAGGCAGCCACTGGCATCTAAACCCTGGAGACGGCTAGCTCCAGACTCCTGGAAATACTGTGTCAGAACCTGTGCTTCTCTAATGCAGACTGCTTTTTCTTCACATTCACATGGAGGCAGAGAAAATAGCCCTCCTCAGAGCCCTTGACTTGGCATCCAGCCTGCAGCTTCTACTTCACTAATCAGAGATTAACAAGGGTTTGACCTCAAGACCAAAACTCCTAGAGAGGTGACTTTATGTGGATCGTGTGTCCAGTGAGAGAGCTTATGGCAGATACAGAGTGTCCGTGGTTGCCATGGGGCATGAACATTGTCTGGAAACAAGGAGTCAGTGGGCAGGAGGCCCCTCAAAACTCCTTACAACAATCTAGAAAATATGTCTATCCTTTGTGAGTGCCTAGCTCCATTTCTAGACTTTTATAAGCCTTCAGTGGAGATGTCCTGGACACAAAGAGTAAAATGGAAATAGAAGGAAATCTCAAGAAGCCCCAGGCTGGCTCAGGATGCCAGTTCACAGCAGTATCCCTCCCCAGACGGTAAGCTCACTACCTGCAAATGTGCAATAAGTGCCCAGAGAAGGGCACTCCAGGGTATTCAGAAGTGAAGGTGACGCCTCTGACCATAAGGTATGGCTCTCCTGTCATGGCTCTTCCTAGGCTTCTTTTATCTTTCCCTGCAGTGACATTTTCCTTCTCAGTGGCTGGTATGAAAAGCCTTCCCCCTGGGGAGAGATCTACCTTGTTACTTGAATGCTCTGACAAACCCACTCAGGGACTCAGGTCAGCAGAGTCTTGGGATTACAGAGGCAAATGGGACTCCTCTATATAAGGTACAGATGGCGATCGCGGTTGGTGGGCAGGGAAGGAAGCAGCAGGGAGGGGAACAGGAGACTTCAAGTGAAGGACAAATCCAAGGATCCTGGTAAGAAGAGAGACGTGTGGCTAGTGGTTCGAAGGTCCCTGGATAGGCTATGGAAAGCCACCACACCACACCACAACACACCACAACACACCACAACACACCACAACACACCACAACACACCACAACACACCACACATCCTTCACATCACAGCAACACACATTCACTAACTGCGAGGCATTCTTAGAAAAGTCTGCAACAGGAATGGATTTTACCTCAGGGTCAGAGTGGGCCTGGTCCTCTGAGCACAAATAGCAATATATGGCTTGGATTCCCAATACACATGTGACAGTGGCCCATATGCCATCACACTATCTGTACCCACAGTGGAGCCAGGCAGGACATCACTGCAGATGAAGACAGCTGGCCTGAAGTCCCCCCCCCCCCCCCCCGATCCTATGGGAGCAAGGTGAAGTTTTAGCATTTGCATTTGTGGAGTCTTGCCCTTGTAGGCAGATCCTAACTTCCTGGGAGTGTGCCGAGCATTCTG
>CM052712.1:43282455-43297719 GCA_028551405.1 Uromys caudimaculatus | reverse complement strand
CAAGTCACTATGTTATGCCTTCTCTGGCAGATTCTCTGGCAAACCTCTTTATCCTTCCTAGATCCATGTCTCCCTGATGTGATTATCGTTTCCCAGCTTACTGTAATCACCACTCCGACCATGTTGGGTTAGAATTTACTCGGTACTTATATGCCTGTTTCTCCTAGGAGACTATAAGCTCACTGAAGGCAAGACCACATAGCTGTTTTGGCCACTTCCCTATTCCATGCCAACACATGCTCAAAAACACTCACTGCCTAAGAGACTGAGTTACTAGTGCTCTGAGAAACCATCACAGCCTCAACAGTGAAGATGGGTCCTCTCCCTCCTTTGCCCGAGCCCTCCACGGCCCCCTTTCAAAGGCAGGTGGGGTTTGCAGTCATGGCTCTCTCACCACCAAACCATTCTTAGAGAACAATGTATTGTCACATTCTGTATGGTAGAACAACTGCCTTTAAATTCCAAAGACCCCACCCTGAGCAGGCAACATTAGAAAATGCAGCCATTGAGGAAAAACCAACCAACCTTTCAGTGCTTTTGCTCCTCTGGCCACAGGCTTAAATTTTGGAAATGAATACTAATCCCTAGGCCCTCAAGTATGTTCCTTCCTTAAAGCACTGGGATAGCCACAGAACCACTGGCAGAAAACTCTAGAAGCCTCTGGACTGATTTGAATCTCTGAAACATAAAGCATATACAGCATGACCCCCATTGTCAGTAATTCTGTGCCATATGCACTGGCTGGGTTTGTGTCAGTTTGACACGAGCTGGAGTTATCACAGAGAAAGGAGTTTCAGTTGAGAAAATGCCTCCATGAGATCCAGTTGTAAGGCATTTTCTCAATTAGTGATCAAGGGGGGGGAGGGCCCCTTGTGGGTGGTACCATCTGTGGGCTGGTAGTCTTGGGTTCTATAAGAAAGCAGGCTGAGCAAGCCAGGAGAAGCAAGCCAATAAGAAACATCCCTCCATGGCCTCTGCATCAGCTCCTGCTTCCTGACCTGCTTGAGTTCCAGTCCTGACTTACTTTCGTGATGAACAGCAGCATGGAAGTGTAAGCTGAATAAACCTTTTCCTCCCCAACTTGCTTCTTGGTCATGATGTTTTGTGCAGGAATAGAAACCCTGACTAAGATGCATAGTTAGAAGTCTAGACACTGCAGAAAACCAAGATGCAGCCCATCACAGCAACCTCAAAGAGAAACTGGTGCATGCCTGAGGTTTAGAGAAAATTGCTTCAAAGAAGGGATAGGGACTATATCCTGGGAGAGTAGGAACCAGAAATCCTCTGAATAGGTGACAGCATTAGGAAAGAGTAGACAACCTTGGGGACAGAGTTAGTTCAGGCCCCATTGGAAGCTACCATTGCAGCTGAGGCAGGCAATTCACAAGCTCCCTTGGAAGCTTTGGGGGCAAGTTTTTTGTCAAAGTAAAATTTGATGGTCAACCACAATGTAAAGGAAGTGTTAGAAAAGAAATCCGTTATAGAACAGCTGTCCAGACTCCAGCGTTCCCAGGTCAGGGCAGAATAGGACCAGCATACCCGATGTGTGCATTCATGATGGGTGTGATACCCACCCCGGGAGTGCTGAGGGGTGGACGGAAGAGGACATCATCATTAAACAAGTAGGACCGAGGTGGAGGCACAGGGCTATGTTTAAGGGCAGATTGTCAGCAAAGGGAAGTTTAGTGTTATCAGAAACATTTTCATTTTCATAGCGAAATTTTCATATTCATGCAGTACTTGGGTGGTTACAAAAGAAATTTTAAAGGGAGAAGCAAGAAAGAGAATGAAATAGAGAAAAGAAAATCCATGTCAAAATATCATTCAGTGGATTAAGGGAAGGAAGGGTCACTGGTGGCCTATGTGCCACAAGTTTGCAGACACTAAAATGTAATGATAGATAAGACAGAGAAAACTGTCTTTCCTTGGGAATTCACACTTAATGGAAGAGCCCGATAATTAACAAATTAGCAAATAATACGAAGTGTAAACCTAACAGTATAGAGCAGAGAGTATTTCTGTCATTTATTGTTTCATTAAAATTAACCAACAACAGCAGCTTTCAGTAGCAATCGTGGCTGGCTTTGTCGAAAAGATGCAGGGAGGTGAGGCTCAGTGGGATTGGCTCCTCTCTGCTCCTCTCACCCCTGGGAGCATCTTGAAGGACGGATCCTGGGACCGCCTCATGCCGTATAGAGCTATTTCTTTTGAATGGGAACATTCTCTCCTGCGGGAGGAGAGATGTTTGTTAGATTCAGGAAGAAACAAACATGCCTGACCTGGGATGCAAAGGAAACAGAAGATGCGGGAAGTGTTTGAACATTAGGATTCACAGGCTCTACCCCTAAGGCTATATATACGAGCAGGAAGAATTGCTGGGGAGAGGAGACTCTTGGACCAGTGAGCCGTCTGTAAGTCGTTTGAGAGCTCCAAGGATATAGATCTCACTAGCCATCACCCATGCTCATGCTGGGTAGACTTTCTGGTGATATGGCTTCCTTTAGGTGACTCATGCTCCTGGAAGTATGCTCCTCCTCCAACCCTCTTCCCACCCCCACCCCCACCCCCGCACTCCTGTAACCAACCCCAAGAAACACAGCAGCCCACTAGATAGACTTAAGTGGAACTGTTCTTTGGCCTATTGTTGGTGCCCCACCAGATGTGAACAGACACCATTCAAGGTTGCTCTGGAAAGGTCACATGACACATCACCTTGAGGTTTGTGTTCTCTGGTCTGGAGTTCCTGCTGTCTGGCAGCCGGTATCTATGTTGGGGTGGCTAGCTGAAACAATGTTACATGTCACGGGTCCATGTAGCATGGGCTTCCTTACACTATGGTAATTAAGGCCTTAGAGCAAGAGTCCTAAAATGTGTGCTTGTCTGTCTCTTTCTCCCTCTCCCTCTCCCTCTCCCCCTCCCCCTCTCCTTCCCTTTTCCCTCCTCTTCCCCCTCCCCCTCTGTGTGTGTGTGTGTGTGTGTGTGTGTGTGTGTGTGTGTGTGTGTGTGTGTGTGTGTAGGATTCTAAGCAGGAGTGGCCTGATCTGACTTATTCCATGTAATGATGCCACTGTACAGATATGAAAATGTAAAGACACCCACACCAGGACTGGCCTATGGATCTCACCTTAGGAAAGCCAGATGGGAAAGAAAACATCAATCGCCAAGCATAATGGCCATCCGAAATTCAGGCTCCAGCCAGCTGGCTAGCTCACTTTCCAGACATTGCTCAGAGGTGGTGGCAGAAGCCACAGACCAGAAAGGTTCCCCAAGGGAAGGAGAAGAGAAAGCATTCCAGAGATGGCTCTTCAGGAAGTTTCAAAAAGTTGAGGCAAGAAAAAGACAGCAGTCTGAGGAGAACACTCCTCTATCCTCTGCCTCCGGAAAAAGTCGGCCATGTGCTGAGGTATTAAAGGCTGTCCCAGCGACAGTGAGAAGGCCAGTGGCACGCATGCATGCATTACTTATGAGACTCCACTGAAATGTAAATGGGGGGAGTACATTGGTTCCCTTGGTCTTAAATGGAATCATAAAGAATTCATCAGGTCCAGCCAGGCCCTTTCAGATCTAGAGCTCAGAGAGAAATATGCAGCATGCTAAGGTTACATTAATAAAAAATAAATAAATCCATGTCCAGGAAACGCGTACTTGTACACTATAAAACTGCCCATTCTGTAGACATTAATGTTTAATGTGTTTGTAAGAAGCAGTCGGCTTTGCAGAGCACAGCAACAAAAGTGTCTGGTTCCCCTCAGTTCTTAACATCTCAGCATGGCTCCTAAGTGCTCTGATGGAGGACAAGCGGGGGAGGGGGAGGACCAGAGTTCTGGGCGGGAGTGTCCAGTGGAGGCAGGACAGAAAGCTGCTGTGCCCAGAGGCAATGGGTCACTTCCTCAATGGCTGCTGATTCTGGGAGTCAAGCCTGTACCTAGCTCCCATTCCACCACCTTCCAATACTGAGAAGACCTAAAAGGAGATGATGGTTTCAAAACTAGCATGCAAGGGATGGATGCAGTCACAGACCATATGAAGCCTAAGAAGAAGGAAGACCAAAATGTGGATGCTTCAGTGCTTCTTAGAAGGGGGAACAAAACACTCACAGGAGGACATATGGAGACAAAGTGTGGAGCACAGACTGAAAGAAAGGCCATCCAGAGACTGCCCACCTGGGGATCCATCCCATATACAGCCACCAAACCAGGACGTTATTGTAGATGCCAGGAAGTGCTTGCTGATAGAAGTCTGATATGGCTGTCTCCTGAGAGGCTCTGCCAGAGCCTGACAAATACAGAGACGAATGCTCACAGCCAACCATTGGACTGAGCATGGGGGTCCCCGATGGAGGAGTTGGAGAAGGGACTGAAGGAGCTGAGGGGGTTTGCAGTCCCATGGAGGGAGCAACAGTGTCAACAGCCCAGATACCCCGGAGCTCCCAGGAACTGGACCACCAACCAAAGAATTCACATGGAGGGCCCCATGGTGCTGGTCACAGATGTGGCAGAGGAGGGCCTTGTTGGACATCAGTGGGAGGAGAGACCCTTGGACCTGAGGGTGTTCAATGCCCCAGTGTAGGGGAATGCTAGGGAGGGAGGATGGAAGTGGGTGGGTGGGGAAGCACCCTTATAGAGGCAGGGAGAGGGGATGGGATAGGGGGTTTCTGAAAGGGAGACCTGGAAGGGGGAAAACATTTGAAATGCCATAAAGAAAATATCAAATCAAAAAAAGAAAGACGGTCGGAAGGCAACACATCAAAATAACTCCTGTTTCATGGAAAGAATGGATAAATACCTAAGTACACAAAAGTCAGGGTGTTGCTGCTGCTCTCATCTCAAATCACTTTTGTAGCTCTGCCTGGTTCTAGACGGTTCACATGATAAGAATGATCTCTCCCTTAGGTGTATGCACAGCCAGTGCATGCATGTCACTGGGTAAGTGACACTCCACAGCTATGGATTTCTGTTGTTGCTGTTTTGTTTTGGGTTTTTTGTTTTGTTTTGTTTGTCCTGACTCAGTGAGAAGGCTGTGCCTCCCCCTGGTTGATTTGCAGTTGGGACACAGTCCAGCACCCCTCAGAGCTGCCAGCCAAACCTTACGACATCATTACCTGAAACTAAACTGGAAAATGAAAAGAGACAGTTACAAGGCCTAGAGCTGAACACTCAGGAATGGAAACCAGTACTTAACCCCAGTGCCAGGCTGAGAACTGCTAAAGGGGATGAGACAGGCTCAGGAGAGAGAGCGGTCTCTCTCCTGCCACAGTCTGGAATCCAGCAGACCCCGTCTCACTTCTGCACAGGCTCCAAGAGCCACTGGCAGGATCCCTGAGCTTGTCAGCCAGCTGCAGTGAGAAGAAGGCTTCACAGCTTCTGAAGCTTCGGGAGAAACGGGCAACCGTTCTGTGCTAGGAGGAGGAAGCTGGCCAAGAGCCTCAGGGGAATCTCTGCAGATCTCACCGGGACTGTGAGCTCTGTCAGGTCTCCTCAAATGACCTGTTGTGAACGTGGTGCTGTAACTTACAAATGTGACCTTATCTGGGAATAGGGTCTTTGTACAGGTAATTAAGCTGAGATGGGCCAATCTGAGCCAGAATGGGCAAGAAATCCAGGAAGTCCTCAAAGTCTTGAGTTCTAGTCCCACAGCCTTAAAATTCAAGGGATGTGGCAACTGTGAGAGCCAAGAGCAAGGATGGCTTGCCTGAGCCTTCAGAGGAACTGTCACTTTGGCTGCACCTTATTTCTATAGGCCCTCTGATTCAAAGAATACATTCATGTTTGTTTGTTTGTTCATTTCAGGATGCCATGATAGTCTCAGGAAATGAACACTCTGAAAAGGCCTAGGCACAGCTCAGGAATAAAAATAAATTAAAATTGAACTTTAAAACCTCCTGAGGTGAGTACCTCAAATAAATCCATAGTGAAGGTGAAGATCTCACAGCTGGCCCCAAAACACACATGGTGGGGACACACTGTCATTGCCAAGAAAGCCCCAGTGGAGCAGAGGGTGGACCAGGCCTGCCCACCCTTAGAAAGGCTGAGTGAGTAAACTGTAAGAAAGGCATGCTCAGCAGCTGCACAGGACCAACCTAGACTGGCTTCCAGGCTAGCCTAGTCCTTCCCGCCTCCAGCCTCGGGGTTTGGTTTCTGATACACATTTTCCTTGTACAACCTCACTTTCAACAATCTTCTGGATTCTACAATTCAACAGTCTTCCGGGAAACTGGACCGTTCTAGAAAGTTCTGAAGAGCCTGGTCTAGCAATGCTTTACTAGAATCAGCTTCATTTTTTTATTTTCTTCTATATTTCAAGTAGATGAAGGAGAGAAGAAAAAAGAAATGGAGAGTGGAAGGGGGAGGGGAGGGCAGAGGAATTTATCCAGATAGGCAAAGGACACTTGGACACTTGGCCCTAACAGCAACAAGAATCCAGGTTTCAGAGACAAGCAGCAGGGTTAGATGCCTATCACCTCACAGATCTGTAGCCTTCAGCACAGCTAACCTCTCAGAGTCTCCATTTTCTCAGCAGCAAAACAGTTATTACTATGAGCTAAAGCGCAGCATGCAAGGTTTCTAGCAAAGGCTTCATATCAGGTGGTCCCTTATTCATTCCTCTACCCTAACTATCCTCTCTGTTTATTATAGAAGCTGATGAGCCCCACCAGATGGCCAGCCTGTGTGTTAGCAGCTTCCCCAAATACCCACCCATTAGGTCAATGCCTGTATCCTTACAGAAAAGAGAGCTAAGGTCAAATGCTGTCCTGCATACAGATGCCATAACAGGTACACAGAACTGGTGGCTTCAAACAATAGAAATATGCTGTCCAACCTTAGAGTATAGAAATCTGAGATCAATCTGTCAGCAGGGTGATAGGGCTGGACAAGAGGGTCTGTCTCAGGCCTGTACCCCACTTCCTGGTGGTTTCTGTCCCTCCTTAGCTTGTTGGAATGAACGTCACCCGTTCTTCTGCCTCCCCTGGGTTTCTCGTCTGTGTCTGTCTCTATGTTGAGTACTCACTCTGCACTGGAAGACATCTACGACATCAGAGCCATCTGGAATCATCTTGTTCCACTTGATCACCTGGTGGCCTCTAGTTCTTACTCACAGGCACTGATATTTCATAGACTTCTGAACTCATCCCATCTCCCAGGGTAACCAGCAAATAAAAGGATTAGAGAGATCATTTGCTCCCCAGAGCTGCCTCTGGTCTAACTGCTCTTACAGACATACAGAAAAAATTCAGTGTGCACAACCCAGCCTCAGAGAAATAGCTGAAGAGAGAGCAGATCAGACTGGAGACAAAGAATACAACCATTTTACAAACTGGGATGCAGAGAACCAAAGAGGGGCAAGGTTACATTGTTGGATCCCTGATGCCCCTGCAGATCTTCTACTCTCTACAGAAAAATGCTCCAACACAACCCTCTAGCTCAAAGCTGCTGCCTCCCTTATTAAGATCATCTGGGAATGAGGAGACTAAGACTTTTTTTTTTTAATGTGAATCTGCATAAAAGGCTTATCCAGTTGTATAAAAACACTGGTGTAAGCAAAGTGTGTATCGTAAGCCAGATGAATAGACTAGTATGATTATTCTTGTGATCATTATTATTCTAATCTTTGAGTCCAAATTTCCCGAAAGCCCTGGGTACCGCTTTCTTCCCTTGTCCAGCTTCAAGAAAACAGGCATAGAGAACAGGCCAGAGAAATTGAATCACAGTTTCAGCTAAATACATATTTAATCTCTTATGTATTTTTTATGTTTTGTTTTGTGCAGGACTGTTTACCTAGTTAATGGTGAAGTGGAATCTATTGTTACCAAGCGACTGTGGACGCTGTTTTTATTCAGTCTCGAAGTGCCCCCTAGTGAAATGTTTCCATATTTAAGAAGCTGAGAAATAAGCCTGAAAGCAGATTTACACATAACTGAAGATATTTTTCAGAAGGAAATGGGAGGAAATGGAGATGAGGGAAGACGGTTCCCGTGTTCTGAGGTGGTTTGCACAGGACTAATAGAAACGCTCTCTCCAGCGTTCTTCTGTATGCACACTCACAGACTGCCTGGCGGGTGCATCCCCAACACAGAAGGGTTCTACCCACAGAGCACACCCCAGAGACCTGCAAGCAGACTTCACAAGGCAGAGAGGACAAGCAGCCAGCCTCACTGCTGGACCACAGGAAGGAAGCCTTGCCAACACTAGGTTTATGCATGAGCCTATTTAGTGAGCATCTCTCTAAGAGATGAAATTTGAGTCTTTGGTCATTCCAAGTCAGGTTATTTGATATGGAAAACAGCATTTATGTCAGACATTATGGTGGGAGGACTGTATGGGAATTCTCCCTGCTTATTAATCAGTGATGCTATAAAGCTAAAACTGCTTTGGTTTTCTTTTTAATTTTTAAATAAAAAATTCTAGCTTTTAATAAAGCAAAGAAAACCTAAAAGGAAGTAGTTCTTAACCACGGTCCTTTGATTAGTAGCTTCACCCAGTGGGCCGTTCGCAGACCTACTTACATATCAAAACTGCTCCAAGAACTTTATAAAAGAATGCATTCATGCCTTCTCCCTCAAAGCTTCCTGTGAAGTTGGTCTGAGGTTCAGCAGGCATTTTTATTCTGTCAAACGTTCCAATAAAGAAACTTGAGGTACAACCAGGTGGCGAGATACACCAAAAGGATGGCCTCTGCTCAGACTCTGGGATCTCACCAAGTCACTGGCTGACTTGTGGCTTGGTTCCCATGAAGTCCTTTTATAGGCAGGAGGTCAGAAGCAACTGATCGTGCATACAGGAAGAACGTGAGGATTTCCCACGTACCCTGTTCCCTGTTCTCTGACATGATTAAACTGAGTAGCTTCAAATTATGAACAGGCCCACAATAGGGTTGAGCCCTCCATGCCAACTTCAGTCAACAGAGTGATTTTTTAAGCAAATTGTGTACCAAAACAATTCTGTAGTGCAGCGTGTACTCCTCCCAGAGTGTAATGCCTTTAGTGGGTCCCCCAGAGTAATGCAGTGTACATCCAATGAGTTTGCTGGAAACAGCAAGAATACCTACCAACCAGCACCACCATCTTAGGCATCCCTTTGTCTCTTGTCTGGGTTCTATCTGTCTCAGCTTCACAGGACTTGAGCCTGGCTGTGCCTTGAGATCTTTATAGGATAAAGAAAGAAAGGAAACTTGCAAAATAAATAGATAAATAAATAAATAAATAATAGGGTTTCTCAGAAGTTCTCCATTTTCAATCTTTTGAAAAAGTAATGGCCTCCAGCTGTCAATCAGATTGTGGGAAGAGGCCAAGGTAATGTTCAAAGTAATACCAGACAAATGAAGGCTGAAGATGTAGCTCAGTTGGTTAAATGCTCACTGAGCATGCACAAGTACCTGAGTTCAATCCCTGGCACTGTATAAACTGTGGATGGTGGTGCAGTCCTGCAATCCCTGCACACAGTAGAGTCTTTAAGATCCAAAGTTCAAGATCACCCTCTGATACATAGGGAGTTTGTGGTCAGCTTGGGCTACATGAATCCAGTTTTTTTAAAAAAATAAAATAAAAAAGGAAACCGTACACCTCATAAATTCTCAGTGTGCAAATACCACCTGGAACTCTTATTAAAAACATAGGTTTCTAGCTCCACTTAGAGATACTAATTCAGTAGGTCCATGATGGGTTTCTAAGACTCTTCATTCTTTCACCAAATATTTAACAATCTGGGACTACATGTCAAGCTCTGCACCTGGGTCTGTGGATATGATGCTAAACACATCACCCTCTGCTGTTGTGAACCTTATATCCTAGAGAAATCTTCATTTTTACCAAGAGGTAAAATTAGCTTGGATACAGAAAATTCTGGAACATAAATGCTGACCATTCAATATGTTCAGATTATAAACTTAGAAGCTGGGGCCCAGAGATGTAGGTGGGCTATGGAGTCATGACTCTCTCCATCTTCTATGCTGGGCAGTCCCTCTCCTCTTCAAACATTGTCAGAAGCCAGCCAACCGTTCCATAGAGGGTACTTTGATTAATCCTGTCCACACCTGCATTGCTCTGCAGGTCATGAATTTGCAATCTTCCTATGTCAGCCTCCCCAGTTACTGGGATTATAGGACTGTACTCCTGGCCCTGTTTCCCTTCAGTACTTTTTGTTCAGAGAAAGGGTCTCACGCTGCAGATCAGACTGATCTCAACCATAAAACAAACCTCTTGCTTCAGCTTCCTGAGTGCTGGGGTTGTAAATATGAACCATCCTAGCCAACTCTCATCAAGCCTTTAAAAAACAATAAATGAATATTCCACCTCCATTAGTTACTCCAGGCAGACAGACTCAAGACATGCCATGAGAAAAGTCAAGAAAAGCTCTTGGGTTCAAATCTCAGCACTCTGCAAGCACTCAGCTCTTGGTCATTTTCCTAACATCGGTTAACCTGTTTTTCCCATCAGTAAGGTGGGTGTTTAAGGTTCTGCAAACACTTCCAGATCCTCCCAACGTAGTCTAAGCCCCATATTAGGGCTTCTAATAGCTTCTCCTCCCTAGAATTCTACAAACTATCCAGGGACTGTCTGCATGCTTTAGAAGGTAACCATGCTTGTGGCTTGTGAGTTCTATCTCAGATCCCTGAGCCTACACCTCCTCCAATCCACTCTCGCTGTCCTAACATCACTCCTTCAAGCTTCTGTCTTCCCTGCCTTGCTATGTCCTGCACATGGAAGGCACGCCCAACCTGGCTGGCCTCCCAGCACCATAATAGACCCTTAGTGCTCATCAGAGGTTTCATATAGCATCAGCGGCCATCTCTACCCTCAGAGGCCACAGTCTTGTCCGTCTTTGGGACAGATGTTCCCTTCACTGAGAAAGAAAAGGGGAGAGATCTTCTTAGGGGTGACGAGATAAGGAAGATATAGAGGAAGGGACCTTGGGAAGGTCTGGGTGTTGGAGCAGCAATCTAGGGAACCACACCGATTGTGAGAAAAATTACCCAAGATCAAAAGGGGGGCATTGCTCATAAAATACTGAGTGAGGATCCTCAGAGGAGGAGCATGGGGAAGCTTCACTGGGCGCCACTGTAGAGACCTCACCAAAGCCCATTTGCCACAGCAGATCTGAGTCCTCATTACCAAGAGTGACCCTGCTCTATAGCACTGTGGGTCACAGGAAAGGCCTATTCCTCAGCCACTGACTATCTGGCTAGAGTTGCATGGCCATGCCTTGGAGCTACCTGGCATCAACAACTGCCTTAATAAATGTCCACTGTTCTGAGTAGCTCAAGACACACGTCCATGTAAAAGTTGATGAGCAGGAACATTTACCTGAGTGACTGGGGGCAGGGAGCTTCTGCTCCTACTTCGAAAGGAACTCACACTGCTCCTAGTGACCCTTAGGGGTTAGAGACCCCCCTCCTTGGCACCACGACCACCTCTGTCCCCCCCCGAAAGAACACATGGATGGACATTGTTCTCATGTTATTCCAGTCTAGGTACTGGTTGGTGGAGATGACAAGCTCCATGCTCCCAGGGGGACACTCTTGATATGGAAAGGCAGATGTTATAGTGATAGACCAAAATCAGAGCAGGTAGGGTAGCTCAGTGGTAGAATGTATGCTTAACACAAAGGGATGCAAGTCTCATCACAAAGAAAAAATAATAAAATTAGAAATAACAACCAAATTATGATCTAGGGGCAAAGCTATGACCTGTACAACACAGAGAAATATAGTATTGCCTACGGACTGTAGATAGCAATATTGGTTCAGCAGTTGTGAAAATCATATGTCTTCAGGACAAGATGCTGATAAAACGGGGAAAGGCGGTGGGGGTATCTACAATATAAACTCGGTGCTTTTTGTTCAATTTCTCTATAGAGCTAAAACTACTCATTTTCCACGTGGGGAAAAGCAGAGGCCCTGGGCGGGAGCTACCATTGCCAGGTAATCAATGTGGAACATAACAAGTGGCAGTTTAAATGCCAAACAGACCAAAATATAATAACAATCAAAATTGCCACACAAGAGAATGAAACCCTCTTGAGAAAACTTGCATGCATCCCCTCCCAGGGTCCAGGCTTATTGGTCCCTAGAGCAATGACAAGCTGCCTGGGGAACCTGAAGGCATGGCACGCAAAGGGCACAAATGTCTGAAGATACTGGACTCCGCCCCTGGGGCCAGAGGTCCTGCCACCCCCTTAATCATCAGGAACTCAAGATCCTGCTAAAAGCTCAAATTCAGTGTAAATGGAGCCAAATGGAGACTGGCTGTTGCTCTCTGCAATACAACCCAGCTGCTCCCAGGACTGGGAATTATTTACTTACAAAGGTGACTACTTTCTCCAGGGCTGCTTCCCGCCAGCAACATTGCCCACGCCTGCTTGCTGATAAATGTGTACAGAAGATCGCAGCCGGAAAGTCTGTACGCCCCACTGCGCAAGCCACCATTTCATCTATCCAGGGCTGATGAAAGCCACGGCTGCCCACCCTGACTTAGCCAATTTGTTTGCTAGAGGGGGAAAAAAATTACGTTGAGAAGAACGGCCAATTTTAAGACAGAAGTTGCTTTTTCATTATTGTGAAACATTTAGTGTAAAGGGCTATTTATCACCCTTTGCTTACTGCATTCTGCTCTGGTAGCTATAAATAAGGAGCCCAGCGTTCCCATTATCCTGAAGGTGGTTAAGCTTGCCTCTGCAGAGCTGCCAGGGAACCTGCTTGCAAACAGCCATGTGCCAGAGCACACCCCAGAAAAAAAGAAGTCTATACAGCGCCCCCTATAGGTGCCTAAACAAACACAGAACCAACACCACAAGCTCAGACTTGTGTTTTAGAAAAATATTCCGCATGTAAATCTCTGTGCAAGGTACCAAAAAAAATGTTTCCTGAGCCTACTCTTGCCTTTTTACACCTTGACCAACTGTTTCCTCTGTCCCTTAGACATTCTGGGTAGATATAAGATGCTGTTCTTCCTGCTCAAAGGCAGGTTCTTACAAGAGAATCATTGACTGTGGTGTTGACTGCCCATCTTCTCTCCAGACTCTTGCTAGTGTAACATCCTCTCTACAATCATGTCTTCTCTGGCACAAGGCCTGGCCTCTCTCAGACACTTAGTCAGTGCCTATGGCTGGGAAGAAGAATGGAAGCCTAAGAAAGCCAGCCCCATGGCCCCACAAATAGTCAAAGAGCGAGAGAGACATTTACTACTTTAATAATCTGACTGTGGTGACATACCAGGAAAGCAACAAAAAGCACAGACATGACCCAGAGCACTGAGTGGCTTGGTGATCCTATGTCCTGCATAGCTTGCTGATAGCTGATGGCTTTGTGGCAAGACAGCTTCTCCTACTGGCATCGTAACTAGCCTATATTGTCAGGTAACTCTGTAGGTGTGACTCAGAGGACTTTCTATCCTGTATCCTTGGGTGGTGAATTCATTGCTTTACCATTAGGAGCAAAACAACTGACAGAAGAACTAACAAGACTGGATGCTAGTTCACCATTCTGTGACATTTTAACATATGGCAGAAAATGCAGAGTGAAATATTTCTGTCCATGCTAGCAGTAGAGCAAGGACCAGGCTAACCATACCATAGCAGAGAGAATAGACAGATCTAAGAGACAAACCACCATCTTCAAGGGCTCAGCACTAACAACCTCCTCCTACCAGCCAGGTCTTACCTCCTGACGGTTCCTCAGCCGCCCATTCAAGCTTGGGGAAGATAGACGGAATTGAGAAGAAAAATTTCACAAATCTGTAAGGAGCCCAAAGCTGCCGGAGAATGCTGAGCGCCAAGTTACATAATGCGAAAATTACTGTCATTAGTACTAAAGGACCCCCAGAACCATCTGAGACTTGACTTTCTGGGTCATCACAGAGAAGAAGACAGGACACCATGGGGAGCCACAGGCCATCTCTGCCTGACAGTGATTAAAAGACCGCCTAGTGGGATGTAAGCTGTGGAGAAGAAGCAGAATGCAGGTTGGGCCCTGGGGACCACTGAAGGAAGTATTGGTGAAGGCCATAGCCCAAGGACACAGGCTCTGTGAAAGTCTGAAGCCATGCCCTGGGATTGCAGAACATTCTCCTCCCCCACTCTTTACACATCAGGATTAAGAGCAGCAGATACCCTGGGAACTGCCAGGAGAAAGCCGCTCTGTGAGGAGGCTCCCCAATCCTTTTATATTGGTTGCTATCGTTTGAATCTGGGCTATTCCCCACAAGCTTATGTTTGGAGCATTCCTCCCCCAACTGCTTCTGCCATTTTGAGGGGTGAAAACCATGGGCCTATGGCCCAGCTAGCAACAATATATCAATAGAGGAACGCTTAGAGGTGGTATTTACTTTTGATTCTGACCCACGTTCTTTTGCCTCTGCTACTGATCCACCGTGGTGTAAATAACCCATTCTATAAGCTCGTGCTACCACAAATGGAGCTGCCTCAGCACCCAAGCCCTCCCTGTGGTGATGTCCTTTGAAACTGTGAGCCAAAATAAGTCCTTTCCTCCTTAAGCTGTTTCTGTAAGGTACAGTGAGAAGAGCAACAAGCTGAGCAAAGGCGAAGGCCTTCACTGCGCAGCTGGCGTGCCTAGAGCAAACCAAAGCACTGGCTGTGAATGGAGGGCAGTGAGCAGGTGGAGCAGCAAGAGGTGAGGACCATGAACCAGGAGAAAAGCCAGGGCTAGCACCATCTAACATGGGACGAGCACTCAGTGACTTGCTTCCATCTCAAAGGAGTTTGACGGGAGGCAGGAAGGGATGAAGACTGGGTTCACTAAAAGGAAAATTCAGAACTAGGGGGAGAAACAGGTCCCCATGGAGACCGTTGGGTTCAGAGCCCCAAGATAGCAAAGACAGCGAGAACGCTGGACACAAACAAGGAACTTTACCACGAGACAGTGATGGACCCAAGAGGTCGGGTCAGGGGAGACCTCTACAGCTGCTCAGTTTGGAAAAATGTAATGACCTGAACTGGACAAGATAGAAACCTCCAAGGCCTACTGTGCCGATTACGGAGGCTAAGGAGCAGCATAACCACAAACTCACTGAAAGGTTCATACACCTGCTGAGCAGCTGGAAGACGACCAGCTTTCTTTTTTTCTTTTTTTTTTTTTTTTTTTTTGATACTTTATTTACATTTCCAATGTTTCCCCCTTTCTAGGTCTCCTCTTTGGAGACCACCTATCCCCTCCCTCTCCCCCATCTCTATGAGGGAATTCCACCTCCCACCCACCCGCCCGCCCACTCCCATATTCCCACCTTGACATTCCCCTTTACTGGGGCCTCTAACA
>CM052712.1:43238581-43282355 GCA_028551405.1 Uromys caudimaculatus | reverse complement strand
TTGGATATTCCAAACATTTCGGCTAATATCCACTTATCAGTGAGTACATACCATGTTTGTTCTTTTGTGACTGAGTTACCTCACTCAGGATGATATTTTCAAGTTCCATCCATTTGCCTGCAAATTTCATTAAATCATTGTTTTTAATAGCTGAGTAGTACTCCATTGTGTAAATGTACCATCAGCTTTCAAATGCTAACTTTTCAATCCCTACACAGACCTGCCAAGTAGATGTTAAGATCCAGATGTCGCCGGGAGGTGGTGGCACATGCCTTTAATCCCAGCACTTTGGAGGCAGAGGCAGGCAGATTTCTGAGTTCGAGGCCACCCTGGTCTACAGAGTAAGTTCCAGGACAGTCAGGGCTACACAGAGAAACCCTGTCTCGGAAAACCAAAAAAAAAAAAAAAAATCCAGATATCCAGGAGCCTGAGGTTAGAGAAATGAACTACCAGTGCAAAGTAGCATCCCCTTCACCAGAGGCCACTTCCTCTATGGCTAGGTCTCTTCTAAGAACTGACCAAAACTCATTTGATTCTTACTTTAGGAATGAGATGCTCTAACTCTCCCCATTTTTAGATGAGAAAACCAAGGCTTAGAGGAGTAAAGGCTTACAAATAAGAGGTACAGCCAGGATTTGAACCAAGGCTGTTTGGCTTTAGAGTCCTTATTTGCTGCCTCTAAGCAATACAGCCACCCACAAATGAAAAGTGAGTGTCAAAGCTGGAGACTAGAATGGCTGGCCCTTGTTAGCATTTTGGATAAGCTCTGCTCCACAGTTGCCTGGTGGCAGCCAGGTATGCCTGATGTACTATAAAAGGGGCTGCTTGCCCCCTCCTCTCTCTCTTGCTCTCTTGCTCCTCTCTTTCTCTTGCCTTCCTGCCCCTGCTCTGTCCTCTCATCCCTTCCCCCTCTCTCTCCATATGCTCAGGACCGGCCTTACTCTTCTATTCCTCTACTTCTCTACTCTCCTCCTCCTCTTCCTCCTCCTCCTCCTCCTCCTCCTCCTCCTCCTCCTCCTCTCTTCCTCCTCCTCTCTTCCTCCTCCTCCTCCTCTTCTTTTTCTCTTCCTCCTCCTCCTCTTCTCTTCTTTCTTCTTTCTTCTTCTCTTCCCCCCTCTCTCTGCCTTTCTCTGCCTCTTCTACCCTCTTAACTCCCCTCCCCATGCCCTGAATAAACTCTATTCTATACTATACCATCGTTTGGGTGGTCCCTCATCTCACCACACCTCCACACCCCCTCTCTCTTTATCTTTTTATAAACACATCAGCCTGGTACCTTCACTTCTCCCCTGCCACCTCTGTGCCCAGAGACTAGGGAGGTGAGCTCACTACTGCAGTATTGTGATTTTAAAAGCCCTAGTGAAATTAGTGTGGAGAAAAGTGGGTGGCCAGAGCTGGGTGGGGACAGTTTGACAGGCAGGTGACCAGTATGTTCTGAAATGAGACAGAGGCATTGGTTGTACAAAACTATGAGTGTGGAAACACTACCAAATTGTACTCACCCAATTAAAACGATAAACTTTCTGCTCTGAGTGTTTCACAGCAAATTTTCTAAAAATGTGGCACAGATTAGTTTCAAATCAACTTTAACTCCCTGTCAAGGTCCTCCTTGTCCTACTGTTCCTCTTTCTTTCTTCTTTAACCAAGATGTAGACCTCCAGGCGGGCTCTGGCACTATCCCAAGTCACCAGCAACACTCTATACAACTGAGCTGAGAAGGGCGGGTAAATGGGCAGAGCTCTCAAATGCTTAAAAAACAAAACAAAACAAAACAAACATAAGACAAAAATCAAGAAAAGGATACATTTTTATAACTTGTTTCTTCACCTCCTGCACCCAAATATTCCTCAGATCCTGCAACACGATCCTTAACCTCGCTGTGCTATTCTGTTTCTAGACATGTTCAATAAGGTGAGTCATCTTTGGTCACTTTTATTAATACCTCAGTGTGAACATCACAGAGCTTGAATCTCTGTGCCTTCAGCAGAGCCTCCTCCTCGGCTGCCACCACCTGTCTCCACCGCCCCCTACCTAGCAAAGCTTCCGAGTGCTCCTGCCTGTGCTCAAAAGCACAGAGAGGTTTCTGCTGAGTGTCACCTCAGCCTCAGCTTTAATACATTCATCCCATTAGGGGCGTTTATTGATCTTCATTTGTAATTTTAATCATTCATTTGGAAAGTGTTTACAGGCATTGTTCTAAGGCATGAAACCAGAGCATGGGCAAGGCAGATAAATGCAATATTTAATCAGTGGGGTTGGAGCGAAGAAGGGGAAATATTTTAGATGGATGCTGGGGGGAAGGGGAAAGGTCTCTCTCAGCACCCCGGACAGCTCCTTCCCTTTTAATTCATCTGAAGATTGCGCTGAGCCAGTCTTTTTTCTTCTTTTTTTAAAAGAAAATAGGACGGGGCCGTGTGTTTTAGGCAAGGAGATGGCTGCAGCGAGCTTGTATTTCGTTTTGCTAGTATTAATCTCCACATTCAACTCCGCGCTGCTTTCGCTGAGTCAGCGCTGTTCCTTTAAGCGACCTGATTCTGTAATTCCATTATTAATATCATAAAAATGCCTTTCCCCTACACCCTTTTGCGCTATCAATGGAAAACATGCATTAGCCCTCGAAGGCTCCGGCAGGATTATTTGCATCAATATAAACCGAGTTAATCAGGGGTGCATTTGAATAATCAGTCACGTGGCTCCTGCACCCCTTGCCCAGCTAGCTCTACTGCACCTTGAAGGCTACCTCCCCTCCCGCACTTCCCCGCCACGGGATTGCAACTGTGTCCTGGTTCTCCTCAGCACTGCGGATTTTCCTGCTAGCTATCACTGCAACATCTCGCCATTTATTTTGCAATTTTTTTTTCCTCTGCCTCTGCTTCCCTGACAGTGATGCAAGTTGGTTCCTAGTCCCCTAATCACCAGGTCGGAGGTGGTAAACCGTGGCGAACCGAATGTGTTCAAACTGATAAGTATTAAGGAGAGAAGCGACGTTCATTAAGAAAAATAACGAGCCTAGGAATATACATGTCAGCACTGCAATCCCTCTGATTTTTCACAGCATTAAATGGCTTTTCATAGCGCAAGCCTTGAGGTGCTGGCTCACTGATTTTCAAAGCTAAAATTAAGGAGGAAGATGACACTCTGGGCAGGGTGCAAGTTGATGGGACGAAGGTGAATTTTGATAGTTCAGATCTATGTGGATGCCCCAGTTTGACTGCTCACCCCAGAGGGCATTTTTAGGGGTCAGTTACACATCAGATGTTAGCAGACACCCTTTGTTTGTGCGCACAGGAGGCAAGCTTCTTTTTTCCTTCATGGATGGATGCTAAAGAAAGCTGGTAAAGGGGCTGTTATGTCCCAGCTGCCCTGAATCTATGTTGGCCCAGGCAAAAAGGCGTGAACAAAGTTACTTTGTTTAAAGGGTCCACATTTTCTTATCTACTGCTCTACAAAACAAACAAACTCAAAAACCTGGATTTGGCTAGGAGATGAGGCTAGAGAAGCCAGAAAATGGCTCTATTACCCAGCAGGCCAAATATGTAAATTTAGCTTTAAAAAAAAAAAAAAAGTGCTCCAATGAAGGAAACTATTTTCTGGGTTGCCCTGACATTCTCTGGCTTTCTTCTTGAAGTGTGTAACTTTTGCAAATTTGGTAACTTAAAAAAACAGCCAACCATTTGGCTCTTGAGTCTGCAGGTAGTTTGAACTGAGCTCAGCCGGTCTGATCCACTTTGCTCAAGCATTTGTGGACAGTAGCACGGAGCCTGGCTTTTGACTGGGGCTTCCCCATGTGGTAGCATCTGCAGGCAGGCTAGCTGGCCTGGCTTGTTTCCAGGGCGACAGCTGAGTTTCCATTACAACAATCAGAGAAACTGTCAGACCTTTTGAGACCCAGGACTGGAACTTGTCCTGTGTTCCTTCTGCCACATCCTGTTGATAAAAGCAGGTCCCAGGAATCATTCAGATACAAAGGGTGGGTAAACAGACTCCGCCTCTTTTGTAGAAGAGCTATAAAATCTTGCGATCGGTTTGCATTCTCCCACTTTATCCCCAGATAGCCCTTCCCTGATGTTTCATGGAGCTACCCAGACTGACCAAATTTGCCTGCCATAAATGAGTCTCGGGTTTTTTGAATTTTACTTTCTAATTGTGATTCCAGGGTTCTTTCTTCAAGAGGCTCTATAAGAAAAAGCCAACTTATTTTAGAAATACTGAGGTAAGAATCCTGAGTAGTTCCTCTGAAATATTCTTTACAGTAGAAGTGCATGGTTTGGGGAGAAGCCTGTCTTAAACTCTCGTGATCATCAGTCTCACCTGGAGAACGTGTAGAAAACAGAATCCTGGATCCCATCTGAGGTGAGCTAATTTTGAAATTTCTAGGAGGAGCCTACTAAGTGTATGTTTCATTTCCACTTTCCTTTCTCAAAAACACACCTTCCTACTGACCTTGCAGAGGCAGTGTGAGATTCAGGCTCCTGGAGTGACACACGAGGTCATGGTAGTTCTCCATCCCTGAACCTGAATGGGTATTGGAGATGCTGCCTGCCACATGGAGTACAGGGCATGGAAGCCGTGATCCTCACAGTGGGACTCAGCTTCTCAGCAAGGGCCTCTTCAGGAACAGATTAAAAACTCGAAAGCTTAGACCTTGGGCTGCAGGTCAGTGATATAGCATTTGCCTGGTGTGTGGGAGGCCCTGGGTTTCATGGGGGGGGGGGGGGATGCAAGTCCCCATCCCCAACAGGCCGATTTAATTCAGATACTGAATTAAATACTACATACAGCTGTGAATGGTGAACACTCTGGGCTGTGAAAGCCTGTGACCATCTCCACAAGTGAGTGAGGAGGGACCACTTAGCTTTGGCTGGAGGAAATGTGTTCCAACTCACCTTGGCTTGCCTGGTTCTTCCCGCAGCTGCGCAGCTCTTTGATAAGAGTCCACCCTGCAGCCCTCCTCACCTCTGCCAACCCACTTACAATTTGTTGCGGCTCTGTCTTCTGAACTCTGGACAGGGCACCTGGCCCCACTCATCAGTCAGGTCTCCGGGATGATAGATTGGTAGTTCCTGCTGAGTGAAGAGCGCTTTTAAGCTGGTGTCAAGTCCCCCAACCCCCCTTTCTGAGGAGCTTTTAGAGCTCAGTGCCTTAGGTTGAATACTAAGGGCTTGGGAATTTAAAAGGAATTGGTGTGAGGGGTCACTGGTTCTTGCAGAGTTTCAGATGCACACTCAATTACTAAGGTTGTTATACACTCAGTGCCCAAGTGTGGGAGCATGCGCATACACGTGCATGCACACACACACTCGCACGCACGCACACAGGCACACGCACATGTGCGTGCACACAGCTAGGCAAGACAGCAAGTTCTTCCTGGAAGCCAAATATTGCTTCAATGTAGTTTCTTGAAAAACACTTGGGAACAAAGAAATATAGTAATTGCCTGTAAGCCAAAATAGCCACTGGCCTTTGGGTTCCCTGGGCTATGAGGCCAGAGAGGAAGGCTGGAGATGGAAGAAAAGGCAGTACTTGTGTGTGGGTCTCAGGAGCCTGGGAGAACAGCAGCAGATATACTGCAAACTATGGAATAAGTCCCTTCCTTTCCCTGTGAGATAGGATGCCCACTGAGATAATACATTCCTGTAAGACATTGTTGGGAGTGTTTAGGATGTGAACATATGTCAAACAAATTAGAATGGCATAAACAGAAATAAGGAATTCCTTACAACTTAAGTATGATGGTTTATATGTGCTTGGCCCAGGGAGAGGCACTATTTGGAGGTGTGGTGCTGTTGCAGTAGGTGTGGCCTTGTTGGAGTAAGTGTGTCACTGTGGGTGTGGGCTTTAAGACCTCATCCGAGCTGCCAGGAAGCCAGTATTTTCCTAGCAGCTTCCAGATGAAGAGGTAGAATTCTCAGCTCCTGCTGCACCATGCCTGCCTGGACGATGCTATGCTCCCGCCTTAATGATAATGGACTGAACCTCTGAACCTGTAAGCCAGCCCCAATGAAATGTTGTCCTTATAAGACTTGTCTTGGTCATGGCGTCTGTTCACAGCAGTAAAACCATAACTAAGACGTTAGGTACTGATGTAGGAACACAGATTGAGAAAATATGAACATTAAATTTTAGAGCCTGAGAGCCTACAAGCCAGGAAAGGAGAGGTGGGCTGGAATGATTTTTTTTCCTATCTCATAAAAGAAAGTAGGAATAGAGTGGACAGGGTTCAGGTAGGACCTGGTGTGGTCTCTAATGAAGGAGAGGGAAGGAGTGAAACCCCTCCATTTCAACCAGGTCCCTTTCTGTTCCATGTCTGACTCCGGGAGGTCCCTGAGGTCTTCACACGTGGTGACTTTGGAAGGCCGTTAATGAAGAGCATGCAGGTTATGGGGACATCTCCTCTTGTTCACTTCCTGTGTTACTGAAGTGGCAGACCATGCTGGAGTAGTACCAGCAAATGCCATTCAGCTAATGGAATATCTCTTTTCAGATGGAGTTTCAAATGGGAAATGAATCTTTCAGCTGGAAGAAGTATAAAACTTCCATCATTTTCTGAGCGTGCAAACACAAAGACAACAGGTGCCACTAAAGGGCAGACAGCACAGCAAGTAGCCAGCATCATGTAGACTGGTTGGAAGAAACTGTATAGGAAGTGGTCCCGACCCATTGTACTGCATGCCAACGGCATTGGGTAAGACAACCTGAAGGGGAAGAACAGGCAAGATTTTTTCCTACAAGCTCTCAAGTCCTATTATGAAGATGTTGATCCTGGTTCAGGCAAACAAGTCACTAGTTAAGGACGGAGAATTCAGGGAACTCCACAGATATGATAACAGCTCACAAGGTCAAGCCGGTGCTCTCCAGGACCAATCCCTTACTAAGGATCTATTGGCAATTGGTAGATAGCTGCTGAGGAAGGGAAAATCATTCTTTCTTTGAGGGTGTAGCCACTGTGCTCTGGTAGATGAGTTCACACCCAGACATAAACAGAAAACATTGCCTGGACTTAGTAGCTTATCGAAATCACCCAACCAATCCATCAGTACACATGGACTTTGAAGATGGACATGTAGGGAAGATATTGGAAAAGTTGGAGAAGAAAAATGGGAGGGAGATATGGTATGCCATTGCATGCATATATAAAATTTTCCAGGAAAAAGTATAAATAAATAAAATCACACGTCAATGGGAAATCCAATATACCAAATACACCAAAATTATTTATCAAACAATTACTTTAAGAAAATGAGAAGAAGGCATAAAGAACTCAAATCCAGAATACAGAAAGATTTTTCTAATTTTCTAATCAGAAAATTAATTTCTTTTTTGAAAATATTTTTCTCATATAATACATCCTAATTAAGGTTTCCTCTCCCTCTTCTCCCCCCACCCCAGTTTCTCCCTACTTCTCTCCCCATATGGATCCTCCACTTCCTTTCTGTCTGTCATTAGAAAACAAACAAGATTCTAAGGAATAACAATAAAATAAAGCAAAACTAACATATCAGAATAGGACAAAACAAACAGAAGGAAAAGAACTCAAGAAAATACACAAGAAACAGATAGAGAGGCATCGTCCTACTGCTTACACACTGAGAAATCCCATAAAACCATGAAACTGGAAGCCATGATATATACACAAAAAAAAACCTGTGGGGAGGGGAAGAGAGAGAAAATTAAATATATATTTACATAATAAAATACCTAATATATAATAAAATTAAGATTAAAAACATTTAAGGCCCTGACGTGACATTATGAGACAAGGAACCTCCAACTATGTCTTTTGGTTCTTTTTTCTGTTGGCCATCTAGTGCTGGGCATGCAATTTATCCTTGAGGATAGTTTGTTTCCCCAGTGAGAACTCCCTTGGAAAAACTAAAGTTTCATTTGCATGTGGTTATCAATTGGAGATAGCTTCTAGTTTAGGGAAGAGGGCATGTTCTGTTTCTCCTTTCAGCTCTAGGACCCCATCAGGTGCAGAGCTGTGCAGGCCCTGTGCATTCTGTCTCAGTCTCTGTGAGTTCAGATGTACATCAAGCCTGTTGATTTAGAAAGCCTTGTGTCCTTGGTTTCCTCATCCCCTTTAGCTTTTATATTTTTTACTGCCTCCACTTCAAAGGGTTCCCTAAACCCTGAAACATCCCATTTAGAGCTGAGTGTCCCAAGATCTCTCATTTCTGTATTAAATTTTCTGACAAGGCCTTGTTGCTGAAGACAATACCTACATAACTGATTGAACAAGAAGTCAAGATGGTGCCTACATGGACCCTTCACTCCTGTGTTCTAGTGTCTTTGGTGCAGGCTACCAAAAGAGAACTGTAAACACCAACCCAGCTAACAGATCCTTTAATCTATAATGATGTACTGCCTGCAAGATAAGCTAGTGCAATGGTGGCAAAAAGCTTGTGGGAATAAACAACCAATATCTTATTTGACTTAAGACCCACTTCACAAGATGGAACTCATATGTGGTAGTTTAAATAGTGCCTGTAGGCTCATAGATTTGACTGCTTAATCATCAGGAAATGACACTATTAGGAGGTGTGGCCTTGTTGGAGTAGGTGTGACCTTGTTGAAGGGAGTATGTCACTGGCCCAAGCCAGTGTCTCTCTCTCTTCCTGCTGCCTGTAAGGATGAAGAACTCTCAGCTCCTCCAGCACCATGTCTAAAGAAGCCATGATTCCTGTCATGATGATAATGGCCAAACCTCAGAACCTGTAAACAAGCTCTAATTATTATTTTTTCCTTTGTAAGAGTTGCTGAGGTCATGGTGCCTCTTCACAGCAATAGAAACCTTAACACAGAAGTTAGTACCAGGAGTAGGGAATTGCTGTGATAGGCCTGACCATGTTTTTTTTTTTTTTTTTTTTTTTTTGGAGGAATGATGATGTTGGGACTTTGGACCAAGAAAGTTATTTAGACACTTTAAGTGGAGCTTAAAGGACCACCCTAGTAGCAGCATGGAAAATAGTGGTACTGACAGCAATTTGAACTATATACATTGGGGGGGGGGGGCAATGTGACTGGCTCAAGGGGTTTCAAAAGAGAAGACTATTAATTTGTGGCCTAGAGACCATCCTTGTGATATATTGGTGAAGAATGTAGGTGCTTTCTGCTCTTGTCAATAAGTAAATAAATAAATGAATGAATAAATAAATAACTAAATAAATAAATAAATAAATAAATAAATACCTGCCTAAGGCTAAATTGGAGAATTATGAATTAATAGCTTTAGCAAAGGAGATTTTCAGATAGCCCAATATTGACTGTTTTACTTGGTTCTTACTGGCTGCTCTTATGCAGATCTATAATGAAAAGGATCAAGGAAAAATGCAAAATTACAGTTTGAGGAGAAAGGGGATAAGAGAAAATCCTGTGCTCTAGGAGATAAACAGATCAGAGAAAAGCCTAATGTTAAAGGGAATTAAAGGAGCACTGACCTCAGGGCAAGACTCTATCCAGCTAAGCTTCCAATTTGTGAAAAAGAATTAAAGAAAAGCTTAGAACCCAGTGTGGTAGCCCTCACCTTTAAATCCAGCACTCCAGAAGCAGAAGCAGGCAGATCTCTGAGTTCAAGACCTGCCTGATCTACAGATTAAGTTCCAAGACAGCCAAGCTTAGGCAGTGAAGGAAACCATGAAAACCAGAAAGCTGGTGAAAATGTATCTGAATGAGAGAGCCATGTTCCAACTGCCAAAAGCAGCAGAACTTGGCAATTTCAGCTAACTTCAGTCAAGGGTACAAGAGTTATGAAATCTCTCTCCATGGCTAATAGAAACCCCTGAAGTCAGGCATATGCCAGGGCTGTCCCTGCATGGAGTCATAGAGAGGCCATTGCTTGAAGCTATGAAGGTGGAGCCTGGATTTTCTTGGAGACCCCAAGATATTAGCAAAGCCAGAGTTGTGAGATACCTGCCAAAGGGAGCTGCTAACAGGGAGTGGAACCAGCCCAGGAGAAAGAAGTATGTTACAGTTAACAAAGCTGAAAGGAGCTGAAGATCTGAAGAGCACTTTGACATCAAACATGGAGATGTAGAGTTTGGGGTTTGCCCAGGTGGTTTTCAGTCTTGATTTGGTCCAGTTTTTCCTCACTATGCTCCCTTATCTCCCTTTTGGAACAGTTACATATGTGTTTCCTTATATGCTGGAAGTATTTGATCTGCTTTTTATTTTGATTTTATAGGGGATTACAGTTAAGGGATTATTATGAATCTCAGAAGATACTTTGAACTTTTAAACAGGGTTGAGACTATGGGGACTTTTGAAGTCGGACTGAATGCATTTTTGCATTATGATATGGCTACAAGCCTATGGAGGCCAGGAAGTGGAATGTGATGGTTTGAATAGGAATTGCCCTATGGGCTCATAGGTTTGAATGCTTAATCATGAGAAAATGGTACTACTAGGAGTTGTGGCCTTGTTGGAGTAGGTGTGGCCTTGTTGAAAGAAGTATGTCACTGGGAGGTGGGCTTTGAAGTTTCAAATGTTCAAGCCAGGCCTAGTTGTGCTCTCTCTCTCTCTCTCTCTCTTTCTCTCTCTCTCTCTCTCTTCCTGCTGCCTAGGGATCCACATGTAGAAATCTCAGCTTCTTCTCCAGTGCTGTGTCTGCCTGTGCTGCCGTGAGTCCCACCATGATGAAATGGACTAAACCTCAGAACCTGTAACCAAGCTCTAACTAAATGTTTCCCTTATAAGAGTTGCCATGGTCATGGTGTCTCTTCACAGTGATGGAAATCCTAACTGAGACACCATACTTGACACTGTTTGGGTGACCAAGAGCATGATACTAGCTAGCCCAGGGATTGAGGGTAAAACTAAATATTCCTATCTGCTAAAGGAACATAGCAAAAAAAAAAAAAAAAAAAAATATATATATATATATATATATATATATATATATATATATATATATATAGTTTATATATATATAGTTTATATATATATATATATATATAACTCCTAATGACATTGCTGTACTCATAGATCAGTACCTTGCTCATCCATCATCAGAGAAGCTTCCACCTGCAGCAGATGGGAACAAATGCAGAAATGTTTTTCTAATTTAACAAGAAAGAGATAAAGAGATTAGTCAGAAAGAGAAACATGATTGAGATCACTTACTGAAGTAGGCATATCAAGCACTAAAAGTCATATGAAGAGATACTTAACCTCACTAAGAATTTTTTTAAAAAATGCAAACTAAAGCCAAAATTAGATACTATTCAGGTAAGCAAAAGGCCTGGAAGAAGCGAGTTTGGATCAGGTTATATGCGATGAGATCCATCAGTACTGGAAATGAACATCCATAAACTACTCAGGAGAAAAACTAGGGAACATCCATTCTAACTGTCAATCAAAATAAAATTGCTATGTTAAACCACAGCTGAATTCATATGTATACAGGCACATGCATCCATTCACAGGTACATATGCTTCTGAAATATTCAGGTGAATATGCATAGACAAACACATACCTATACAGGTATGCATACACACATGTATAGCAAGAACCATGAAAAACAATCATAGAAGTAGTGTTTATCATAGAAAAATATTGATATTTTCTCAATCTACATCCAGAGGAAAAATAAATTGTGCTATGCCTGTAAGGGAATCCCACAGAGCATTGAAAAAGAATACACCAGAGCTCCATGAATCGATATGAATTAATCTCATGAGCACACTATTGATCAGATGAAAGCAATTTACAAGTGAGCATTTGTAGCATGATAATCTCATGACTGTTCAATACATGCAAAACAATGAAAAGAGAAAGGGAAGATGAGAAAGAATACACACAAATGACCTGGCCTTGACACAGGGACTGAAGAGGTGGCTGGCCAGGGTGTAGGTGGGACATTACTTCAAATCCCAGTATATGTATGAACGAACAGGAGTAGCCACATACCTGTAACTACAACACATGATAAAGCAGAACACTTGATGTTTTCTTTTGGCCTTTGCACCCACACAGATGCTCATATCACACACACACACACACACACACACACACACACACACACACGCATGCATTATGTGTGAACACACGCATATGCACACACGTGCATGCACACACAGACACACACAAAGAGACACACACACTCATGCACATATATAAGTTCCTAAACTGAGGCTAAAGCTTGCTCTTGAGCTGTAAACCTGAGAAACTGACATGCCTACACGTAAACATGGAAAAAGGTTGTATTGGTGAAGAATTCTTTTTGAAGCCAAGTGTTGAATACTGGGATATTTTTTACATGGTCTTTTGTTCTCTTTTGTGTGTCATAAGCCAGAATTGATCAACAGAGGCTGCACTGCTGATTACTGGCTCAGAAGTGGGCCCTTCAGGAATGAGCTATTCCCCTCAGACTTACCCCATTTC
Source organism: Uromys caudimaculatus (assembly GCA_028551405.1). Lineage (NCBI taxonomy): Eukaryota > Metazoa > Chordata > Mammalia > Rodentia > Muridae > Uromys > Uromys caudimaculatus. The sequence continues at coordinate 43,269,976 of CM052712.1, read as the reverse complement.
CTCTGTGACTCACCTTCTCCTGCCTCTTATATATAAGAAATGGACAATTTTTGCATCTAATATAATCATTTGTCAGGGAAGAACATAGGTCTGAGAAGCTTTTGCGGGGGGGGGGGATTGGAATTACATTGTCTTCTGTCTCTCCCTTCTTTCTTGGAACACTAGAATGAACATGAGATTTCCAGAGTGGTGCAGCCACCCTGCAACTGTGAGGCACTGTACACAAGGACAAAGAATGGTAGAAAGAAAGGGTGATGTCACTGAGTCGTGGACCTATCTGGTAACTTCAGGTTCTTATTAACTCAGCATTAATATCCTAGTGTTTCAGGCTACTGGAGGTGTGGCTTTCTATTACTTGTGATCCAAATATCTAGCACATTACAGCTATTGCCAAACAAGGCCACACATTCCATCCAATGACTATGTACTTGTTTCTGGGTCTACAGTAGTTGATGCAGTTTCTCATTTCCTAGAAAACACACACACACACACACACAGACACACACACACAAGTGCCTTAGAATAAGTGGTACCTACCTTGTGCCTAAATATCTCAAAAAACAAACAAACCTAGATGCTAAAGTGGATGAAGAGGACGAGAGGCAGATTACAGGAGGTTTGAATGGCCTTCCCACAAGCGAACTTTACAAAATGAACCCTTCAGATCTTGATGCAACACAGAATCAGCCACATCTATATTTGCTAATGATTTTCTGTATTTGGCAAAATTATATTTTTAGCTTACTAGCTTAAATATTACTTTTCTTTCACCCCCAAGTCTTAACCAGTTAGAAGTGAAAATTGCTGAGAATGTATTTGTGGGAAGAAAATTAATGCATGGGTGCAAGGTGGTTGCTTTCTCGGGACTTTGAACTACAGAACTGTGGGCAGTCTTTCTGATCAAGCAGAGACCCCTTCTGCTGGGTCTTACAAAGACTTATGCAACATGTGAATCAAATAGACGTAAACATTTGCCCCTGTGTATCGCTCCATGCAAGCTCATCATCAGAGCAGGACAGGGGCTCCATAAAATATTCCTCCTGTATTCTGAAAGAGTTCCTCTAGTTGCTTTTTTTTTTTTTTTATGCAGTTGATGTACACATATGTGGTGAGCATCAGAGATGAGGGAAAGGCAGGTAAGGTTGATAACTAGAAAGGCCTCTAGACTGTGAAATATGTCACCAGAAGGTTAGGACCACTAACCGGTGCAGGAGTAGAGGAGGACCACCCCCAGATTCCAGCTGCAACAGGCTTAAACTGAGCCAGAACTCCAGTTTGAAGCAGATCACTCTGAAGAGGGGCTTTTGAAAAAGTTATTAATGCAAATGTAGGTGAATTATGTGAGTGTGCTCCATTGAACATTTTTATTCTTTGTTGAGTATATGCATGCTCAGGCTTTATATACACCATCTCATTTAAATTTACAAAAATCACAGGAGGCAGGGACTGTTATTGCTTTCATTTTTTAAAAAAAAAAACATATTTAGGTGGCTGGAGAGATGACTCAGTGGTTAAGAACACTGACTTCAACAGAGGACCCTGGTTCAATCCCAGCATCCACACAGAGTTTATAGTTATCTGTAACTCCAGTTCCAGGGGATCTGGCAACACACACACACACACACACACACACACACACACACTCACACACACACGTAAAGCACTGATGCTCATAAACTAAACATAAATTTAAAAGAGGAGGAGGAGAAGGAGGAAGAAGAAGAACAACAACAACAATATATTTGGAGGGTGAATGTGGGATCACATAACTCATGGGGAAGAGCCTCCCATTTGCTGGTGTGCTGAGACTTGGATGTAACTCTTGATTGTGAGTTTGGCAAATGGCACCCTCAGAGTTCTGGGGCTAAAGGAGCCTCACGCACAGAGTCCACATGTGTGTTCACCATACCTCAACTGCGACTGCCCAGAAATTGGGACTCACGCAGGTAACTCCAACCAAGGTCCAGGGACAGAGAAGAACTATGAAGTGCTCAAAGTATTAGCCTTTGGTTGTAGAATAAGACAGCTTGGCTGATCTGGCATAGGATTAGCAAGGAAGAAGTTGGTTTGCAAGCCGTGATTTGAGATGTAGGAGCTGTTAGAATCTGACCTAGAATTTTTACAACACTTAGTATATTCTGCCTTCTTATGGTGGATGGCAAGACAGGGAGTATATTCTTTTTATTAATTTCTGTCACTGAGTGTCTGTCCCAGGTCCGTTAAGATCTGGGATCCTCCGACTTCCATCTTGAAAGGGGATTGATTTTTGACATATGAGTTTGTCTGTCTGCTCTAGGGTAGACTCATTACTCTTTCTTAGCCCAGTGTCCACCCAGGGTGTTATGACTCCAATATCCTGTGGTTATACCCCTGTATTTGAGTGTACGCTCCCTGGCCCATCACACTGCATCTGTTTTCTTTCTTGTCTCTTGAGGTCCTAATAGCTTCATCCGTCATACTACCGCCTGCATCCGATCATTACACATTGTACATATGTACTGAATTATCACACTATACTCCATAAATATGGACGGTTAGGGCTGGAGAGATATCTCAGCTGGTATTCACTGAAAAGCAGGAGAACCTGAGATTAATAGCCAGGACCTACCCAAGAACCAGGGTGTAGTGGTACATGCTTACAATCTGAACAAGTGGAATAAGATAGATCCCTGAGTCTCATAGCCCATCCAGCATACCCTAATCAGCATTCTCTACACCAAATGAAAGGCCCTGTCTCAGAAAACCAAGTGGACTATGGTTGACTTCTGGCCTCCACATGCATGCACATGAAGGTATACACACATATGCATATACAAAGCAGTTAGTAGATATAACTATCATATGTCAACATAATTAAGAAAATTAAAAATAGGAATGAAAACAATGAGCCCCATTAAACTTCAGTTCTGTAATTTAAAACAAAGTATAAAGAGAAAGGGACTCAGAAGTGGAGGAGGAGGGGGGGGAGGGGGAGGGGGAGAGGGGAGGGGGAGGAGGAGGAGGAGGAGGAGGAGGAGGAGGAGGAGGAGGAGGAGGAGGAGGAACAGAACAGGGCATTGGGCTCTTTCAGAGTACTGGGACATTAGTGACAATTCCTCTTATGTTCTCCTCAGACCCCCTGCCTGGATATCTGCGAATGAGACAGAACAAGGCCCCATGGCAGCTGCTCTTGTCCTCTTCCCATATGCATCCTTGGCTCTCAGAATTCAGAAAAAAATGTGGTGACTGGACACAGAAGCTTAGTCAGGTCCTATGGGGATTTGGAGTGGAGCTGCTTCTTCAGTGCTACATCCAGAGGAAAGTTCCCAGCACAGGAAAAGATGGCTATCTGGGAAGGTAATGAGAGCAGTGCAGATCAGTGGCAAAATATGTTATTTTCTTCCTTTGTCTGATTTTGAGACAGGATCTTGTTTAGCCCAGGCTCTCCTTAAAGCCATGGTCCTTCTGCCTCAGTTTCCTATTTCTGGGATTGTAGGTGGGCATCACCACACCAACCTAAGGATCTGCTATTTCATATTGACACTTTATCTAATTTATGTCTTGGTCTGACCCATCTAGCTTATCAGTTAGCTCAGTTTGACAAGAAATCTATCAATGGTAATGGCCAGCTCCAACAGGCGTGGGGATTTATTCCTGTTTTAAGTGAGCTGAAGTCAAATGAGTATCCTCTGCAAAGTGCCTGAGATTCTCTTGAAATGTTACCAAGATTCAGCATCCAGGAGGAGGACCCGGGCACTCTTTCAAAGAGCTCTTGTCTAAGAGATACTCAACTTTCTCTTATTCATTCTGGAGCTCATGGGGATTCGGCTTTAAATGACTCTCCATCTCCACTAAATGTGTTCATCTTTGTCTACATGCACAAAAATACTAAGTGTGGATAAATGGGTAATGAAATAATAACCCCATGAAATATTCCTGTGATCTTGCTGTAGTTGTCAAGAGATACTCTTGGCTGCTTACCAGTGGTAAGACTTCCTGTGTGCCCATACTTATCAACTGATTGGATTCAATCTTTACTATGGCACTATAGTACCGAAAAGTTACCATAATTTGTTTTCATGGGAAACAGCTAGGCTAGTCTCTCATTTGTTAGTTTATTCATTTTCTTTTGGTAGCAGGAATCTGTTGCAGAGCTGTTTTCTCCAAAGTGTGGTATTCTCCCTTGGAGGAAGAAGTGAGGCTTGTCAAATACACAAGACAGTAACAAGACTCAAGAAGTTTGTGGAATGTTCAAGAGTCATAAGGCCACAACCTGAGATTACAGGAGCAGGAAACCAAGTGCTGGGACAGAGAGAATTCCAGTGGTGTAGCTGCCTGCAAGTTGCACAGGGAACTCCAGTGACTCAGATTTTGTGAGTTGTCAGCATGTTAGGTGGGCTTTTTGGTGATACAGGTGCTCTCATAAGTAAATTCTATCTTATAATGCTGAAAATTACCTCAGTAAATCATTGGCTCACTGAGCTGGAAGGAAATGGAATTGTTTCTTTGATGTGCATCGCCCTCTGCAGCTGAGAGAAATTTAAATAAAGATGCAAGGAGAAGCAGGACAGGGCTGAGCCATCCTGGACATGCTCAGTAAGTCCTCTACACTGTTGTTCTCTCTTGTTTTGTTTTAGAAAGTTATTGTTTATTAATAGATTTAAGGTGCAATGCAGGCTGCCAAGAGTATGGCAGTGAACACGCCATCATAAAAGTGAGAAAGTTTTTATAAACAGCCTGAAATCATTTCTGACAATATTTCACAGCAATCAAGGTCCTCACGACTGATATCCACTTCGTCTGTCTTGCCACACTCCTCCCCATGCATCAAAAATCAAAAAAATAAAATCATCAAAATTGAGAAGCAATGCAGTATGTCGTGGATTTTAAAACAATCTTAGGCAAGTTTGCAAACTGTATTCTCATCATCCCTATGTACAATCTCATTTCTAGTCATTTTTGCAGTAATAACTAGGGAACAAAAAACAGGTTTACGTGACTATATAGCAGGGCATCAGAGTTCAACACAAACACTGCTACAGGCATTAGGTAAAAACACGTTTCATAAGGCATAGCTAACGCTTCAAGGAAATTCCAAAACGTGGCAAGCAAGTGAAGACAACTAAGAAGCATTTTCCATCATTCTACTCTTGCTACACAAATCGTAGTTCAACTCATCTAGCAAAACAAAAACAAAGTAAGACTCACTGGACAGGCCGGAAGCGGAAGCGTATAGTACTGTTTCCTTGCACTTGCTTCAGCCCACACACAGCCAACCAACCGAATGAAACCAACAACCCCCACTCCCACTGCTGCCAAATCTTTCTTTCTGATTGCCAGCCACAAAGAACAAAACTGTCTGAACACGTTCGCAGAAAGTGACACCAGAACACACCACAAATCAGGAGATGTCACCACCCTGTGTCCAAAGGCTCGTCCCGTGTCATGTACGCTGTAAGTTAGTATCACGTGACGAGTCAAAGCACCATGACTCCAACACATCCACTCTCACCGGAGATTAGAACATTTCCCACAGTGTTTTTCTTATAATAAGCTCTATCAAAGAAATGGCTCTTTTAAATGTCAAGGTACTGTCTTGGCACCAGCAGTTTAGCTGGTTTAGCTGGGCCGTGCCCGCTGAAGTCCTGACTAGATTTTCCTCCAACTTCACTGTGAATGCTTTCATTGCTACATTCTCGTAGTTTGCATGTTCGCTCAGATTCCTCTTCACTCTTGCCCACCCTCCTCTTTTCCCTTCTTCTATCACAGCCTGTCTTAACCCACTGTTGCTTAGAAACATTGGTCAATACAGGACGAACCAGAAACCTGGGACTTGGATTTCTATTTTGTTTTCTCATGAACTCACAGTGAGGAGGGCAAATCAGAGGTGTCCACTGAGTTAGAGTCTTATTACTCTCCGACCCTTTCTGCCATTTCTGACCGTCCTAAACCAGTTGAAGCTTTCTTTTTATCCACATAAGTACTTTCATGATGGCATTTATCCACTATAATCTAATGTATCTTCACCAGGATAAGTACTTCTTTTTTTAATGTGGCATTTCCCCATGGTATGCCCATATCTGCAGTAGCCTAATCCCTAGTGTGCACTGATAGTCACTAACATTATTCTAGTGTCTCCAAGAGGCCTCTGGAGATTTACTTCTCTATCAAGGGTATTCCACCATGCCTGCACTGTGATCTGTCCTGCACTCTTGTTGACCCATAAATATGGATGCACTATTCATGAGAAAATTCTTTTCTTATTTTGGACTAGCCGACCTCCAGTTCCTGCTTAGGCTCCCATTGTATTGGGCATGGCTTCTGAGAAGAGCACCTAGGAATCATAGCTACATGCCATGTGCAGCTAGGGTTTGAACTAAATCAGAGGGAACAGGGGCAGGTCAAGTGTCATCAGAACGGAACACAAACTGAGCAGCCAGGTCTAATCTCTTGTGCTGATAAGCCATTGTAAAGACTGGCAGTCCATGAAGAAGATGGCAGCTCCAGAGGCAAGGGGTCAGATACTATAAACAGAAGACAAGAGTAGAGTAGCCTGGTGGTGAGCGTTCTTATTTCCACTGTCCCTCTGCTCTGAGAGCTGTAAAAGTGTATGCATACTTGACCCAGGCTGGTCATTCAGAAATTCTTCCATGAGAATTTAGAATAAAGAAAATCAGGGGTTTTGGCTGTCTGGACCACCCCAAAGGTGAAATTTACTAGGGAGAAGGAACAAACAGACACAGAGCAAAATAAATACAAAACAAAATGAAAATTTAAATTGTAAGATATATATATATTTTATATCTTATATATATATTATATCTTATAGATAGATAGATAGATAGATAGATAGATAGATAGATAGATAGATGATATCAGTTCTCCCTGGGTCTTCTGCAGCTTGACCACATATCTGTCCCCATGTCACTGTGTGTAGCTTAGGCTAGCTTCTATAACCTACAAACAAAAGAGCCCCTTCCAATGAGACATGCTACCAGTCTACTTAGGTATGAGCTAAGCCATTTCTTCCCACGCTGCTGTGCACTTTACCAGTTACTCATGCATTCTGTCATTCATTCAAGAAAGATATGGAGCTCTACCATGTGCCTGGGAGCTGACTGAGCTCTTTGGAGATACTAAAAGACCACACAAACACAATGCCTGGCTTCAAGAAGCCTACAGTCTGAGCAAATATGTTATTCTCCTATGGGCAACAGTTTGGGAGAATTGAAATAACACAAGCATAATTTTATTTATACAGAAAACAAATGTCACACACTCACTATACTCAGGTCTGCAGAACAGGCACTCTTCCCTGTAACCAAAGTTTCGTTCTGAAGACTTCGTTCACTAGTGGATGGGAAACAATCCTGCCCATTCAAGGACACCCTGTGGCTTTAAGATGTGAACTCCAGCAACTCCATGCCCTTGCTCAGTTTCCCAAGCACAGAGTCCAGTGCTAGGTCTTGTGACATCAGATCTTCCTGTGACCCATTTTCCTGCATCCCTTTTGTACTCCGAAGGTGAAATTCAGTAGAATATAATCATATCTCTTCATTCACACTTCGTCATAGCTTTCTTCACTCCATGATGGCAGAATTCAGTAGGTGCAACAGAGACTATAGTTCCCCGCAAGCCTAAAGTACTCATTATCTGGTTCTTAACTGAAAGAGCTTGTGAAGTGTTGGCCTAGACACATCAGCAGCTACTTCTACTAGGTACATCAGATGCAACAGATATTCTGTTTTCTTTAACACAAGAGCAAAGCTAAGGCCTTCCAACTTCTGTGGTTTCCATCAACCCCAGGACATTTGTCCATGTTCTAAGATGCACGTCCATCATTGCTTCAACCCTATGACATCATTTCTGCCTGTCCTCTTCTATCAAGAAGCCATGAGCTCTTTGCTATCTTTATTGCATCTTTGGACAGAAAATTGATCTTGCATCAATTTTGTGCAACTCTCACTTGTATGGCTTAGCTATTGGTATTGACAAATGACCCCATGATTTAGTCTTCCAGAAAAGCAAAGATTTATCATCTCACCTTTTTGCCAAGCCAGCAATCATGCATGCCTCAGCTTGTTGCCTTGGCTCAGTGATTCTTCAAAGGTTTCAGCCCATCTGTTGGTTCCCAAGGCAGGATTTAGGGACCCTGCTCCCAGTACATGCCTCCAAGGTTCTCCTGAAAGCTCACACCAGTTTTCCCTCCATGGTTCTGCCTTTCGTTGTGGCAGACAGTATCTATCAAACAACCCAAGGGAGTGTGTGACACCTCACAAGAGAAAAGCTTTCATACCCTGTCTAGTCTATTCTTTAATTGTGCAAACTGAAAGGCTTCATTATGACACTATCATACCTGCATATGATTGCCTTGACCCTATCTCTTTTACCACATTCTGTACATAAGAAATCAGTAAGTATAGCCCAGATTCAATGGAAGAGGTTTAAACTGCTTCTGAAAGGAAAGAAAAGAAATGTGGGGTTCCATTTCAATCATCATAGCCCATCATGTAAGGCCCAGCACAAACCCTGGCCTCAAAACACTTTGAATCCAACCATGTCGAATCTCTTGTAGGAGAAAGCCTAGGCTGTTAAGAAAACCTTGTTTACAACTTTCCTGAAAAATTTCATTCAGAAACTTCTTTGAGAACCCCAAATCGTCTTTGCAGTGTGTGTGTGTGTGTGTGTGTGTGTGTGTGTGTGTGTGTATCTGTCTGTCTGTGTGTTTTTTTCATGTACATGTGTGTACACATGTGGGAGACAGAAGACAATCTAGAGTGTCATTCCTCAGGTGAATCCACCTTGTGTCTTGAGACAGGTTACCTCACTGGCTGGGAGCTTGCCAACTAGTCTAGGTTGACTAGCCAGTGAATCCCAGCTATCCACCTGTTTCTGTCTCCCAGGTGCTGGGAATAGCAAAATGTGTCATCCTGTCTGGCTTTGTGTTTTAAATTTGACTTCTTAGGATCTAGCTCAGACCTTCCTGCTGGTCTGGCTCTCTCCCTAGCGGCCATTTAGCATCTTTAGAGTCCCTCATCTCAGTCTTCCCCTGAAGCAATGGATGTTTTGGAGTGTTAGAGACCATCAAGAAACCCAGTGATTACCTTCTAATTGTATCCCACCATATTTACTTGACAAAGTAATCGAAATGTATCTGTTCAAAGAACCAAGCAGATGAGACAAATGCATGCAGACAGGCAGCACAGTGCCCCATCCATCCCCCACAGGTCTAAGCAGATGACTCATTGATTAAGCATGAGAGTTCCAACAGAAATAGGAACGGGTCTTCCAGAGACAGATTCTGGAGGGCGTAGAGTAAAGACTGTAAAGACGAAGTGGCTGCCCAAAGGAAGCCATGAGTTATGGATACAATTTTCTCTTCTCTGGCTACTCCAGGTCCTTGCTCAATCTCACAACAGCAAAAGATCCATGATGTCTAACTAAGATTCCAGCTCCCATGAAGACTTAGAAGATTAAAAGCATTATTTGTATTTCCTCACTGTAAAAATAAGTAACAATAAAGATAATAGCCGCTGCTTCCCAAATCCATGTTAGCTGTTACTTAATTACAAATATAAGTAATTATCTCATTTAACTCTTATCCTTGAAACTCTGATAGAAAAATAGGGATATGTTTTTTTCTTTTCTTTTCTTTTTTCTGTTTTCCTTTAGATAAGAAAACAAAGAAGCTTCGATAAAATAATTCTCTGAGAACTGAAGAGATGGCTCAATGGTTAAGAACACTGAATGCTCTTCCAGAGGGCCTGGGTTCAATTCCCAGCACCCACATGTAGCTACAAGATCTGGCATCCTCATACAGACATACTACAGACAAAACACTAATAGACATTAAATAAGTATATATAAATAAATAATAAAAGAATTCTCTGAGTCACGTAGCTGTAAAACAAAGGAGTCAGAATTTAAACCCCCAATCTACCTGAGCCTTGAGACCATTGTCTTTGCACAATTATCATAAAAAATAAACCTGGCATATAAATCTTCTTTGTATGAAGGGTTGTAATGGTAAATACTGGTTTTGATTAAAATTAAGATAAATATATTATGAAAAGGGAAAATTAATAGTTTTGTTAAAATCAAACACATGAACCATAACTCTAGGGACATGGTTTTCAAATGTCTTGGACACACTTGAATTTTCTTTCATTAGAGGTCTCAGGGGTCTCCTCACAGATAAGTGGCCAACAGATTGAGCCTATCAAGGCTCAAGAAAATTCTGCCTTTACATTTTCAATACAGTCCTGGGAGAGTTTCCAAACACAGCAACTGCAGCTTCTGTACAAGGGAATATACAAGATTTCCCTCTTCCCTCTTGTCTGAGGCAGCCCCTGCCTGTGAGTTCTGCAACAATCCTATGGAGAGCTTTGTTGGGGAATGAAACGTTTCGATTTGTTTGTTGTTTTCAGAGGCAACTCCCTGAGAAATACAGCAGCAATTGTGTTTAAATTCACTTGAGTAAAACATTTTACTTATTAGAAAACGGTCTTTGCAATTGAAGCACACCATGCATGAGACTAAGAAAGGGCCAGCGTCGCACTGCAAGTTTCTGATCATTTCCCAGGATGCACCTAATGTGTCATGTTGTAACACAGCAGAAGAGGAAGGGCAAGACCCATCCTCTGGAAATTGGGACACAGCCCCAGCTCAGAGGACACTGTTTTTAAAGAGTGAAAGTCTGTTACCTATTCTGGAGCTGTACATTTTGTCCATTTCACACAACCTGTGTGGGGTTGCTGTCCCCATATTACACATGGAGAAACTATTGTATGAAGTGATACAAGAGACCCAGGAACTTTTGAAGGTGACTGAGCTACAGCATAGTCTTTCTTACCAAAGACTGTCCCAACCTTTGGGAAAGGGGATGAGGATTCAGAGGTCAGAGAAACAGCTATTTGAACTCTTGGCCCCAGCAGTGCCAGAGCATCAAGGAAACATTGTGAGCCACTCTGAAAAGTGTGCCCCAGTATGGCTGCAAAGACCACACCACCATCTGTCAAGCTGCTGCTCATAATTATCACTCACTTGTTGAATCTTACTCCGGTGTCTCTGACTGCCTGAGTAGAACCTGGAACCACATGGTGGGAAGAATTATAGTGTGTTCAGTTGCCGGTTATTCTTTAAAGCACAGAAGAGAAGAAGCAGAACAGTATGGAGCTGAGCACAGTCAGTCTAGCCAATGGAACCAGGGCTGAGCACAGTCAGTCTAGCCAACAGAACCAGAATAGCATTGACCAATTTATAACCCTAACAGACAGAGCCAGGACTAGCAGATGGAATTATACCTTTAAAATTTATGACACTATTATACCATTAACCTGTAGTTATATAACCACTCAAAATTTAGTGGCTTAAAACAAAACCCAGCTATTTGCAGTTCTCTGTAGCTCTCCTCATGGGCGCTGCATGCCTTTTAGGAAGACCAGTGGCTCTGCCTCCCCGAGGTCCGGAGGCTGTTGACTAGGGCAAAGGGGAAGCCAGACATTTCCCTCATGCTCCAGCTGATGGCCCAGGCTTGTCCCCATGGAAGCTGGCTGACTTCCCAGGGTATGAATTGCATGCTGCAGAATCTCCTAAGGCACAGGCTCATCACAGCTATCCTGTCATTTTACCCAAATCCTACTAGCCAACCAAGGCTGCCCAGAGTCAACAATGGAGAAACAGACTCTATTTACTAATAAGAACTGTAAAGTCATGATCCAAGGGGTTGAACACTCCCAGGGTGGCATGAGAACCAGTTTTGCAAGTGTCTACAAACTAACCTAATAATTTCCTGAGAAAGTAGGGAAAGTAAAGGTCAATGTATTTCCAAGCCCCTGGCCAGACGTAATGCACTGCTATGTAATATTTATCTCCAGGAGGAATGCGTAATGTGTAGCATCCCCCAAAGTTCTGGCAGCATTAACACCCTTTTGACTTTGCTCATCTCATCTCGTGGGCCGGATGCTCTGAGAATCATCTCTGTGATGCACTGTTCTATGCATTGAGAATTTCCACTGTGAGTCAAGCAAAACGTCTAATTTCATAATTCAAGGGATGAAATGCCACCAGTAGGGCACTTTTTCTGGTGGAGGAGAATGTCTTGCTTGACAGCCGGGTTGAGAGGGGAAATAAAGTACCATATAGACCCTCAACCTTTGCTTCCCACCTGGAAAGACCGCAGCACGAGTTCTAACAGCATCCCTGAAGTCATTAAGGCTTCATAGCGCGCTGAATTGCTGGATAATAACCGTTCTCTGCACTTATAGGATGTGTTTCCTCTGAGGAGTGCCAAGTAATTTACTATCACTTATTAATTAATCCTCAGTCCCCACAAGATACGAGGATGGGTTATTATGCATCTTTGACAGATGTGGGAGGCAGGCAGAGGGATCTAACGTGACTTTATGTTTCCATCCAAGGTCACGCTCTTGTAACACTTACCAGACATCTTCCCAGCTCTGAATACCTCTTCTCTTCCAGATAAGCAGTGGGAGTCCACATTATGGGGTTCCCTTCTTTTCATAAAAGTTTGAGTTTCCTGTCTTGAATATGAGGGCTTTTCTGTCCCACTTCATAGAGACTTGAGGTCTCTTATTTTATCATTTTGCCTTTGGTTTTGGTGCTGACGTGCTGTTCTAAAATGTAGCTTTCAGATGTCCAAGGACCTGGGGTTCCTTTTTTTTTTTTTTTTTTTTTTGTGTGTGTGTGTGTGTGTGTGTGTGTGTGTGTGTGTGTGTGTGTGTGTAGATGTGTAGATGTGTAGATGTGAATGCTGACTGGCAAGTATCATGGCATGTCTATGGCGGTCAGAAGACAGCTTTTGGGAATCTGTTCTTCCTACTGTAGGCTCAGAGGAATCTGACTCAGGTTGTCAGGCCTATGTACCAACCCTTTTTACCCACATTCACCATGACAGCCCGAAAGTGGCTTGAACCGCATTGATTTGGCTCTTTGTTCACTTATGGAGGATGTATGTGCCCTTGGCCAAAATGCAATTCCAGAACTGCTCAGAATGTGATAGAGGGACACAGTTGCAGAGGGGTGCGTGTGTTGTCTTCTATCTTCAAGGCAATATTATATTAGAAAAGAAATGTAAATCTTCTTTTGTAAAGGGAACACACATACCAAGACTGGACCTATGTGAAGTCCACATCACTCAGCTGTGGAATGAAAGCTTGGGAAAGGAACTGGCTCCCCAGAAGTCTCTTATATGACTTAATGACATCCTTTCTTGATTACTAGTTAAAGGTTTTCTCCCCCTATGATTGCATTGCTCTACAATACAAACCCAACCAATAAAGTGGATTTGATTTTGTAAAGAGTTGGAAGAGCCTGACACATAAGAAAATAAAATTTATTAAAAGACACCTTGAATTAAACATCTCCATAACCAGAGAACAAGAGCCTGGGGCAGCCCTCTGAGCCATGCAAAACCAGCTGTAGCCATTTCTGGTAAAGGATACTTTAGATGACAAAATTCAGGAGATGGGGTTAGGGAGATGGCTCAGTGGGTAAAGGCATTTGTTATACAAACATGAGACTGTAATTCTGAATTTCTAGTATACACACACACACACACACACACACACACACACACACACACACACACACACAGAGCAAGCATGCTTGTAACCCCAGTGTTGGCATATAGAGATAGGCAGATCCCAAGAGCTCCCCATCCAGCCTAGTGGAAGCTGTGAGCTTCTATTTCAGTGACAGGCTGACAAAAGACAAGGAGATAGAAAGACACCTTGCATTTGCATGTGAGCACATGGGCATACACTCACATGCGTTCACCACATACATGTACACACATGCCCTTGAGTGATAGTAAGCAATACTTCATTTCCAAGAAAGAGAGCTTTGTAAAGTTTAGAACCCAAAGCACTTCTCTTCTGATGATACAAAATTGTCTAAGGAATTGCATGCCTTCTGTCCTTCACGAATCCACCCCTGCATCGGATGCTGGCTCAGCCCTTGAGCTGTTAGAGATCGTGACCTGGGCTATGGAAAGCTACTTGCAAAGCCTGAAGCCTGCAGTAAAATATTCATGAATTCGTTCCTTCAACTCTTTCCTATTCCTGCTCTCTCCCTGCAGACCTGTCTGCTGTGGAAGCTCACATTCTTAACACAGTAGGAGGGAAAGCAGACTCTTGTCCTGGGGAGAAGTCACATGAAGCTTCCAGGAAGAGGAGAAGGAAGGAGGTCCTAATGCACTAGAGGCCACCAACAAGGTTTGGAGGCAGAAGGGCGGCTATCTAACAATCTAGCTCTCCCACCCCCAGCTAAAGAACTTCTGACAACTGATACCTGTTGGGAGTTCTCTGTAAGGGTATAGCCCCTGGTGGGCAGACCACCCTCCTAAAAAGGCTACACATGTAACACATATGAGCAGCAGGAAACTGTACTAATGGTCTGTTTGTTTGTTTTGGGGGGGAGGACTCAAATTGAGTTGGAAGAGAAGTGGTGGAGGGGGTAAATCTAGGAGGAGTTGAGGCGTGTTTGCATATCATCAAAACGTGTTGTACAAAACTCAAAGAATTAATTTTTTTTTAATGAGAGGGGGGGAAAAGGATGTAGATCACTGCCTACCACAGGAACTGTTCTGAGTTAGTCAGACACAGTGTGGGGCAGCAGGGCCAAGGGACAAGCATGCCATCGCATGTCCATCGTGGAACGGCCTGCAGCTGGCAGCTATTGGCTCACACAGACTAGTTCCCACGGGATTACAGGAGCATATTTCCGTGCTTTCTCTCCCGGGGAGCTGCAACACTGCTTTTTTGTTCCTAGGTCCTGAGATTAATCTTGCATGTCTGTGGATGACAGGTGAATGTATGTCCTAACATGTGTTTTAGCTAATTGCTCATTACTGACTGAAATTTGTCATCTTCAACCTGTCCTGTTTCCCTCCCATCTGCCCACACCTGTTAAATCCTCTTGATTAGCCTCCAAAGTCACATTTCACTGATCCAATCTCTGCGCTCACACTGCCTGGCCCTGGGTAAAACCCTCAGGCCTCGCTGCCGGCCTCCGATGCTTGTTTCGAAGTGCTATGATAAGGAAAAAATGAGACACCTATGCAGTCTGGGCACAGGCTCGGCCTTCCGCACACGTTGATTATTTTTATTTCCCATTCACTCTTCCTCTGCAGTCCCATGACTAATGATTCACCCAACTCTACGTGCTGCAGATGCCGCCTGGGTTGTGTAAGTTAGAAACAATAAGCCCTTGAAATGAATGATGCATCTATATTGACCCTTAGGTAAGAAAGAGAGAAATGGGAGGAATGAGCTGGGGGTGGGGGGGAGTTGGACAGAAATAATTGGTTTTCATAGGTACCTTTACCAGGGACTTAGACCTCGTCCTTTGCTTATGATCCAAATTTGCGATTTCAAACTATATTTCAAATCAACCATATTTTGCAAGACAATCTTCTGAAAACTTGCTATGTGAGAAAGTCGCTCTATATTTAAAGAGACATAGGAAAATTAAGGATAGTGGGAGAAAATAAAAACAAAAATCTGTAACACAAAAGGAAATCTGAGTAGGATACCAAAGAGCCATGAGAAGAAGGCATGGGTCATCGGTGAAGGGTTTGCCTGCTCTGGTTCTGGTGGACTAGGTGACCACCCATGCCAACTTACACATCATTAACATATACAGTACAGGGATGTCTGAGAAGTAGCAACCAGTAGTTAATGAGTTAACACACACGGTGTTTGAAGACAACTCCATTTCCTTCTGACCTACTTAAAAATGAAACATAAGAAGATCCAATAAGAAATGAGAAATTTCACTCTTTACAGATGTTCTCTTCCAAGACTCCTCAGTATGTCAGACGTCAGTATGTAAGTGCTCTGTAAACAGCCAAGACCCGTGAATAAGACTCCAGTTATCTGCTGAGTCTCCTTTTCCAAGGACCATCCATTTCCCAAATAATGGGAAACATCTTTTGTTCACGAGCCAAGATTATTTTGGGGAAAGCATGAGAATTGAAAAGAAAATTAACGTCTTTTTAGAGCCTACCTCTCACCTCACCTTCCCTGCATCCTCAGCAGGAGGCTGCCTCCTCTATAGGAACACCAGGTACTTAAGACACCAAAGTACCAGCCTGCAAATGATCTCCAGCCTTTCCTGTGACTGATGGAGAAAATCCAGAAGCAAACCTCCGAACAGCCTCCTGCTGTGAGCCCTGCTCAGCTCAGTGGTGTTTCTATCATCCCATGCTCTCCAGCAAGAACTGTGCCTTTCTCTGCGTTTTATTTTGAGCCAAATACACTTCAGGCAATCCTGGAAAGAGATGATTATTAACTGTTCCCACCCCAGCGATGCTTTGTGGCTTAATTAAGGACAATGATGGCTCTGGGGGACTGAGAACATGTTAGAACACCAAGCCAGTCTTCACAGATTCCCCTACCAAGCAGAAATCAGGGGGAGATGGAGAGGAGACAAGGCAAACCAGGAGGTTATCAAACCATGGCTAAGGTGTCTGTTGTCTAGTTCTAAAAGGAGAAGCAGAAAAAGCAAGACTGAGCAGCCATCCATCCACCCACAGAGAGGCTTGTACACATGAGAGGGGAAACGGATACAGGGTTGTACTCACTTCGGGTCACAGTATCAGCAGGATGGACCCAAATCATGTTGTGTATGTAAAAAAGTTGGGCTTCACATATGCGCGCGCGCGCGCGCGCGCGCGCACACGCGCACACGCGCACACACACACACACACACACACACACACACACACACACACACACACCAGGAAGATTTTACTGAGAAGGATGTTCAGGAATATAGTGATAAGTTTCTTCTCAGCAAACTCACAGCCCTCTGACCTTGTGCACTGAAGGTGGCTCTAGCTAATCTGGGCAGACACGAGTGAGCCCTGTCAAGTTAAGGTGTGTGCCAGCTGCCTGGGGCAGACCTTTCTGCTTTCCGCTGATAGAGGGTTACACGGAGCCACTCCACTTAGCATGCTGAGTGTCAGAATCCCCAGAGTCCTCAAAATTCCTCTCGCCATCTATCACTGATTACACCATAGTAAAGCAAACATAATAGGTCTCATTCACGTCAACTGCACAATTGGGAGACAGTTTTAAATTTTATTCCATAATGAGGGCGGCTTTATTGTTGGAGGTGCTGGAGGAATACAAATCAGGAGATTTCCTGTCTATAAAAAGGCCAGCATTAGAGTCTGGAGGAACGAGAAGCTGGGAAGAGGGACTCTTCCCAAGATTTATGTGTAAATAAAATGAGAGCTTTACAGCGAGAGGGAAGAAGACTTCTTAATGTGGCTCTCCTTTAGAAATATTTATACAGGCCTGTAAGTCAAGTCCAATAATTCAGAGTCGATATGGGAGGTGTTCACAAAAACATATCAAATATTAAAGCCCCCACTTTGCAGAAAAGCACCTTACATGTTGTATAGGCAGTGTAGGGTTAAAGCAAACTTCTCTTTGTTTCCCACTAAGGATTTGAGCTTCGCCTCACTGTTTTTACACTCTTAGAAGGAACACATTTCCTTTGTTGGGGAATCAGGAAGAACATAAAAAGGTTTAGTGCATCCATCCAGGTCCCTCTACAGGACTTCAGCAACTGCAAAGTGGCTTAGCACCATCCTGGTCCTCGACAGACACAGAAAGATGCCAACTGAGTCTCCAGACAGTCCTGTGGAGATGAGAGAGGCTGAAGCCAGGGTGCTGGAGCTCGGTGGTAGAACCCTTCCCTAACACTTGTGAACCCCACGGCCAATCCTGAGCACAGATGAGAAGGAAGTGGAAGGGAAGGATGGATGGAGGAGAAGGGGGAGACGAAGGAAAAGGGGTGAAAGGAAGAAAAGGGAGAAGGGAAGGGGGGGGAGGGCAGCCTTCATCCCTGGCACTGACAGTAGGTAGCTGACACAGGTGACTGACATAGTCTTGAAGCCAAGCAATCACTGGGTAGAAGACTGCCAAACTCCCTACACCTCTGCACATGCTGTGTCCTCTGCTTAGGAGGCTGATGTGTCTTTCTGCTTCTCAGAAAACATCTGTGATGCCCTTCTGAACCTCCAAGCCTATACTCAGTCTTGCCCCTCCCCCACCTAGGTCTCAGCCTAGATTCTGCTGCCTGTTCCAAGTCTGGCAGCCTTTGCTTATGCGCCAATGACAGCACGGGTGTACAACAGGGGAGCTGGGTTTGACACAGGACCTCTAGACTTGAATAGGGGCACAATTGTCCGGAGGTGGAAATACAGACCTGCTGCTTCTCATAACAAGATCCCTCAGCCAGAGGTGACAGTGTTGACAATATATGCCATGTATAAAAAGCGTCTTGAAATTTTTCATGAAACTAGAAAGGTTGTCAAACTTTCAACACTCCAAGAAGGTGGATATTTATTTGTTCTCACTCACATTCCACTTAGCAACAGCAGAGCCTTTGGAAACCTGGCCAAAACATAGATCTTGCTTCTGTTGGGGGAATTGTTTTAATTAACTCCAAGGGGGTGAAGCTTGGAGCTGGAGGCTTCAGATAGAAGAAACTCTGTTTAGACAAAGGTGCCTGTCTTAGTCAGGGTTTCTATTCCTGCACAAACATCATGACCAAGAGGCATGTTGGGGAGGAAAGGGTTTATTAAGCTTACACTTCCATGCTGCTGTTCATCACGAAAGGAAGTCAGGACTGGAACTCAAGCAGGTCAGGAAGCAGGAGCTGATGCAGAGGTCATGGAGGGATGTTCCTTACTAACTTGCTTGCTTCTCCTGGCTTGCTCAGCCTGCTTTCTTATAGAACTCAGGACTACCAGCCCACAGATGGTACCACCCACAAGGGGCCCTCCCCCCTTGATCACTAATTGAGAAAATGCCTTACTGCTGGATCTCATGGAGGCATTTTTCTCAACTGAAACTCCTTTCTCTGTGATAACTCCAGCTTGTGTCAAGTTGACACACAAAACTAGCCAGTACAGTGCCCCAGAAAATCTTGATGAAAGATATCCAACCTTAGCAAAGACTCTGAGGGGTCAAAGGGCAAAGAATGGTTCCCACTACAGAGAATGATTTAGTCCCTGGAATAAGATAGCTGGAGAGTTCTCATGCTTGTGCAGTATTTCTGCTTTCTTAAACAATTTTTATCAGTTACTTTTGCACCACCGTGGCCAAGTATCAAAAAGAGTAATTTAAGGAAGGAAGGATTTATTTTGCCTGGGTTAGAGACTTCAATCCATGGGTGGATTGACCCAGGCAATTGGGTAGAGCAATGTAGAAAGTAGTTGAACAGGCCAGGTGCCTGATCAGGAACATTGTAACTAGGAGAGTCCCTGCGGGGTGGGTGGAAATTATCCTAGAGGACTGTGGGCTGCTCCTCTGCCTTTAACAGGTAGGATCCAGTTCTTGCTGCCAGGGAGATGTAGGAGAGAAGAAGGCAGAGTCAACATGACCAAGGCTCACTTCGAACCATAGCTACCTTCCATCAGACTGAGACTTCCAGCAGCAGAGGGACAATGGAAAGCTGGCATTGTCTTTGAGACAAAGGGCACTAAATTTAGGGATTCAGGGGAGTCAGGACCCCAGAGAATCAGGACCCTAGAGAGGCAAGGATGCTGTCCTCATAATCAAACATCAAAATGGAAGAACTTTGCACAGTCGGTTAGCTTGTGTAGACTCTCGGGAGGGTGAGTGCTTTCTCTGTGCCATTTTCTATGTCTGGGGGCTTGTGGAGAAGAACTCAAACCCCAGGAGACCTCACCCTGCAAGCCCCGCCCATCCACCTGCATTCCATATTGTCTTGTTCACCTTCACTCACTGTGAGGAAAATCCTCCATCGCAGAGGCCGTCATCATGTTGACACAATGCCACACACATCATTCCCATCCCTGAAAAAGTCCCCCCGCCAACCCCCCCCCCCCCGTAGGACCAGAGAACAGCCTGCAAAGACACCAGAAGCCAGAGACCTCAACTAGGAAGGACATCAGGTGCTAAACATACAAAAGGCTCACATCCTCTTTAGACATCCAAGTTGTGGCTGTGAACGGCAGAGTCCTGTTTCACACTCAACTGTCAAGTACATTAACCAGGACAGGAGAGCACCTTCAAAACCCAAAACACGGAGCCAAGGAATTAAGTCACTGAAATAGTGGGTTGTGCTTGAAGACGAAATTGAATACTTAATTTTTGTCTGTTGCCTACCAAGGCAAATTGCACAAAATAACTCAAAATGAAATATTTAATTAGCTGCTCTGAAATGGATTTGTTTTCAAGCTATTAATCTAATTAACACACCCAGCCTTCCCTGTACAGTACTGGCCTTATTCAGACGAAACCAGAATACAACTTATTTGTCTACTCATGTACATGGCTATCTCTAAGAGCCTCCCCCTTGTCACGCAGACTATTTTCTGCTCCCTTGCTTTCTGTATTATGCATTCATTATGAACAAAACAAAGTAAAGAAACCGCTCCAAATGAGGACCATTTGATGTTTTGAACTGAACAAGGGAAGGGCTATTCATCCGCTGTGCACTGCAGATGTGGCATCTGGATGCATGTACACATGCACACCAAATGAACAGCCCGCATAATCGTGACAATTATACTTTGCAATGTGCTCCCTTTTCAACTATTAACTCAGGAAGCTCCAAGGAAGAAGAGGGGGAGCCTTCCTTTTGCTTCTTTAAAATTTG
Source organism: Uromys caudimaculatus (assembly GCA_028551405.1). Lineage (NCBI taxonomy): Eukaryota > Metazoa > Chordata > Mammalia > Rodentia > Muridae > Uromys > Uromys caudimaculatus. Next base: position 43,249,339 of record CM052712.1, on the reverse strand, counting down.
CAGCTTTGTGGAATCTACCTGCTTACCAATAAATTTAAGACTATTGAAAATACGCTGTAATAAATTTACGGACAAAAATGATTCCCACTGAAAAATTATATAATGAACATTTCTGGAGGAAACAATTAGAATGGAGGAAAGCTAAGAGAACGCCAGTGCAATAGTGCCATCTAGAGGAAACAGTAGGGAACTACATAAACTTTTCTTTTTCTTTCTTTCTTTCTTTCTTTCTTTCTTTCTTTCTTTCTTTCTTTCTTTCTTTCTTTCTTTCTTTCTTTCTTTCTTTCTTTCTTTCTTTTTTATGCTTGGTTTCCTCCAAGCCAGTAAGGAAAGCATGACAAGCCTCTGTATATGATAATGATCGAGAAAGGGACTCTGATTTTTAAATGATTCAAATTCAAGACCCCGGGTCTTCAATTTTTCTTCACTTTCCTCAATGTAGAGAGACTGAACAGAGCACGCTAACCAGGAGCAAAATCAGAACTGGGGAATTCAGACCTCACCCTCTACTCCAGAAGGACTGAGCAGCACCAGTCTTAACATCGCCTTGTCTTTCTGTAGGCTCTCACTTCAGCTTGCTCAGGTAATGGTTTGAATGTGAAATCCAAATAGGCTTGGATGTTCTGCCTGGTACCCAGTTACTGGCGCTGTTTAGAGATGCGATGGGAACTTTGGGAAGTGAGGTCTAGCTGGAGGAAGTCCATTCACTGGGTGGGGGGGACACGGGGGCATTGTGCACTTGAACTAGATCTGTAGTCCTGTCCACCCCGACCTCCCCTTTTTATCATGAGGCAAACAGTTCTTCTACGACATAACGTCTGCTGCTCTACCCAATTGTCTGGACCAACCACTGAAGTCTCTAACATGGGCAAAATAAATCTCCCATCTCTTAAATTGCTCTCTTGGGTGTTTGGTCACAGTGACACAAAAGTAACTAATACAAATTCTTTAAGAAATCAGAAATATTGCACGTGCATGTGAAGTCTCCAGCTATCTTATTCTGGTGACTAAATCACTAACTCGGTAGTCTGAAGAAAGCGTGCCCGAAGGCCAGCTTTGGCTCACACAGCTAGCCTGTGACATTTAGAGTGTAAAAATAATGTGGTTTTTTTTTTTTTTTTTTCATGTACTGGTCAAACGAAAACAGAAGAATCCAGGTTTGTTACACGCGTAGGCATTTATCAAGTGAGGTTTTGTGCCGTGTTGAAATGCCAGTCTAGTCAGATAGGTGGTCCTCCCCTCTCTAATTCAGAGGGTGCAGGACTTAATGAAAATAATCTACTGCATGCAAGTTATCCCCCTGCCTCACCACATACTCTGAATCTACACCTGAAAATTCTCCAGCATGAATTGTGAGTGAAACAATGGAAGAGAAAGGAAGGGAAAGCAAACGCCAATAAGCAAGAAAATGGAAGAACAATCTCTGACTGAAACTGCCATATACCAAAAGGTTGCTGTAGTCCCGGTTTCATCACAGTCATAATGCACAAGGAAGAAAGTCAAAACAGGTTCCTGCAGCTCCTCAAAGAATCCTGATCTGCCCCTGCACAGCATTAGAGCTAAGATGGTTCCAAGGACACCAGTGAGACAGTGAAGAGGAACTGAGGCCAGGTTGGTGGCCCCTTTCCCAGTCTTCAGGGAAGTTCACCTGATTCAATCGCCTCTCACCCCCCATCCTCAGTCTTATTCCCACAAAACTTAACAGTGCCTACAACACAAAATAACCAAGAGAAGTTAAAGAAAAGGCTACACACTAAGCTGCCCAGTTCTGCACTTGTCTGTTAGCCAAATACATTGTTTCAAATAACCAGCAAAAGCCCTGCTATGCGGTCAAGGATACCCACTTTTCAGCATGGACCAATGTTACCCATGTTCTGTTCTACTTGCTGATAAAATAGTTGCAGATTTATATTATCACATGACAGAGGGAGCTAAAGCACACATATTATAAATCATTTAACTGATTCCATTCTTACTTTCCTGGCCATTTCCTCAAATTCATTTTTAAATTGTTTTTAAATTAAAATATATCAATCTTCCTTCCTTTCTCTCCTTCCAAGTTCGCCATGTGCCCCTCTCCTTTCCCCAGATGATATTCATAGCTTCTAGCCTCTTTTTTTCTTTAACTACTATTACATATATATTCATTGCTAATCATATAAATGCATCCTGCTTTGGTTGTTTGTTGCTTGTACGTATATGATTTCAGGGCTGACTCACTAGGTGTTGGATAACCAACCAGGGATGTATCCCTCCAGCTCAGTATTCTTTAGTCTTTGTCTTCGGGTGGGGTCTATGAGTTTCTCCCTTACATCTTAGCTTGTTGATCGATGTCATCCTTATTCAGGTCTTGTTTAGGCAGCCATGATAATGAGACTTCTTGGGTATAGCTTCTCTGACGTTTCTAGGAGACATCAGACATTCAGTTTTTCTCTCTTAGCTCTTATAATCTTGCTTTCCCACAATGCTCAATGAGTGCAGGCGTTGTGTTGCAGATGGATCAGTTGGGGCTAGATGATCAAGTTCTCTGAATTTTGATTGGTTGTGGGTTTCTTTGTTTGTTTGTTTGTTTGTTTGTTTTAATGGCATCCATCTGGTACAAAGAGAAGCTACACTCATCTGTGAGTATGATATTTAGAAGGCAGTTCAAATTATGCTTGTATAATAAAATGGCAGTTTTAGGTTCAACTTCAAGAGCCATGGCCTCACTGGCCAAAGATGATTAGTTAGGTTTCCAGGACCAGGTACCTTCATGTAGAGCTGACATTAAGTCCAATTAGAGAGCTTTTAGTTATCAACAAGATATAAATGCCAATGTTGTGCCCTTGGGGATTCCTCTCTCTCTCTCTCTCTCTCTCTCTCTCTCTCTCTCTCTCTCTCTCTCTCTCTCTCAAATCATTTTATTCATTTACATTTCAAATTATATCCCCCTTCCCGGTTACCCCTCCACCCATCCTCCCATCCGATCATCCCTCACCCCCTCCCCTTTGCCTCTATGAGGGTGCTCCTCCATCCATTCACCCACGCCTGCCTCACCCCTCTAGCATCCCCCTGTGCTGGGGAATCAAGCCTCCCTCCACTCGCATTGATGTCAGATAAGGTCATCCTCTGCTGTATATGTATCTGGAGTCCTGGCTCCCTCCATGTACTCTTTGGTTGGTGGTTTAGTCCCTGGGAGATCTGGGTGGTCCTGTTAGTTGATATTGCTCTTCCTATGGGGTTGCAGCCCCCCTCTGCTCCTTCAGCCCTTCCCCTAGCTCAGTCCCGGGTCCCAGTCTGATGGTTGGCTGCGAGCATCTGCATCTGCATTGGTCAGGTGCTGTGGAACCTCTCAGGGAACAGCCACACCAGGCTCCTGTCAGCACCCTGTGTTTGTTATAGGCAGAAAAATAAAGGATATTTAAAATTACATATGAGAGAGACTCTGGTCACAGTGATCAGGTAGCCAAGGAATCATGTTACAACTTGAATCTGAAGTGTCCCCCCACAGGCTCATGTTTTAAATGCTCCGTACGCAGCTTGTAGGACTATTTTGAAGGCTACAGAGCCTTTATGAAGAGCCTAGTTGCAGAAGTATACCCAACTCTAGGGCAGGCCTCATGCCCAAGAGTATCTGGGCAACATAAAACTAACTCAAGGGTATTCATGGCTTCTAGCCTCTCTTTCTTTAACTACTGTTACATAAATGTTCATTCATAAACATATAACTACATCTGGCTAGGTCTATATGTTACGTCTATGTATATGATTTCAGGGATGACCCACTTGGTATTGGATAACCAACTGAAGGGAGGAACAGCTAGTTTCCTGCAGTGTTCGATTTCATTTTGCTTCGCTTTGGCATTTTTGTCCTATTGTTGTTTGACCTGTTTATTTTTATGTTCACTTTTGTGGTTTTGTTGTTTTTGAGAGGGGAAGGGAGAGTACATAAAGTTGGGTGGACAGGAAGGTGGGGAAGATCTGGGAGGAGTTGGGAGAGAGGGAAAAACAATTATAATATATTATTTTAAAAATATATAATAAATAAGTGAATAGTGGGCCAGTAGGGGCAGATATTTGATGAATTATGCCTGCTTCAACATTGCACTATCTCCTTCCTGGTCCACACCATTTGAACAGCTGTCCCCTTGTGTTTTTGCTGCCACAGTCACTCTGCCATCAGAAATATTCTTTTTCCCATTAAGTTCTTTCTGTTAGAGATTTAGTCACAGAAACACAAAAGTAACAGAAAACTAATACCCAGAGTGAGATCATTACCATGACTAAAGCTGCCATGTAGTTCTTCAGCTAAGGAACTGGTTTACAGGAGAAGTGTGACCCCAGGCCCTTAATTCTTAAGAAAGAGCAAGCACACATTTTCTTTTAACATTGCAAAAGAATTCAGAGATCTGCCTCCTCTGTTAAGCACAGACAATAAGCTAGCTGGGTGGGACCCTGTCCTGAAGTTACTATTTCTACCACACCTGGGCCTGGACTCTGCGTCCCAGGCTGACCTTGAACTCAGGAATCTGCCTGCCTTTGTATTTCCCTGCCTTTGTATCTTTCTAACAAGCTGGCTCATGGTGCAGCTGCCTTTGTTCCTTTAGATTCATGAAGCCCCTCATAATTCATATTGCATCTGTAGTGGCTATTTCCGATTGTCAACTTGACTATATCTGGAGTGAATTACAATCCAGAATTAGAAGGCTCACCTGTGATCTAGATCTTGAGTCTGGAAGACACAAGTTTCAGATGTGGTGGTATACACACCTTTAATCTGGGCCATACCTGCTGCTGGAGACCCACATAAGGACATCAGAAGAAGGAAGATTCACTCTTCTTCACCTGCATGCCTTGTGGGACTAAGCAATTGCTAGATCCTCGGATATTCATTCACAGATGCTGCTGACCATTGTTAGGGAGTTGGACTACAGACTGTAAGTCATCAACAATTTCCCTTACTATATAGAGACTACCTATAAGTTCGGTGACTCTAGACAACCCTGACTAATACAGCATCCTTATATTTTTGCATAGTTGAGAAGTTATATGTTTTTAAGCTCGTAGTTTTAGAGTTCTTTTACACAGCCTTAAGAACTGCTCTGAAAGTCTCAGGGTTTACCATTTTGCTGAGACATAGCCACACTCTTGACTCCTGGACTCCTGCCGTTTCTAATTATCATGGAGTCATTAACTTTAACAGGGAGGACATTCCTCAGAAGGAAAGAGTCCTCCACTGCTAGAATTGTTTCTGGACAATATGTACATTATTACAGGAACAAGCCTTATGCCCACAGCACCTATCCACACTTGTGAAGGCTCAAGCCGGGTGTGGCCCTGTCTCAGGGGCAGAAACTATGTCACTCTGTCCCACCCAGGCCACACAGGACTTGGCAACCCAGCCCATTGATTCTGTTTCTCTTGGCCTGTGCATCGGGATGCAGCTATCAATTAGTGCTCGATTACCACGCGTGCCACCATGCTTCCTGCCGTAACAATGAAATAAACCTCTTAAACCATAAGGAAGCCCCCAGTTAAATGCTTTCTTTTATAAGAGTTGCCTTGACATGAGGTCTCTTCACAGCAATGGAACTAAAACAGAAGTTGGCACCAGTGAATGGAGTACTTCTGTGACAGGCCTGACCATGCTGTTTGTTGGAAGAAATTAGGAGACTTTGAGACTTTCGACTAGAAAAGTAGTTAGATTCTTTATGTTGTGCTTAATGGGACATTCTAGTTTTGTGCCAGGAAGTGTTCATGAGCCCCAAAGACCACCAAGGATCTGACTCCGAATTAATCATATTAGGATCTTTTTATTACAAACTCAAGTTTGGGCTTACTCACCACCAGCCCACAGGGCAGTTTGGTGAAGCAGCCCCAGAACTCTCATTGGGACAAGGTTTTATAGGAAATGGGAGCAAGTGATGGGGAGTGCATCCTGGCAAGTATCTAATTGAATGGCTATTATAAGGTGGGTGCTCTGAAGCAAAACCATGAACAATCACAAATGAAATTATCAGAATAATCTTTGATTGACTGTTGCTAGGAAGTAGCTAGGGAGTAACTCTGGTGTATGGGCCAAGGACAGGCCATGGGGTCCTTCCTGGGACTTGGGTGTAGCTTAGGTTCAGCTTTGGTACATTTTTAAGCTCTTTTTCTTTTAAGATGAAGTCTGGTCCCAAGATGGAATAGGGTTGGCCTTTCACTAGTAGACACATGGAAAACAATGATACAATTAGAACTGTTGGGGTACAATGCAGGAGGTTACAAAGGGGAAGAATGTTAGTAAGTGGCCTAGAGACCATTCAGTGACAAAAGAATGTGACTGCTTTTTGCACTTGTCCTAAAAATCTGCTGAAGCTAAATTAAAGAATTATGGACTAATAGCTTTGGCAGAGGACATTTGCAAACAACCTAGCATTGACTGTGTCATGTGATGTGGGGCAGTGGTCTGTGACAGGCAATCTGGCATCCGGTCTAGCACAGGTTAAACTCCCAGGCAATCCAGTGGGGCAACCCACAAGGGACCGGAAAGCATTTTGCCAACACTCTCGGGAGGCTTTCTGGCTCCTGTCAAGTACAACAACCCACAGTCTCCTGTAGAGAGGTCTGTCATGTGATGTTTGTCATGTGAGGTCTTCCCATACACCCCTCCTTAGGTAGAGGCGTGGCCACGCAGCCCCAAGCCATCCCCATGTTAATGAGACACCTAGAGACTTAGCTACACCCCTTCCCAGTTACTATATCTGCCTCTTCCCTGGGGGGGGTGGGGGGTGAGGAGATATGATTTCATCCATGCCACTCATCACAATATCAATAAACACCTTAGAATTATGGACTGTCTATTCATCTTGCCCCACCTTGGGAAGCGAGGGATCCGGTCTTCGATTAAGGAGCTGCATGTAATCTCTTGCCGAAGGCGCCCAGCATCTCAGCACTTCCAGGTGGTACCCATTCACTCAAGCTGAAGCAGCTAGTCAGTGCCACAAGCCGCAAACCAGCTTGTCTGCTGCACTCAGTGTCATCTGTGGTGCCCCAGGCTAGAGAACCCATGGAGACTGCTGCTGAGTGTTCCTGGGGAACGGCCACCCCTCCCCCACCCACCGGTAGGCCTCCACAAAGGCTTCCCACAGCCTGACCTACCCATCGGACTGTGGGCGTAGGAACTTGGCCATTTCCCCGAGTGTCCGTCCCACCCAGAGCCGCAGCACCTGGACGGACACGTGGGGCTTCTTTCTACCGCCAGGATTGTTCCCACAGTGTGACTACAATGGCCAGTCCTAATGAAGCTCTATAATGAAAAGAAGCAAACTGACCAAGGAAAAAAATACAAACTGTGCAATTTGAGGAGAAAAAGAACACCAGGAAATGTGATGAAACTAAATCCAGTGTTCAAGGAGATAAAAAAGTTTAAAGAAAAACTTGGTGCTAAATGAAATAAAGGGAATAATGACCTCTGGGCAAGACTCCACCGAGCTAAGCTTCCAACTTAGGAAAAGGAATTAAAGAAAAACCTAGGCAGTGAAGGAAACCAAGAACAAGATAAAGATGATGTAAATGTAATTTAAAGAGGGGGCTGGAAGAATCAAACAGCAGAATTTGGCAACTTTGGCTACATGGTTCTGGCTTTGGAGTTAAGAACACAAGGTGTTGTAGAATCTCCCTTTAGGAGATTCTAAGCTAAAGAAAGGCATTGAGGCTAGCCATGTTAACAGGGTGTCCCTTCACGAAGGCTCAGGATCACCATTGCATGAAGCTATGAAGGTGAAACCTGAATTTTGTTGGAGACCCCAAGATGTTAGCGATGCCAAGGAAAGCTGCGGACCAAGTGTGGAACCAGCCCAAGAGAGAGAAGTGTGCTGCAGTCAACAAAGCTGGAAGGAGTTGGGAGATCTGAAGAGTCCTTTGACATCAGACATGGAGATGCAAACTTTAGTGTTCCATGCTGGTTTTGGACTTGCTTTGGTCTAGTACTTCCTCAATATCCTCCCTTTTGGAGTGGAAATGTATATTATATACCATTGCACACTTAAAGTACGTGATCTGCTTTATTAGTGTGATTTTACAGGGCTTTACACTTAGCAGATTGTCATGAGTCTTAGAGACACTGAACTTTGGAGTTTTCTAATGTTTTACTTATTTTTATTTTATGTGCATTGGCATTTTGTCTGCATATATGTCGGTATAGGATCCCTTGAAACTGGAGTTACAAACAGCTGTGAACTGCCATGTGGATGTTGCAACTTGAACCCACGTCCTCTGGAAGAGGTGCTCTTAACTGTTTATGAGACATCTCTCCAACCCCCAAACTTTGGACTTTTTCAGGTGTTGAATCTGTGATAGACTGTGATATGGGAACTTTTGAGGTTGGATTGAATACATTTTTGCCTTATGATATGGTTACAAACCAATGGAAGTCAGAAAGTGATTTAAGTAGTGATTTAAGTAAGAATGTCCCTCATGGCCTCACGTATTTAAATACTTAGTGACCAGGGAGTAGAACTCTTTGGTAGGATTAGAATGGTTAGAAAGCGTGGCTTTGCTGGGGAAAGTAAGTTATTGGGGATGGGCTTTGAAGTTTTCAAAAGCCCACACTCAATCCAGTGTCTCTCTCTCTCTCTCCTGGCCTGTGGACCATGGTGTAGCCCTTAGCCACTCCTCCAGCACCATGCTTGCCACCATGATCCCCACCATGGTAATGGACTAAACCCCTAAAACTGTAAGCAAGCCCCCAGTTAAATGCTTTCTTTTATAAGTTGCCTAGTTCTCTTCTGACACCACCAAAACAAGGGTGCCTGTTACGAGTGGCAATCTCCCACTGTATCTGTGACTACTCTTATTCTTAAAAGAATAGTTTGGTCAATCCCCCTTAAGTAATGAATAAGATTTGGGAATGGGGGTCTGGAACAGTCTGTTTCATGATGTGCTTCTTACGTCTTCCTCCCTTACTTATTAGTTTTTTAAATTAATCAAATCTTAAGAACCTCACGTCTTCCACTAAGGTCTCACCTGTATAGTATTATTATGGTGATTTTTCTAAAACCTTCAGTTGCGTCTGCATCTTATTCCATCCCACCCGGAGTTAAATTGTGTTACATATGCACTGGACGTTGTCTTGAAGAGTGCATCCTCTATGACTGCTGTGTTATGATTGACATATATTTTATTTCACATATAAATTCTAAGATAGTTGCTGCTTATGGTGCCTTTTACTATGCTCTGTGGATCAGAATTTTATCTGACAGAATTTCTTATGGTAGAGTAACATTTAGCATTTCTTATGGTGAAAGTCTGCTGACAACAAACACCTAATTTTTGGCAGTTGACTTTTTCTCCCCCATTGTGGGGATGTCACTGAGTTGTCTGGACTCTTTTGGTTCCCATCAGAAGTCATTTGGCAAATGCATTATTTATTTCACATCGGCTCTAACTGGTTTTGGTTTGTTATTTTTTCTCATGGCTTGCTTTCAAGTTTTTACCTTTATCTCCAGTTACAATAGTGCTTATTGTACACTGGTATTTTTTTTGTAGTGTACCATTTTCATATGAGCATGTATTGAACTTTTTCTCTTCCTTTTGACCTTTTATTTATACTAGGACTTCATCAAATTCACTATGGGTCAAATATAGCTGTAAACAGGCAAACTGCAGGTATTTTCAATCTTTACATAATGCCTATGTTTGCTTTCATGCTGTAAAAGTCATATGTGAACAAAGTTTGCACCAGAGACCCATGTCATTTTGGAGAAGAAAAAAAAAGCTTGATAACCCATATTATTCTTCTACAAAAGTGAAACAATATATCAGTGATATGTTTTTACTGACCCCTCAAATTCAGGAACAAATACTTTTTTTTTAAAACCAAGTCTCTTAGAGCTTGAAAACTATTATTATTATGTTCTTTTATTGTTGTATATATGGGTGTTCTGCCTGCATACATGTATGTGTGCTGTGTGTGTGCAGTTCCCATGGATGCTAGAAGAGAGTCAGATGCCCTAAGGTTGGAGTTACAGAGGGTATGAGTTGCCATGTGGTTGGTTGACACAAATCCTACTGTTTAAGATTAAACTATGCCTGATATTAAAAATCACAAAATAGAAAGCCTATGACCAGCCTACCAGAACGCTATGGTCATCATAGGAAGCAGTTACTGTGGGAGGCTATGTAGACGTGAGATATTCAGGTGGCATGAAGCTACCCTTATGCAGCGGAACCTACAAGGAGAGGTAGCCTCACCTTCTGTAGCTAGATGAACCTATCACCTAAGAATTACTGGTCGCTCCACCACTATGGATATCAAGTGGCCCAACCTCTAGATCTACCTATCTGCTGTGCAACCACTAGAGACAATAGAACTCTAATGCACCAACACAGTGCCTTGAGCCCCACAGTTCCATCCCTCCAGCATAATTTACCGATACCACAGGCTTGAAAGCACTGACGTTTGTCCTCCTGGAGATATTTCAGTGTTCTGTTTATTTCTCCCATTTCTCAATGCACTTAAGACCCTGATTGTTCAAACTGTGAAGAAGCATGGCGTAACCTGCTCAGCTTATAGGCCACAAAGGTAAGCAGAGTCACTGGAATTTCTAAGTATGCCATGAAAACATAACAAAACATTTCTACAAAATACTAACAAAAAATATGGCACTCGGTTGGTCTGGGTTCTGCACTCCCATAAAATGGTAGGGAGGACAAAAGGTTCCAACTTCAGCTGTCCCCACCCATCACCTACCCCATCCACCTGGCGGACTCCAAGTTTAGAGAAACGTGACTCTA
>CM052712.1:43194194-43238081 GCA_028551405.1 Uromys caudimaculatus | reverse complement strand
TGTTAATCTTAAGAAATTCCACAAAGCTTTACATAGGACCTATCAACTTAAAAGTCAATATGAATTGTTATGTCTAAAACAGCTTGAGTCAGAGCTGACCACCAGGCAGCACTTCCTGCATCTACAAATGAACAAATTATGACATTTGTGGGGTTGTTTTTGGTTTGTTTTTTTTTTTTTTTTTCTTTATAAGCTGAGAGACCAAATCTTTTGGGTTCAGATTCCATCTTAGAGAACCAAACCTAAGGTTGAACTCAAGTAAACTAACAGACAAACCTAGCACCAAGTTTCCAAGCTACCCCCTAACAAGACCTGCATCTCCAGGTTATACACCCCCCCCCCCCAACAAATCTGTTTCCCAGGTTACAAGCCCGCCCCTGGCACTTCACTTCCTAACAACCACCAATCAGGAGGAAAACACAAGTTTATGGTTTGGCTCCCAGCACCAGCCAATTATCTTAAAGGGCATAATGACCATCCAATCAGATCTATACCAGGCTAGATGCCCCCTTTCTGCTTCTATAAATGTTTGCCTGACACTAGGCTCAGGGCTCCACCTTCCTGCTGTGTCAGGGTTGGCGGGGAGCCCAGCTCCAGCTTGAATAAAGAGACACTAATGCAATTACATGGGATTCAGTTCCTTGGTGGTCTTATGGAGTTCACAAACATTTTGGCACAACAAAACCTTCCCTGAGAAATGTTTAATGTCATAATTCAGATAATTCAGAGCTCTGTCCCTGATTAGTATTAGGGTGTGCATTCAATAAGCCATCCCTGTCTGACTGATACCCATGTCCGTGTGGTTTGTGGAACAACTCACAGACTCCAAGTCTCTGAGGCTTCCTGCTTCTGTCTGCTAACCTAGGCCTAGTCCTGGAAGCTCCTAGCCTCCGTACAATCCAACCTAGGCTCTGTCTTTATCTGTCTAGCTTGCTCTCTCCTTAAGCTGTCTGTAAAACTCTCCTTATAAAACTGACGCCCAAACCCCTGTTCTGCACTGCCCCTCAAGTAGCTTCATTTCCTCTCTTCTCATGAGAGTTGGACAGATCCTATTCTGTCAAATCTTTCTCTGATTCATCACTTTGTCTGCCACTCAATTAGATATCACTTTCAAACATGGGTGCTTCCTTCCACAAACTTACTTTACCTTCATTGTTTGAGATTAAAGGAGTGTTCTAAAAGCATGTCTGTATTCCAGCCAGAAGGATTAAAGGTGTGTGCTAAGGGTTGAGCCACACCACAGCTAGGTTTCTTTCCTTAAATAACACAATCTTGGGGTTCACAGTGTGACCAAATATCCATTGTTGTATCTTTTCCTCTTCTTTCTTTTTCTCTTTCTTTCCTTTCTTTCTTTCTTTCTTTCTTTCTTTCTTTCTTTCTTTGTTCTTTTGTTTGTTTGTTTGTTTGTTTGTTTCTTTTTCTGCTAGAAAAATTTGGTTTCTACTATCTGGGTAGAACTGAAGATTGAGCCTTCAGAATTAGGCTTCTCATTAAGAAGATCCTGAAATAAAACTGAAGGGAATATTCAAACCAACAAGTGCTTAAATCCCAACACAGACGCACAAGGAATGTGAAAAAAACAAGGCAACACAATGTCTCCAAAAAAAAAACCCAAAACCCATAAATCTTCAATTATAGAATTGAAGATATTGCAGTGTTTAAAGTGGCAGACAATTCAAGAGTCTACTTATAAAAATGATCAATGAGCAATGAGCAATGTATCAAGTAAATCAATTCCATACATAGGTAACAATATCAGTAACACAGATCATAGTGATATGGATATGAAATTCATCAAGAAAAATTAAATTTTGGGCACAAAGAAACAGAAATGTTTAAATAAAAATTCAACCAAATAAAAACAGTGGAAATGTCATCAATGAATTACAGCAATAAGAAAGCAATCTCAGGAGTGGAAGATTGAGGAAATAATGCACTCAGAAAAAAAATTTAAAGCATGAACACAAGTTCCAAAAACTCTAGGATATTATCAAGAAAAGAAATCTAAGAACCCATGGAGAAGGAACTAATATAAGAGGAAAAAAGATATAGAAAATCTATTAATGAAATCATAGGGACGGAAATTCCCCAAACGAGGGAAAGACAGTTATCCAAATACAGTGGGTTTAGAACTCCAAACAGACATGACCAGAGGGGGAAAATGTCTCTTTGATAGTCTATAGTCTAAATATTATTGCCCATAGATTTGTGTTGTGTTCAACTCTGGTCAGAGAAACTTCTTTTTGCAGTTAGTGGTGACTGATGAAAAAAAAATCTAAAACTGTATAACTGAAAATGAATGTTCAGTTAGAAGAACAAATGAATGAAAGGGAAAGAGAGAGAGGGAAGAACAAGAAGGAGGAGGAAGGAAGAAAAGAAGAAAGGGAAAGAAAAAAGAAAACACTAATTGAACTAACAAGAAAAACAAGTGAAAAATGGTAGGAATCAGCAAAGCCCTGTCAGTACAACTCTAAATATAAATGGTCTTAATTCTTCAATTAAAAGATGGAAATGAGCTGATTGAGTTTAGAACAAAAGCCATAGGATTTTCTAATAGAAAAACATTTCACTGGCAAAGATATACATAAAGTGAAAGGAATATACAAACAGTGAAAGTGGAAGAGTGAGCTACAGCTACATTTAAGTATACTTCAAACCAAAATTGGTCAGAAGCAATAAAGAGGATTGCTACATTAAGAAGAAACAATCTACCAAGATGATAGAATAATCACAAATATATATGTACCAAACATTGATACACCCGACTCCATAACCATTACTGGACATAAAAGGACAGACAGTTCAGACATATTAATAGTGGGTGTTTTAGTTAAGGTTTTATTGCTGTGAAGACACACCATGATCATGGCACTGGCAACTCTTCTAAAGGAAAACATTTAATTGGGGCTACCTTTCACCTACAGAGGTTTTGTCCATTATCATCGTGACAGGAAACACAGTGGCATGCAGGCAGACAGGGTGCTAGAGAAAAAGCTGAGAGTTCTATGTAGATTGATCCACAAGCAGCATAAGACTGTGTGTCACACTGGGCATAACTTGAGCATATGACATCTAAATGCCAGCCCCCACAGTGACACACTTCCTCCAACAAGCCCACACCCATTCCAATAAGGCCAAACTATTCCTAATAGTGCCACTCCCTATGGGCGAAGCACCCAAACATGCAAGTCTATGGGGGCCATATCTATTCAAACCACCACAGTGGGCAACAGCAATTCCCTCTCTTATCAATAGATTACCCAGAGCCTCTTCCCCCAAATCAAGGAAACTTCAGGGTTAAACTCAACCACAGAGTAAATGAACTTAATATCTATAGAGTATTCTATCCTATAGATGTGTATTTTTTCTTTTAAATGATCATACTTCGGGGCATCATATTTAGGCACGTCTATCTGAAAGAATGTTTAATATTTAAAGTAACTTTCTTGTATCTTATCAGATTATGATTGGAACAGAACTGGACATCAACAGCAAGTGAAACTACAAAGGCTACACAAATACATGAGCTAGACTAGTATACTCTTGATTCATCTGTGATCAATGAAGAAACCAGAGAGGACAGTAAGAATTTCTAGAATCAAATAAAAATGAAAATACAACTCATCAGGCTCTTTGGGGACACACCAAAGGTAGTTCCTAAGAGGAAACTTTAGAGTTATAAGTGTTTAAGTTTAGGGAAAAAATAACAAAGATCTCAAATAAATAATTTAAGTATATACTTCTAGGTCTTATAAAAACTTGAACAAGCCAAACACTAGTTCAATAGAATGAAAGAAACAATAAGGATCAGAGCATAAATTAAGTGGGTACTAAAAGGGAACAATAGAACCATTGGAAAAAAGTTGTTTTTTGAAAAGATATATATAATAAACAAACTCTTAATGAAATTAATAGGCTAGGAAACATATTAATAAAGTTAGACATGAAAGGCATCTTACAGCACATTCCATAAAACCCCAGGAGCGCTGACGAGTATGTTGAAGACTTTTCGAAAGCTGGGTGCTTAGAAGGAATAGATTAATTCCTAGACACATGTGCACTACCAAATTTAAATCAAGAAGATACACCCAGCTTGAACAAGTCTTCTAACAAAGAAAAGCTGGGGACCAGATGGACTCATTGAGCATTCTACAAGACTTTAAAGAACAAACAGCAATGATCTTCAATGTACTCCAGAAAACAAAAAGGGAGGGAACACCTCCAAATTACCATATGAAAACAGTATTACTCTGAAGCCAAAGCCAATAGTACCTTTATACTATAAAACAGTGGTTCTCAACCTGTAGGTTTTGACCCTTTGGGGGCCAAATGACCCTTTCACAGGGGTTGCCTAAGACCATTGGAAAACACAGAGATTTATATTATGATTCATAGCAGTAGCAAAATTATAATTATAAAGAAACAGCAAAAATAATTTTCTGGCTGGGGGGTCACCATAATATTAGGAACTGTAATCAACATTATACTAGAAGAGGAAAACCTGAAAGCATTTCCTTCTAATCAGCAACAGAAGATGGGTTTCTACCTTTGCCATCCTTATTAGGATGACTGGTCACAGTGAGAGCTTTAAGGCAAGAGGATGAAGCGGTGCAGCAGACAGGCAAGCAAGAAGTCACATCATCCCTGTCTGCAGACAATATGACCCTGCTCTTCCAAGACCCTAGGGGATACAAAATAACCCCCTTAGAAATTATTTTTAAACTTCAGTGAAGAAGCAGGATAAAAACAAAAATCAAAATGCAAAAGTCAATAGCTTTTCTAGATGTCAATAATGGACTTTCTAAGAAAGAAATCAGGAAAGAAAATTTCATTCACAATAGCTTCAAAAGTAAAGTACCTAAGAATAAATCTAAAAAGGTGGAAAGACCCCATGATGTAAATTCAATGCACACACAAAATAATAAATAAATAAAAGTAATTGAAAAATATGCTAGAAGACTAGAAGATGGAAATACCTACCTCCCATCTGTATAGATTGACAGAATTAACGTAAAAAGAGCCGTATTAACAAAAGCAGGCTACATATTCAACCTCACCAAAACCCAATGACATTCTTTATTCTACACAGAATTAGAAAACGCAATCTCAAATGTATATGAAATAAAATAAGATCTTAAGGAGCCAAAGCAATTCTAAGCAGAAAGACCAATTCTAGAAGTATCATAATACCTGATTCAGATTATACTACAGAGCCACAGTAGTAAAAGTAGAACGGTACTGACACAAAACCAGACAAATAGAGCAGTGGCAAAGAGGGCTCAGAAGTAAATCTACAAACTACAGATATGTGAGTTTTGACAAAGAGGTTGAATACATAAGAGAAGAAAGCTTCCTCCCAAAATAGTGCTGGCTGAAATTAGGTGCACGTGTAGAAGAGTCCCCATGAATGACTATTAAAAAAAAATGGATTTCATTTTACCTTAATGTAAAACTAAAACTTTTTGTCAACTGCTAGAGGAAAATATAAGTAAAACAGCTCAAAATACAGCCATAAAGAACTTTCTGAAAAGAGCTTTAGTGGCTTAGGAAATAAAAGCAAGAAACTGACAGAAAGGGGTCGCATGAAATTCCAAAACTTCCAAACATCAAAGGAAACAATGAGCAGAGGAAAGAGACAGTTATAGAATGGGAGAAAATATTTGGCTACATCTGACAGGGCATTCATATCAAGAACACAAACATGCAAATAGCAAATGTCCCCAAAGTAAATTTATCCGATAACAAATGGATAAACGAATTCAACACTCAACACGCTTAGCTATCAGAGAAATGTGAAATTAAACTACATTGAGATTGTCACATCCTATTCAGGCTGACTACCAAGAAAACAGGTGACAATGAACCCGAGTAAGAATGTAAGAGCCCATATGCTCTGCTGGGAATGAATGACACTAATTCAGTCACTCTGGGAATCAGCATAGAGGTTCCCCTAAAAACAAAACCTGAAAAGAGAACTACACACGATCCAGCTAAGCCTTCCTAGGTATTTACCTGAAGGAATCAACACATCAGAGAGATGCCCTCACTTCATGTTTATTGCCATGCTAGTCACAGAAGCCAAGATATAGAAACATTCAGATAAACACAATATTGGCTGTACACATACAAATGGATTTTATTCAGCTACAGTGAAGATGAAATTATGTGATTTTGTAATTTTTAGGGAAATCTATGGAATTGGATATCATGCCAAGTGAAATAAGCCAGACTAAGACATTTTCTCTTTGGCAGAATCTCAATCTCTTCTTCTCCCCCCGCCCCCCCTGTGTGTGTGTGTGTGTGTGTGTGTGTGTGTGTGTGTGTGTGTGTGTGTGTGTGTGTGTGACCAGAAGAGAGGAAGGGTACAGAGTGAATATGGTTCAAGTACAGTGATATACATGTATCAGAGTCATAATTAAATCTACTTATGAGCTAACTGATAGAAGCTAATAAAGAATGGGGAAAGAGGAGGTTTGAATTTGAACACGTTCATAAGAAGCCAACTATTACTCAGTATGGAGATTTGGTGATGTGGTAATCACAGAAACAGGAATGGGAGCTCGTAATGAGAGCAGGATCAGAGCTAAGGAGCACACCAGCAGCACAAATCTATTGTGGGAAGAAAGGCATGCAGAGAAAGCCACAGATGACTGTACTGATGCACTGTGTAGCTCAGGAAAGACAACATGGTAGGCAAGTGTATAGATGATGAACACAGGGAATGTGAGAGATGCCAAGGGAGCAGGATCCAGGACAAGTATGCATCAAGAGGATCAGACGGTGGTGGCCAAAAAGGACAGGATGGGATCGGAAATAAATCTGTAAGTACAGTCTGTTGGTGGTGACCGGCTCCCAGGCAGCATGAGGCTTCCTTTCAGATTTTAAGGTTTGGGGATGGGATCTGGGGACAGGCTTGGAGAGATGACTTCACTGAGGAACATCAGTCAAACTCTGGGATAGGAGCAGAACTCGACCTTGCCTTGTCTGTGACTCAGAGCTAAATCCCACAAGGAAGTAACCTGCTAGGAACCCAGCATGTTGAGAAAACTTTCACACACGCCAACTCATCTCACACCATAGCAATGAAGGACATCCCACTTTATAGATGGAGAAACAGCCCCAAAGGATTTGTCTAGTAACACAGGTGGGAAAGGTTGGAGTGTGCTCGGGGCTATCGGACCCCAAAGTTACTTTCCTAATTAGTATAGCACACAGACTAAGGAAGGAGGACACAGGACTCGGA
This sequence comes from Uromys caudimaculatus, assembly GCA_028551405.1. NCBI lineage: Eukaryota > Metazoa > Chordata > Mammalia > Rodentia > Muridae > Uromys > Uromys caudimaculatus. The sequence goes on along the minus strand of CM052712.1, from coordinate 43,230,838 downwards.
TGGAAGTGGAAAAGAGCATTGGCCAATTCATTAAAACATGCCTTCAGGTATCTTTAGTGTCCAAATAGGAGGGGAAAAAAGGAGCAAGTGTTATTAAAAGCTATTTTTGCAAGTAGTAAATCCATACCAATGTCTACATGAAAATGTGAGATAAAAACAATGACAGTCCACAAAAGAAACAGATTAGGAGCAGGGAGAAAACCTCAGGGTCTTTTCCCGTTATCTGTAATTGTTCTGGCCAGAATGCTCTTTCCAAGCCTGCGCCAGTAGCGTGATTGGAGAGGGTGTGGGGTGCACACGGCAGAGGGCTCTTTTCCTGCTATCTGCAAGGCTACCTCACTTTCTTTGTGTCTTTACTCGGACTTAACGAAGGCCTTTATGACCATCTCACTTGAACCTGCAAACATCCCCTTGAACATGACAACCTTAGCACGGATTTCCTTCATCTAACACATCACACACTGCAATTGTTTATTGTCTTGGCCAGTGTAAGCCAGACCTGGGGAGGGCATAGGCTTTTTTTTTTTTTTTTTTACATTTGCAGCATCTGGAATGTTCCTTGAAACATAGTGCATACTTAGGTTGCTCTTGTGATCTTTGAGAAATTAGTTTCAGTACCACCCTGTTTGAGATGTCAACATCTACATGTTTGGGAGTTATAGTTACACACACACACACACACACACACACACACACACACACACACACTTACTTCTTGGTATTTTAAGTAAGTTTGTGATTCTGTGCATTCACAACTATTCTGGAACTAGGCATATAAAAGTCTAAGGCAATTTGGAAGAAAAGCATCCATTCTTCGTACTAAGCTTATTTAGTCACTGCTCATTACTCTGGCTCTAAAAATATTTCTTCATGAACATACATTGGTGACTCCATGCCACAGGGCTTGATGCTTAGACATATATTGGATATCCTTGAAGACTTTTCTATTACTAATTAAATTCATGAAGGCCCTAACTACTTGGAACTTGAAGGTAGCAATAGTGCCTGTCACCCATTTATTCATTCATCAGACACGATGCATTCAGTTTCTAAAGTGTCAACCATTTGGAGCTAAGAAAGGCATGTTCCTGCATTTATGTAATTCAGTCTATCAGGTCAACAAGTAGACATATTGTACTGACACATCAAGGTTAAGTGGAAAAACTATGACATGCACCTTTCTCCTTCCCACCTTTTCCATGGTCCATACTCAATGTTATTTCCGGGTTCATTTTCTAACCTTCAAAGGCCAGAGGTGGCCTCTGGCACAGCAGTTCAATACTGCACCCAAGCCTCATGCTCTACCTTCAGTCCCCTTAACGCCTCCCACTTTCTGGTTACAAGAGACATATCATCAATGTCAATAGCTTTTTCATGGAAAAGAATCAAATACTCCACACACTTGCTTTGAAAACTCTTTCAGCCTACATGCTGGTACTTCTTTAACGTTGGGGCCAAGGGCTGGTATGCCAGAGCTTCTATCATTTTTGTACATAGGAAAAGGTCTACTTGGACATTTGAGTTGAGATACTTCAATTAAAGAAAGGACACTCAGAGAATACAGAGTATGAAGAGAAGTGCAACACTCAACAGCTGCGTGTAACAAAACTATTTGACATTCAAGTTCACTCAAAGAGATCAGCTGTTTTGACCCAGGTAGAAGCTTCTAAGGTTGGGCTGTTACAGGCAAGAAGATGCCTGGAAAGAGCAAAAGCCCGGCTGCCACTTACAGGACTGGAGATCCCAGCAGCTCCACTGCTGCAGCCCACTGGCATGCACCTGCCTGCAAGTTTCTGTAGGCAAAGACAAACTGTCTGCCTCACCTTAGCTTAGTCTCTTCCCTTACTTCTGGAGGCTAATACAGTCGGGTTCAATTCAGTAAAAACTGCATTAGCTTGCTGTGAAATCCAGCAACAAGGACTGTGTAACTCCAAAGAGGACGCTTGGCATTGGCTTCCAACTGGTCACAACCACAAAATCACTGTCTAAACTGAGGCCGCTCCACTATGTCACAACTGAGTCTACAGTGAATATGGGCTTTAGAGGCTCTTTGGAACTTGTGAGACTTGAAGAGAACTCTAGGAAAGCCCAATCTTAGACAGAGCTGAATTCCTGAAACTTGGTCTGACGTCTACTGGACCCTAATTCATTTGAAATCAGCTTATACCTACTCAGATATCCCTGAAGGACAGTGCCTTGTAGACTTGCCCATGATGACTGGTGGAAGAAATGTTTTTTTAGTCAGTACTCCCCAAGGCTTATATGAAATGGCTCAGAGGCTGTTTTGGACCATTTACCCTCATTGCTGTTAAATGCTCTGCTGGAGCTTGGTAAGTAGAAGATTGTGTGCAGACACCAAACCAATGGGAGAGTTAAAACTACCTTGCTCTTGGGCCTACGTTAGCACCACAGCCAATCTCTCCATGTCTCTGACAAAAGAACACCACTGAATTATCTTTGATGTATTAACTGCTATGAAATAACTCCTCTTTCCATGAGCCTCTAGCTCCTCAAAAGTCACTATAGATTTCTAGCATGTGAGGATTTCTGTCTCTTCTATTATATATTGGGTTCCTTTATAGCAAGCACCTGTAATATCAGTGTTCACAATTGGGGGTTCTCACAATGCTCGGCATAAGGTAAACTATTGTAGTCGAATACATCTTCAATTATAATAGTTTAGATGATCCTAGGGGCTAGGGAGATGGCTCACTGGGTAAAATGTTTGCTGCACGAACATGAATCTGAGTTGAGACTCCCAGCATCCATGTGAAAAGTCAGAAGCAGCAATGCTAGCCTGTAATTCCAGTGCTGGCAGCCACAGAGAGCAGATTCCTGGGGTCTGCTGAACAGCCAGTATAGTTCAATCTGCAAACTTCAGGGTCAGTGAAAGATTTTGTCTCAAAAAACAGAGAGTGATGGATGAAGAAGATAGCTGACATTACTAAGTTCTGCCTCCTACAGGGCATGTACATGCATGTGTACATCAAGGAGCACCCACATGCACAAACATGTGCTGAGGAGGAGGAAGGGGAGGAGGAGGGAGAGGAGGAGGAGGAGGGGGAGGACAAGAGGTCACCATTGCCTCTATGTTCTTGTTTACCTACAACATTGAGGGGAAAATCCACCTCAGCCATAGAAACAAAGTTAAGACTCTGAACAGAAGATCAGTAAAACTAAAATTTAAACCTAGTTTTTCTTATACTTACTTTTAAGATAAGGATAAACAATATATCTATTTACAAAAACTAGTTTCATTGCTAAATAAATCACATTCACTGTTTGAAGGAAGCATTGTAAAAATAGTTAGAAAAACATTAGATTCTTAAGAACTTAATGAGCAAAAAACACAAACAAGCAATTCACTAACATGAAAAATACAGGCTAACAAAACAGTAAAAACTGTCCCATCTCTCTCGACGTTCTTTTTCTATGAAGTTAGTGAAGCTTTATCAAAACGGCAGTTCAGAAATCAGCAAGCGAAAGGTTACTCACACTCAGTATCTTAAAGAGAGGAAGTGAACATTGCTTGAGGCCAGTGGTTCTCAACCTGCGGGTCGTGACCTCTTTTCAGGTCAAATGACCCTTTCACAGGGGTCACCTATCAGATATTTACATTATGATACATAACAGCAGCAAAATTACAGCTATGAGGTAACAAGGAAAAGAATGTTACGGCTGGGGATCACCACAACATTTATCTGTATCTGGGTTGCAGCATCAGGAAGGCTGCGAACCGCTGATCAAGGTAACGACACCTTTCTAATATGACCCCTGTAGTAGGTGTGAGGCAGTGTGAACAGACGCATACACTCATATGCACACAGATGTGAGCTAAAATAGCCTTCACAGTTTGCTATATACTTCCTTAAAATACATGGTCAGAAATCGTGTTAATGAGAATTTACACAGTGTTATTTAGACGTTAGGAAGAGTGATCTCTACCACTTACCATGCATCTACAATGTCCTAAAGTTCTGGGCTGTCTGGTCATGGGGAAAATGCTGATTTAAAAAAGAGCCTTATTTTACAGGTTACTATAAAGATTGAATTAGAGTTATATTCCAGAGTTTTAAACAGCGCCTAGTATAGGAAGTACTCAACAAATATCAAATGCTATTACTCCACATGTAATAAATTTGGCAGTAGCCTAAAGTTGAATGACAGATGTTTTAAGTGATTGCATATTATGTATTATAATGTTAAGTAACATATTAATGTTTTAAATAGTATAACACTGAATGACAGAAGATTTTAAAAGATTATAGTAAATCCATACAGCGTCATATGATTAGATGGTCACTAAAATGTTGTTTGCAAAGAAATTTTAATGTTGGAGAAATTCTTGAGTTAAAAGTGAAATTGCATGATATAAACACGATTTCAATTATGTAAAACACATAACTATTTAGAAAAATATCTAGCAAAAAGCACACCAAATAGTCAAAAGTTTTAATACTGGAATTTGACTCTCATGCTGTTGTTTTCTTCTTTGCATCTCACTATCAGGAATCTTTCTCTTTTTACAAGAAGGAAGAACCAGGAGAACATGAGTTTGAAAGAGAAGAGGAAGGTAATGTATGTAAAACTTACAGAAAATGTCTAACGCTTCATATGTGATGTAATACAGGAACCACGGTGGCTTTCCAAAACTAGATTCTTTTCTCTTAATTTCTGTTCTGTTCCAAATGCTGTTATTAATGCAAATAAATATCACACCATGCAACAGTAAACATCCCTTGGTTGGACCTGTTTATAAAAGTGTAATCAAGTACATACAATACACACCTTTCCTAACACCACCCCTACTCAGCCCAACCTCCCCTAGTCCCTACCTGGTTCTGACCCAGAACGCCCTACCAACCCTGGCTAGGAGCAATCTCGCAGGCCACAGCTTCTGTCGGCGCGCTCTGTGCCCCGGTAGCTTTGACTTTGTCTATCCATCAAACTAAAGAGCACCTATTTCTGTTGCAATTTCCAAAGAGAACACCTCTGGTCCAGCCGTGACAAAGACAAAACATCCTCTTTGGTCTGAAGGTTTCCTGGATGCTTTCCTTCCAGGAGAGGTCCAGAGTGGTCTCTGAACTCCACCTTTCATGTTAACTTACCTTCTCTGTGCAAAGCATCTTCATTTCAGACAGACAGCTTCTGTTCCTAGGAGCTGATTGGTAGTCATCGGCCCCAGTGAGACCCTGACAATTGTAACAACGGGACTAATGGAAGTAAATAATCACAACTCACAAGAGACTTTGAGATTTAGATTCTTAATAAAGCATTCCTTTTACGCAAATCTCGAGGGAACTTCTTATTCATCAGCATTCCCAGATATATGGCACTGAGTTAGATATGATGTGTATTAGCCAGTTCCAAAAACATTCTAGTTAACATGTATCAGTTTTCACCCCACAACCCATCTTCATTGCATTTCCAGAGGATTCTGACTGAGGTCTTAAGAGCTGAGGAAGCAGAAACTAGACGTGCATTGTTGGTCTGTGCGATACTGCTCCTAGGCTACTCTCAGACTCGCCTGTCTAACCAGTTCCTAACTTTACAAACTCATTCAACACAATCTAAATGCACCATAAGTTTATATTTGTTAATCTTGATAGGAGAACATTTAAACATCTCAAACTACATAAAAATATGACAAACAGTATAAAACAAAGAAATCTGTTGACAACTTAGTTCCAAAACATTGCTATTTCCTGTACTGCAATTAAGCAGACAGCGTACATGGCTCTCCAGGAAACAGTGCTTTTAGTGGAGTGTTATCAACAAAAATCAGCACAATCCCACACAATAATGTCTTCCATTTATTATCTTTTCCACAGTACAAATTTTTCACAAACCATAAATTCTTTGCATTTATTCAAAGTCTGTAAACAAGTGCCTGAATCCCCACACCCCGACCGCAGTTTAAGCGTGTGAATGTTGTAAGTCCTCAATCAAGTTTTACTCTTCCACTTGTATAAGGAATCAAGAGCCTCCCGTCTTTACATTATTTATAGTTTATCATACAGCCTGCAGTGCAGTGAATCACAGTGAAAGCCCTGGGGAAAACAAAACAACATGGTCTTTACAGCAGGACTTGAAACTTTATAATAATAAATGCATCGGAGGAAGCATCCCATAATAAAAGTGTGGGTTTTTATTTCCAGAAATCAAGTCAATTAGAAACCCTAGTTTCTACTTAAAAACCCATTTTATCTAAAAGTGAAAACTGTCCCCTATCCACAGTCATTTTATAAACTCTATACAGTTTTACTTGCAGAGATTTTTTTTTCCAGTCTGGAAAACAGTAGTGCAATCAGTTTTACTTCTTTTAAGTTATTTAGTCCATGATGGAAAGAGCTCTGTGGAAAGATAAGAAGATATTCTGGTAAACAAGAAAATTTTGCAAGCCCATGCTGGCTTACAGTCCATTAAAGCTTGTAAGTCCATAGCGGCTTTCAACAGAATGCTGTGTATACATGACTAACATCAATGCAGAAATAAATAGGCGGAAATAACTGTCAACTGCCTCCTCTCGATGACTGTTCAGTAATATCTGACTTGATGAGTTGATTTCGTAGTCAGTTAAATGAGCAGACAGTAAACAGTTGCCCTTAAGGACATTTCCACTATGGCATCAAGTCTGGAAAGCCCCAATGGAGTTACATTCTTAACGTTAAAGTAAAAACGGAGTGGAGGGTGGGAGATAAAGTTTACAGATGCCACTTGAATGGAATTCCATCACGTCAGCCGAGTCACTTAGACTTCTTCTTGAAAAGGCTTTTGATTTTTGATGGCTTTTTGCTTTTCTCACCATTATGACAAAGATCATGTGGGATGCTGCTTACTCTGGAGACATTGGAGGCTTCCTGAACTGGCTTGCTATCGTTGCCAGCTGAGGAGCACAACGTGTGTCGAGGGTTAGGCACCGGGGTGCCACTAGAGAGCTGGTGCATGCTACAGGATTTCTCCAGGATGCCGTTGTACACTCGGCTTGCAGGGCTGAAGATCATGCTCTTGGTTTCTGTCAGACCCACACACTCAGGGGAGCCCCGGGAGACATCTGCTGTCACTGGTGAATCCCCCCTGGAGGAATCCTCCAGGGAAAGCTCGTCTCTTGATATTTTTCGAGAAGACAACGTTTGGTATATCTCAAGGCTTGAAGGAGGAGACTGTTTTCTCCCAATGGAAGAGTTTAAGGAGTCACATTCTGAAGCTGTGTCTGGTACTTCCCTGAATGAGACAAAGGCGATACTTTCAAATCTACATGTTCTTAACAGTACGGACAAATATTCTACCAAATCGACTCCCATTCATTATTTATTCAATTATAAAAAAGAGACATGCTATAATCATATTCATTCATATATATACATATATATATGAGTGATTTGAAAAGTTTCCCTTTAATATAGCCTGTCATTTCCATGCGTATATTTGTGTGTGCGCACGTGTGTGGATATCTTCATGTGTACAAGAGTAGGCCACAGGCCAACACAGAGCACCTTCCTTGATTGCTAGCCATGTCTAGAACTCATCAATTCAGGTAGGCGGACTGGCTAATGAGCTGGAGATCTGTGTCCCATTCCTTCTGCTGCTGGAGTTAAGACATGTGTGGTTGTGCACGGCTCTTACACAGGTTCCAGGGACCCAAACTCAGCATTCATGCTCATTTAGTAGGCACTGTATTGTCTGAGCCTCTCTCTAGCACCACACTTGTTAAGTTATAATAATCAAACAATATAAGCTATGCCTTCTTTAACTTTCAGGGAGATGAAAATGTTTGAGTTTTGAGTTTTCTTAAGCCTTTTGACTTTCCTTCAATACTATTTTTCTTTCTGAATCACAAAATTGCCAGTATATGTTTAAAAGATGAAATTGTAATCACTACCTCTAATGTTTAGTTATGAAATATAACTTTCTGAGGAAAAATGAGTAAAGTATGGATTCTGCACTAACATCAAAGCTCTGCCAGTGCTCTCCTCTGCTAAGCTGTCTCCTCAGCCCCGGTTTATGTATTTTTAAATGTGCATTCTTTCTACAGCATGTGTCCTTTGGAAATCATACATATCACGTATATCATTTTCTCTGTAGGAACATGTAGCTGGATACATGTAAGTTTTACAGGAAGATGTGACAGCGAGCTGAGTGTTTAAGTGTGGGATATGTAGACAGAAAGAAAGGCCACCTGAACAGTAGAAGCAATTACTAGTAAAGCAGCAGAGGCGTTCCCTCGGGTCAAATTCCTCTCATATTTAGGAGGCTGCCGTGAAGTTCTGACATGCTACGTGAAACGAGAACTTAACTAACTGTCCATGATGGAAAGGTTCTGTGGGTCAGGGCAGCTCTGGCGTCCCCTACCATCTTCCAGAAACCACAGGAAAACAACTTAAAGGTAAAGCCATCCTGCTCCTGACTGTGGATCAAAGATATATAAATACTACAAAGATATTACAAAGATGCATAAATAAAATGTTAATCGTAACAGGATCCCTGTGGAAAGGGATTAAATCCATACTTGCAACAAGACTTGCAAACCCCAATTGTTTCCTTAGGAACAAGCCTCAGAGACTGTCTATTACTTAAAAAATAAATTTTATTAGGCAGTGAAATGATTATGGCAAAAGTGATCTGATGGTAATATCACCAGAGCCAAGTGGCAGCTGTAAGGAGCCACCCAGACTGCCAACCCCAGTACTAATAATATGTGGCAAAATCAGAAACCAACAGCTGTTCTTCTGTCACCAACAGCACTGAGCCCTGAGCTCCCGACAGCCGTGGGTCTCACGGTGCACTGGCACCCTCAAACAGAGTAGAATGCATGCTGCTATACTCATGGCAGCAAGGGAATCAGTCATGAAGTTCATCTGATTTTATCACCCCCTCCATTAGGTTCTCAACATTTTCTGGAGCCATGGGCAAATGAAACTGCCTATATGCTAGTAAGCAATAAATTATTTTGAAATTTCAGGCATAATGTACAGGTATACTCGAGTCCAAGACGTTATATTTTATATACACACTTTCCCCTGACAAGCATATGACCTGAGACCTGAGTCAACAGCATGTATTAGCACCTATGCAGCTCCATCTCAGAAGAGCACCTACAACCCAACGGCAGCAGAGCTCCAAACTTCGCAGGACTCTTGGACACCCATTGAGATGAAATATGAGTGTGAGAAAAGGGACCTGCAAATTCTAAGGGCTCGAATTCACGGATACTCATGAAGATTTATTATTCGGGCAAGCACATCAGCTAAGGTGGGGCATAGAGAAGGCAATCTCTGCTATCAGCTTTGAAGATTAGGTCACCTGACAGGGAAACTGAAAACTACCAGACCTCACGCATAGAGTGGCACAGAAACAAGACCTCGGCAATATAACCACAAAGAACTGAATTCAGCCACAAATGAAGCTCAACGGGGACTCCAGAATGCACATGAAAATCAGCTCAGTCAGCACCTTGATTTTAGCCTCTGATTCGCTGAGCAGAAAACCCAGTTGGGCCAGATGCATGTCAGATATACAGAACTGGGTCCACGAACAGGTGTCATGTGAAGCCACTGAGTCTGTGACACCTTGTGTCCCAGATACACGAAATACACTGGAGCACTGCTGCCACTCCTACACCTGTGTCCCCCTTAGCCCTACTTAGACCACACTCCACACTTATTGTGTTAAGAGCCAATACCATTGTTTCTCAGCAGTGAAGTAGATGGCCTCCTCCTCCTCTTCGTTCCGATACAGAGCAGGGCAACTTGACACAGACAGAATGTCTGGATCTGGGGAAGGTAATGAGTGCTGGGTATGGTGAGGGTGCCGCGGGTGGGCTGCCAGAGGAGCGTGGGCAGGAAGCTGAGCTCGCTGAGACTGTGGGGAGGATGGCACAATGCTTCGACGGGAGCGGCATAAACTACTGCTCCTGGCTAAAGATCCAGCAGATTTAGCCACGGTCCCTGAAAAATACAAACCAATGAAAATGCTCATAGCCACCAAAGTCCCTTAATTGTGTTCTTGCAAATGTGTACACAAGAAGTGATGTAAAATATCAGGTTTAATGTTTATTTAAGCAACAAATGCCATTCTCTATCACCAATGGAAAATTAAACGGCAATTAATACAAATGTAATAAAATAGTAACAGAAATAAAACTAAAATAAGTGAACATCAATGTAGTTTTGCTATAAAAATCTAATACTATTAAAACAATGACTTAAAATGTTATTTAAAATAACCTTTAGATTTAAAGTCAATATAGCACACTTAGAATGATAAACTGTTTATGAGCGCTCATACTGAATCAGGAGAAAAAACACAGTATAAAGTATCAATGGATAGTCTTGACATATCACAACCTGTTTGACCTTTAAGAAGGTTTAAATAAAGACTGCACACAGTCTCTCAGCTGAAACCAAAGCTTGTTTCCTGAACACAGGTCCGCATGAAGCCTCTGTCTTAGGTCTTCCTGTGTCTACTGCCAATCTCAAGCTAGACTCATGCAGGTGGGACAAACAGACTCATGCTCAGTTTCTTTTCCTGCACTAAAGCAGCCCAAGACCAACCTTCTCGAGCTAGCTCTTCATGCGTGCTGCACTAGTCATGTGCCACAGCCCCAGGACAGGAGGGGTTGTCATAGCACGCCTTTATAAAATGGGCTCTGAGTCACACTATTAGACAGCAGCAAACCTCAGACTGCACGCCAACGCACTCTTCCCCAGGACTGAGCTCTAGCCAAGCCATCCGCTCGTCATCACAGTGAATGAGTTTACTTCTAAGATCCAGCTGACACGCAATCGATCAAGAGTTTTGACCTTTCCTTTGCCTTTCCTGTCTACTCTGATGTCTTGTCTTGCCAATCACATTGTGATGAAGCCACAAAACAACAAGAAATGAAATAATTTTCCTAGTAATTAGAAATTATAGATTACCTAAAGAGAAACCATACTAATTTTTTTTTATTAAAATGTTTTTTTTAAAGATTTATTTATTTATTATATGTAAGTACACTGTAGCTGTCTTCAGACACCCCAGAAGAGGGCATCTGTTCCCATTACAGATGGTTGTGAGCCACCATGTGGTTGCTGAGATTTGAACTCAGGACCTTCAGAAGAGCAGTCTGTGCTCTTAACCGCTGAGCCATCTCTCCAGCCCCGAAACCATACTAATTTAATTGAGGACAAATTTCTCACCAGGAAGTTCAAAACACTTTGGAGAATATACAGAATGAAATTAATCTACACCGTTATCTAGTTAAACTAGTACCTTTCAGTGAAAGTGACAATAAGGACATTTTCTGCCAAGGATGCAATTTCTCACTTCTAATTTGCTTAACAAAATACTAATTAATACTATATTTTCAAAAAAGAACAAAAAAGAAAGAAAAGTGAAACAGAATGATAAGCAGATAATTATACTAAATAATGAATGAAAATGTAACAAAATGATGGCTGTGAGTGACAGCCCACACAGCAGAACACAGCAGACAATACTAACACCAAATGAAGAGTCTCTCAATCACATTCTGTGAAGCCCCTAACTGGTGAGAGTGAGAGAAGGGGGAGGAGAAGACGGAGGGAAGCAGAGTGCAACCACAAACCACTTAAGAGCCTCGGGATAAAACAGATCAGGGAAGCAGGCCACACATCTATCTGCACCCATATCCCAAACTATTGATGAAGTGAGTTTAGGAACAATGTGGTATTGTTTCATACTCATCCAAGTCTGCAGAACCAATCCACCAAATCATGGCCAACTATGAGTGAGGAGACAGAAGCAGAACTCAAACACTGGGTATGCAAACAAACAAAACCCCTTTGAAGGCAATTTGGCCATGACTAGTAGGAGATGCTTGCCCAGTGATCAAAAATCATTTCAAAGGGTTCAGAGAAACTCTTAGCACTGTGCGTAAAGCATAACATAAGGATCTGTGTCCCCAATATTGTTTTTAAAAGAAAAATATACAAGGAATCTCAGTGGGAAAGGAGAGAACCCATGATATTAAATACATAAACAAGCTACAGTTGACTCATGTTAAACAATCATAGTAAATTTAACTTGTATAAACACAGAAAAGATCTGAAGCTCATTTTTTGAGCAAAGAAGTTGAAAAACAGTATCTATAATTTGATGATACTTATGTGGATGGTGTAAGTATGCAGCAATGGTATATATTGAATATTACGTATGTAAAGAGAGCATATTCTAATAGGCTTTAGAATAACATAACTTTAGAAGAGGAAGAGTTGGTGTGGTTCGTCTCAGGAAAACAAGGAAGACAACCTGTTCACTTCTGTAGTGGGTGGGCACCGTCTTCAGTGACTTTAAGAACATCTTATTAGAAGTCTGGAACACATCCCTACTCAATTCTACTCTGAAAGGATTTAGCAGGTACTTAACCTGGGGGCGGGGAGCAATCCTACCCTCTATTCTTCTACTGTAATAAATACATCAGTGAACAGTTTCTAGGCTTCCTTCATGTAAAGCAGCAGACAGTCTTATTATGTGTTAGAATCTTTTCCTTTGCAATTTACATACAACAAGCATGCTTCCTGGGAATTATTTCAAGCATAATTAACACATAATCAATAAAGAGATACTTAAATGCAGCACCTTCATCCTACCATAGTACACTTCCGGCTAACAGCCTTTGTTTTAGAGACTTAGGCTCTTGTAACAAAGCAAAACGGAGTACCACGGTGTGGCCACTAGGTGGAAGCACAGCTCTCCAATTCCATGAGCAATCAGATTAATTTCTAAAACTTCTATTACATTACAAACCAGCTCTTGTACTTTTTCACATTTAGAAGTATAAATGTCTATGTATAATTCCACAGTTATTTAAAGCATATGATAATGATTCACATTTAGTGTAAGTATTTTCGTTTAATGGACCAAAAAAATAAAAAAGTTTTGTCCTCTCCAAATTCCTAAAAGTGCTTCTAAAATAGGCAAGGAAACGATGTAAAGAAATGGGTCCTCCTCAAGCACAATTCTGATTCGCAACAATTACACATTTTAAAGAAAAACTATTTTTAAAAGATTTAGTTTTCAAACAAATATGCGCTTATGATTCGGTGTTATATATAAGAGCACATATATAAACCAACAAACAAATAAGACAAATTCAAATTCCAAGCCAGCTTGAATACAGACGCAGCTGCAACCATCACCATCTTACAGTCCAGACAAGCAGACAAATGAGGTCACCTGCTTCGAGTGTCCCCCAAACTTACAAGCTGTTCCTCTCCCTGAGAGAGTTACTGCCTCCTCACTCCACTACACCATTAACAGAATTAAAGCCAGGGAAATGACAAAAGCAGCCTCGCTGGTTGGGAATTCTCTGTCAGATTAAGAGCTTGGTTTGAGCACAACTCTTTTACACAATCAAAACTGCTCTAATCAGGAAAGCTGCAACACTGAACAGAAAGGGTCAACCTGGGAATTCCTCAGATAAGATGACTTGATTGTCCTCGAGATCTAATAGTTGGAGGTTTCAGTCAATCAAGAGCTAAGCTAATAGAGTTAATTCTCCTTTCTTTAGAGCTTCAATCTATTGACACTGTAAAACAAAGTCATAAGCATTGGAAAAATGGACCAGGCAAGCAGTAATAAGGGTAAAGAATTTTTTGAATAACTTCTAATATAAAAAACCTGTAAACTGAAAACATCTGTAGTTGCAGAAAGTTAAAAGTCAAAGCATTTGAATTTTATCTTACCAAGATGTTTTTTACAAAGTAAAACTCAAAAGCATAGCATACAACTGAGCAATATAAATACACACAAAAAGCTTCCTTTGGAAGGACTTAAATCCTAGCAAAAAAATTATGCTGGCATACATGTACAATCCTAACACTCAGAAGGCTAAGGCAGGAAGCTGGCCTGAACTACACAGCAAGCCCCATCTTAAAACAACTAGAACATCTTACTTATGTGTATGTATATATAATGTTTTATACACACATGTACATATCACATCTAAGTTTTCATAAACAAGCAGAGTTTTATTTTGCTAAAGGCAAAAAGACTCAGTTCTCCATGAGTTACGCAGAGCAGCGTAACACTATTAATAAAAGAATGCACTGAAAAGCAAAACGAAAATATTGACAGAGAGAGAGAGAGAGAGAGGGAGTGTCAGTCTTGGGAATGGGACAAATCATAAGCTGACGGAGAGCCGAGAGCTGACTACAGCAGAGCTAGCAACAAACCCGGCTCCAGCAGTGCCTTCAGCTCTCTCCCCCCTGTGGTTCCTCTCAAAGCTCTGCAGGTCACTGACATAACCATCAGCAGTCAGGGTGCGTAGCCACTCCTTTGTGATGTGACTCTCTCACTTTAATTTAATGGCAAGTAATGTTTAAAAGCAAAATCCTATAATGAGTTATATATGACGACTGCTGAACTATAAATATGTGGGAAATTATGTAAATTAAGTATTCGTGCTTCTGATCAGGTAGATTGCTAAGACAGAATATATAACACATATATAAAGAATATATGTGAGAATATCTCATATAGTATTCTCGGAGGAAAAAAAATATGTTAAAAAGTAGCAAAGAAGAGTATATTTTTTTCCCATAAATTTCAAAGTACATCACCCCTAAAAGGTCATGTCAGGCACTTACTTTAAAAACCGAACCAACACTTTTCTGAACTCTTTACTGAACACTTACCTGGAAACTGTGACACTATTGGGGGTGTATCTTCATCTAGGTCATCGACTCCTCCAGCAATAGGATAAGGTGGAATGGAGACTCTAGGCATGACCACCCAGCTATGGTCAGAGTACAGAGAGGAGGTGAGACTGGGGAGCCCAGAGTTGTGAGCTATCTGAAAGCCACAGATCTTCTCAATCTGCTGCCAGCGAAAAAGCCGTTCTCGCAAACACGTCGTCAGCTCAGAGAGTGCTTTCCTGAAAAGTCAATAGATGAATTACTTAGCAGACTGCCGTCTTTAATATGATATTAAAATAAAAACGGCAGGAGGAGACCATGGAAATTGACTGATCAGAAGAAGAAATTATCCAATTTCCAAATCAGTATCAATTATGTCATTACATATGCTTCACTGATTAAATACACATTATCTACATAGCATATAGCTCAACACAGACAGACAGACTGGTAAAACAGCATTCTTACTTGGCTTCCAGAATCTTGTGGTCTACTTCATCCAGGGAGGAGCTGTGTGCAACATGCAGGGTCCCAAAGACTGTGCTTCTCTTCTTTTTAATTTTTTCTGCCTAGACCCAAAAGATAAAAAATAAAGCTAGGTTTAGGAAAATGACTACTTATATAACCAATGAAGTCAAACCTGGTTTTGGTTCTATTAATAATCACAAAACCAGTAGAAAATTATTAGCCAAGATACAGACATGTTTTCAAAATAAGAAAACAGATGAGAAAGAAAGCATGCTTTCCTAAGTCAAAGACGTTTAAAGCTTTTTCTAGAGTTCTGTTTCTCTTAGAGCTATAGCTGCGAAAGACCAGAATCTTCTATTAAAACCAACAGAAAGACATTAACCAAACCCTACTGCAATGAGGTGTTAGTGAGTCAACTATGCTTTTTCCAGAATTCAGATTAAGACTTACTCTTATTTCACACAATTTAATAAACAGCAAACATGAATTTCTAGTAACTACTAACCTGCATCAGATATGAAGCAGCGACCTGGAGGAGAAAAGCCCCGTATAAAGCGTTTACAATAGTGGTGGCACTCACAACTGCTCAAGGACACTACGGTAATTTTGAAAGCTATATATGCACTTCTCTAGAGAAAGTAATTTTACTTTAAATTCAATAATTGCAAGAATGAATTGACATGACAAACTCTAATTTTAAGAACAGAATCTTCAAGAAGGGCTTTTACTGAGGTCTTTGTGTTCCAAGTGACTGATCATGAAACGAGAGCCTACCTCGTCCTTGGCTATGGCTAGCTGCATCTCGGCGTTCTGCCTCTTAATATTGTAGTACTGCACTTCAACTTCGTGTGTTAGCTGAAGCCATTTCTGTAGTGCATCAGGGACAGACCAGCTGCTTCTCAGTTCAAACTCCTTTTCCGCCTTTTTTAGAGCCATGCGGACCTGGAAGGACGAGAGGAAGAAAACACAAACAAAGAAAAGACTGAAATAAACGTTGGTACCAAAACAAACAAACAAAACACCAACTCAATTATGGACTTTACAAAAACCATTTAAAGTCCCTAAATCTAAATGTACTTTTTATTTCAAAACTAGGGCTGACTTTAAGTACATTGTAAGTTTACTAAGCAAAGTTGAACCCACAGATTAGAGAAGGGGCACATGTGTCCACACACATAAAAAGTAGAGATATTTACTTTTTGTATTTTATAGTTGTCAAGCTAAGGCAAATCAGACACAAAAGAAAACAATCTAGGAAATTTACAAATTACTGATCACACTTTCCACACAGCGCATTTTGTGATCACCTAGGATATGAAGCAATACCCACGTAAACCGAGTGGACTTTCTAGTTCTCATTTCCTGATGCTGTCTGTTCTTTCTTCTGCTTCTCCGACTACAGCCTGTTCCACCCTTTCTAGATCACCCACTACTCCTGGAAGCAAGTAGACACTAAGACTGAATAGACCATGTATAAATTTCAAGAAAATCAATTCTGGTCAAGAATATATTTGATTTTCCCTGCAAGAAACTATGCACTGCTTTCCCTGTAGGGATGAAGTATTTCTCCCACATGCTATTTAAGGGACAGCCAGTTAAACAAAGGAAATAAGATGTCTGATGTGTTAAGTGTAATAAGTACTAAGGAAAAATTATCTAAAGAAAAGTCCCACTAAGAAAGTGACAGAGAAGGAACAGAGAATCAGTTCTTGGAACAACTTACAATCTAGGCAGGATGGTGGGACTGGTGTGCATAACTCAAACCTTCCCAAGAAGCCATGGGTGCACCGTGGAACACTGACCCTGGTGCGCAGCCCGTAACTGCAGAAAGACTGCGCCCACAAAGCTAACTGAGGTAACTGAAACTCCCTCTATTTCTAAACTAAAGTGCAGAGGAATGTTTGATCTGAACAAATCCAATTTATTTAAATAAACCTTCCTGTTTGCCAGAGTAAACTAAGAATAGGACTACACAAACTTTTGATAAAGAAATAGAACAGCTGTTGGGCAGTGTGGAAAAATATTTTAAAACCCCAAAGTTAAAAAGAAATCACAACAGGACACACTGTGTATAAACCAAAAAAAAAAAAAAAAAGTTACAACTTGGGACTTTTTTCAAATAAGCCTTTTTCAGTGGAAGCAACTTCTTTTTTTTTTTTTTTTTTGGTTTTTCGAGACAGGGTTTCTCTGTGTAGCCCTGGCTGTCCTGGAACTCACTCTGTAGACCAGGCTGGCCTCGAACTCAGAAATCCACCTGCCTCTGCCTCCCAAGTACTGCAACTTCTTAGGCAACACCGGTCTACTGTGATTCATTGTGTAATGTAAATGCGATGGTGTGAATTTAATAAGACGTTGGCTAAGCTGTGTGGCGTCCCTGCTGATCTCTCAGGAAGAAGGAGCTTGAGCCCAGGGCCTGTGACACACAATCCTACAGACACCACAAGCAGACTGCAGCGAGCCTTTTCTCTCACAAGACTTTGAAACTAAAATTTCAGTGTAATTTAAACGTTGAGGACACTACACATAGAATCTCAACACATTTCACTCATGTTATTCTCTATAATCCTAAAGATTTTCCATAAATTTCTCTTAAAATAGTTAAATTATTTTGCACAGAAACTTTGTATTTGGGGCCTAAATTGAGGCTCAACAATGCTTAAATTAACTGTTAAATAATGTCTCAACCATGTGAAATTTATGACCATCTCATATTAGCAACTGTCCACAGCTATTATTTATAACTTTGTTATTTGATGGAAATCTTAACTCTTAATTAGAGTTATGTTGTTCTCCATGAGAATGGTCAAAGTCTAATTAGTTAATAGCATTTACAAATGAATTGAAGGTTTAAAACCTATATCCCTCTGGAACATTCAAAACAGTAAGTAGAAACACGTCAGAAAGAAACAGCCCACATACCTCAAACCTGGCTTCAAGACCTGATTTGACTGATTTGATTTGCTGGAAGCCCATGAAGCTTCCAGCAAAATCCACAATTTTGAGGATCACTGCCTGAGACTAATAAGACACTGCTAATATGAGATTTTTAGGAGCAAAATCATTGATGTAAAAATATAAAGTGATATTAGTTACCCGAAAGTCTTCATTTGAGGAAAACAATACCATATGATCATTTTTTAAGTTATCTCCACTGGGGAGGGGAGTATATGTTTCAAATTATATGCAATTGTAGGGTACTGTATGGATATACGTAAATTACTTTCCTAGTTTATTCATTTACTTCCTCAGTAAATGAAGCTTTGAACAGCAGCAGAGGAAATCAGATTCGAGATTAAACCCACAAAATCTTGCCTTTGTTGAACAACAGTTGCGTAATGCAAGGAAGTGGTTACATAACCTTGCTCCTCATCTGAGACCTTCGCTCTGTGGCACAAGGGGTAGTGCTCAGAGCAGGTCTCTCAGTGTAAAAGCAAGGGTTTCTGCACACTGACTACTCAAGGTGGTGTTTCTTATCAATACAATCATGT
This sequence comes from Uromys caudimaculatus, assembly GCA_028551405.1. Taxonomy (NCBI): domain Eukaryota; kingdom Metazoa; phylum Chordata; class Mammalia; order Rodentia; family Muridae; genus Uromys; species Uromys caudimaculatus. Next base: position 43,212,225 of record CM052712.1, on the reverse strand, counting down.
TGGGCAGAATTCTTCCTACAAGACCCACTGTTCTCCTGTAAGCCATCTTTGATTGCCTCAGGATGACATGAGAATTATGTTTATACTGGCCCAATGGTACATCACATTGCAGTGACCTTGGGGTCTACAAAGCCGTGCAGTGCTCTCTATTATGGAACCAAAGATAAAATGAGAGGCAGTCACCTGTGAACCCTGTTCTTAAGGCAGTTAATGTTCACTCAGGGAAGGACAGACATTATCTTTACTGGCCACTGGTGAGCCCATGCCTCTGTAAATATTCCCTCCTCAAGGACTCCATAACGGAATCCAATCAAGCTCATTGGGTCATCAAAATAACTAGGGGAAGACCTGAAAGTAGAAGGAACAGGTGGGAAGAGTGAAGAGCTGGAGAGGACAGAAGAGGGTAACTGGGGAGGATGGGATGGAACGTTAATCATGATTGGACAATGAAAGAGGGTAATTAACATATGCTAACCAGACAAACAGTAGTACTAGTTCTTCTGGGTTACTTCCTTCTTACAGGAAAGTTAGAGCATGAGCTAGCAAGCTGTTAGTCCTGGTACCAGCCAAACGTCGGGCCTGGGGTTGTAATAAGAGCCTTCAGGCACAGCTAGTTCTCGGACACAGTATAACTTTAGATAGGCCTTTATCGTTAACTTCTCGACTCTTTCCTATATCCTGAATGGAGAGCTTTGCCAGTGAGATGGGCATAACTACAAAATACATCTAAAAGTCAATTTTAATAGTTTTTAAAAAACACTTTAATAAACTTTATATAAAAAAACCCTTGCAAATAGATTTTTAAAAAAAATTCACACAAAAAATTAAGCAGACCCAAGCTTAATGAACTTAAGTCAAGGGAAAGAGATTTCAAATGTTATTTCAAGAGAGAAATGTGGTCAATGGCAACAAGAGGAGCAGTGCTCAGTCGGACATTCTTCAAAAGGACACCTTAGAAGAAAACAGTGGTGCTCAGTACATGCACTTGCCCACCGATGCAGTTAAAACTCATCATATTATTCTGATCTCTTACTTGACCACCAGTTGAAAGGCAGCAGCACATAAACAGTACACAGTGAGGCAAAATACTTAGCTTCTTGTCCCTGCTTTACAACTGACTAATTCTAACAAGTCTCCCAATCCTTCTCTGGTTTCTTAGTTTCTCAGTCAATAAATGGCTAAGTCCGAAAAAGGAGATGGCATTAGAGAACCCAGAATGCGTTCTGAAGATGAAGGAAGGGCCACAGGACAAGAATTCCAGGCAACTTAGAATGATGAAGGAAAGGAAACACAGGCCCCAGCAGGACAAGGCTCTGCAGACACATTTCAGAGTGATAATGAATCTACATTTTCCTATGCCACCAAGCTTGTAGTAATTTGTCTCTGTAGGGACAGGGAATTGATAAACATGCACGCCATGAAATTCTTCCACAATCCTCCCTTCTTCAGAGCACTGTGAAATGTCTGAAAGCCTACTCTATCCTATTTTGAGCAGCTGAGTGGAGGAAGCAGACATTAGGAAGGACATCTTTGCAGATAACTTTAAAGACTTTAGCGGATTGTGTTTTAAAACCATCTAACAGGTCTGAAAGGGATGACTAATAGAATCCGGAACACCTGCAGCCTGTGGCTTTAGAGAGGCTCAGAAGTAGATGGCCTTTATCTTACACGATGACACTAGAAATGGAAACTTACTATGGATCTGAGCAAACACCTCCGGTGAACTCAAGGGACCTAGCAGGACATAAGATTGCATGGAAGAAGCAGCAAGCTAACAACTTCACCTTCCGGCTACCATTTTGTTATTTTTAAAACATGAATTTGATCAATGCTAAACATTTATTTTTTATTGGCTGAGGAACAGTATATATGACAACATAGCTACAGCAAATGGATACAGCAAGACAAAAGGAAAAGGAAGCCTCAGCCCTGCCCCCGAGTAGTGCGGGGCCAGCCCCACCGACTGGTACCTGCTCCAGCTCCTGCTCCGCGTACTGGCGCCTGCTCAGCTCGCACTCTGCGCCCTCCCTGAGCTCCCGCAGCCGACAGGCCTCCTCCTTGGCATAGCTGATTTCATCCATCATTTTCCGTTCCAGATTTTGCTTCTCTACAGCGACAGTCCTGTTCTCTTCCTGTGCCTTTTCAAGTCTTACAGAACAATATATTTTTAAAATGCATCACTTAAGTATCCAAAGTTGCATTTCAATGAAAAATATTGTTTCAAACAATATCATACTTTTTAAAATCAGAATTTATAGTATTTCTATTCATCTTAAATTAGAGTAAATATCAGGCAACCTATTATTTGGCCATTTTTTGTTATCTTGGGCTCAAAAGACAAGGATCACAAAAACCAATCTCTGTAAAAAGACTTTTAAAAAACCTTAAAAACATTTAGATTTGAAAGTAAAATTCAACTACATTCTACCTATATCTGATTTACTTCCTATGATCTTCTACACATTTATTCCCAAACTGTAACTCTCCAAAAATACAAAATGAGATAAGCATGTATTTCTAATATGAACACTAACCTAACTGTTTACATACATATTTATGTAACATTTCACCAGCATATTTACTCATGTGACATCAAGAGTTAGGAATGATTTTAGTATTAAATTTTGTTTTATGTTGGATTTTTGCGACATGTTCTTAGCAGCACAAGCTGACCCTGATCTCGCTAGCTATATAGCCAACGATAACCTTGACCTGACCCCCCTAGCTCCACCTCCCAAGTGCCGGGATCCCCAGCAGCCCGCCCACGCCCACGTGGAGTGAGACGGTCCAGTTACCTCTCTTGGAGGTCCATGAGACTTTGCTCTGCAGTTTGTAGGCTCTCTAAGTCTTTCATCATTTTTGCAACGTGTTCCTTCGATGTCTTATTTTGTGTGTAAGCAAACCAACAACCCCCAACACCAATGACTATAGAAACTGTGAGGATGAAGTCCTTCATCCAGTTATGAGGTGGGCCTGCAAAACATTAGCAGATAGTTAAGATAATTTTTGAGTGTAAGACAATGTAAATATACAGAACTAAATATCTCCTTCCACCAGATACAAATTCTAGCTTTATAAATTCAACACTCTTCCAACAATCAGTATACTTACTTGATCTATCTAATATACAAGACCTGTAGAAAGTCAAAGAAAAACACACATGGCCATACCAGGTCTTATTCTGATCATCCCACGCTACTGAAAGAAGCCCCCACAGAGTGAAGGGATCCCGTAGCTTGCTTCCATTTCCCTCAGTTAGGCCAGGTCACTGTCACTGAGACACAAACTGGAGAATCAATCCCTCACCATAAGGTATTTCCTCAAGCACGTGGGTTTGCAATAAATTACTCTCATCAGTGGTCCGTAATGCTAGAGGATGGAACACCACCACCACCACCCCAAGTAAACAAGACAATATTTTGTTAACACACAGGAAAGGAAAGTGCTAGGGAAGTTGTTACTGGTTCCTCTCTGAGTAGAGGCCAGGAATGTCCCTAAGCGCGCTATAACTGACAGGAAAACCCCTTCCCCCATACCCTCTACTAGTAACAAACATGAGCTACTGCTCCACCATGTACATAACTGAGAAGCCCTGGGTTTAAGGACCATAGCTAGTTAGCAAGTAGCCAGCTGTCTGCAGTACAGGGGTTAGGAAGAGAGAAAAGGCAGGATCCTTCTTCCCTAGCCTACCAGGTACAATGTCAACTCGGCACTGCAAATGTAAGGCAGATGGCACAAGGGCTACTGTCTCCAGGAATGTAAGACACAAAACCTCTACTCAAACTCACTGATAAGTGGATATTAGCCCCAAAGTTCGGAATACCCAAGTTTCACTTTACAGTAACCGCTGGACTGAGAGTGAGGTCCCAGATGGAGGAGTTGGAGAAGGGACTGAAGGAGCTGAGGGAGTTTGCAGCCTCATGGAGGGAGCAACAGTGTCAACTGGCCTGACTCCCCAGTGCTCCTGGAGACTGGACCACCAACCAAAGAATACACATGGAGGGACCCATGGTTCAGACCACATATGTGGCAGAGGAGGGACTTGTTGGCCATCAGGGGAAGGAGAGGCCCTTGGGCCTGAGGGTGTTAGAGGCCCCAGTATAGGGGAATGCCAAGGTGGGAAGACGGGAGTGGGTGGGTGGGTGGATGGGTGGGGGGGAATACCCTCATAGTGGCAGGGGAGGGAGGAGGGGATAGGGGGTTTCCAAAGTGGAGACCTACAAAGGGGGAAAGATTTGAAATGTAAATAAAGTATCAAAAAATAAAAAAAATAAATTTTAAAAACCTCTACTCAAATAGCATTTAACCTTGCCCTGACTGTCAATATATACCAACTTTCCAGGGATTAATTAGAGGAGAGATATATGATAGCTAATGAAATATAATGTAGTATTTTAGGGCTCCAAGGAAATGTAATTTATAGTGGTGAATTGCCTTTTCTGGCTAGTTTTTTTGTTTTGTTTTGTTTTGTTTGTTTTTTGTTTGTTTGTTTGTTTGTTTTTTCGAGACAGGGTTTCTCTGTGTAGCTCTGGCTGTCCTGGAACTCACTCTGTAGACCAGGCTGGCCTTGAACTCAGAAATCCGCCTGCCTCTGCCTCCCAAGTGCTGGGATTAAAGACGTGCACCACCACTGCCCGGCCTTTTCTGGCTAGTTTTATGTCATTCTGACATAAGCTTAAGTCATCTGCGAGGGAACTTCAATTGAGAAAATATCTCCATAAGATCAGGCTACATTCAAGTCTGTAGGACACTTAGGATTTTAATCACTGATTGATGTGGGAGCACCCAGCCCATTGTGGGTGGTGTCAACCCTGGGCTGATGGTCCTGAGTTCTATAAGAAAGCAGAATGAGCAAGCCAAGAGGAACAAGCCAGGAAGCAGCACTCCTCTGTGGCCTCTGTGTCAGCTCTGTCACCAGGTTCCTGCCCTGTGTGAGTTTCTGTCCTGACTTCCTTCAGTGATAAACAGTGATATGGAAGTATAAGCCAAATAAACCCTTTCCTCTCCAATTAGCTTTGGTCATGGCATTTCATCAGAGCAACAGTAACCTTAACTAAGATACTGGTCAAACACTTATTGCTCCTGACACAAGATAGTCTGCATGCTTCCAGTAGATGAACTCTACAGAAATCTCAAGTAGCTAGGCTATAAAGTCCAGGGTGCGTCTATGTTTATATGTATGCTAAAAAGTCTCAGTGTTCCATATTGCCAGAGCACACGCTCTCACGTGCCATGCAAGACATGTACTGAAGACAACTACAGTCTCAAGGGGTTTGCTTAGATTTCTGCTTCTGAGAGGTTCTCAGGTTCACCAGTTTCACAGCTTTTCATATTAGTAACTAGTTTTGAAAATTCCTATTTCTATGGCAGAAAAGCTCATCCTACAAGCCATATTTCCTTCATGGTTAGCAAATGGTTCTTCATTGCCTGCTCCTCTCAATTGTCTGTTTTCTTCAACAGGGATTGGGCAGACTGCACTACTATATCACACTGAATGAGAGAGATACTAACGTGTCAGAGGCCCAAACAAAACCACATCCAGTGCTTTGAGTTGAAGTTTCTGTCTGTGACTCCGGTCACTAATTTTCAACTGGGAAATCATAAATGAAGTTTCATGAACTGCTATCCTGTATATAGAAAAAAATAATATGCATTAAACAAGATATTTCCAGTGTATAAATGTCAATACACAAGCAACATATTTACCAGTTTGCATTCTGATAATCATTGAAAGCTCATCTATATTAAATCACACTACTTCAGAAACAATTTCATAAAACTCAGCTACTGAAACCCTTCTGTAGGCTAATAATTGTGCAGCTATATTGATGAGTTACTGTCTTCTGAAGTTATTCTCTATTACAACTTACTAAAATTGCAAAGTTTATGAAACTGAAAGTATTTTAAAATAATTAACTAATGTCAGCATTTCACTATCATTTCACACACACCAAAAAAGTAAAATTGCTAAGAGATTTACTAAACACTTTTAGTAGATGTTAACAGTCTTACTCCAGGAGCTTTTACTAGCAGCAGCTGAAAAGCTCTCACTACACTCAGTGTTCAACTGTTTCAGATGAACTAAGAAGCCTTCTTGGGTAGGCTGAGGGTAGAGGAATTCACTTAACACTCATTTCCTGGGCGGGTTAGTAGGTAGAGGTGGGAGAATACTCAGAAGCTTGGGGGCCTGCTAAGTTGCTGTGTGCACATACTGATAACAAAGAGGCCCTGCCTCAAGCAAGGTGAAAGGTCAGGAGAGATTGTCCTCTGATCTCCACACACATGCAATGTCATCTGCATGTACATACTCTAACACCACAAACACACATGCACACATACAATACAATACATGTACACACAAAGAATAAAAACATAATAAAATAAGGAGAAGATAAAGTATTTCAAACAGATATATTCATAGTATTTTGTTTCCACCATCAGCCCCAGAAGTATCTTGCAGATTTGGAATTGAAAAGCAGCATCTCCAACACACTTCTCAATGCATGGAACCCTCCGGTTAACCACTGACCTGGGGAGTGTTGTTCCCTTCACGTTATTATCCCTAAAATTCTTCTCATATTGCGGCAGTTCAACAAATTCTATCAACCACTGCAGGGTATCCTCAAGCGTCCAATTGTGAACTGTAAGACAGAAAAGAAGGTACAGTTTAAAGCACACTGCTTTCAAAATTAAAATCTGAACACATCTATATAACTTCCAAGGAAGCAAAAATGGGAGATTAAATTTTCAGTTAAATTTAATAAGCAGTAGTAAAATAGTACTAGCACTCTATGGTAAGCGAAAATAGTGAGACCCACTCCTGCTTTCACAAATGCACACAACCTAAAACAGACAACAATACAAAAACAGTAAGACAAACTAGTAAAACTAGTTCTAAAATAAGCATCAATACAGTGTTTGTAAAGGATGAAACAATTCACTTCCATGGGTGTGGACAACTTACTAGATAAGACACCTGATTGACACTTCACCTAGCCCATTAATGCACAGAATACAGAGAAACACCCTGTGAGAGTCAGGCCGAGTGTAAGCACTGCAGCAGACAGCAGTGAACAGATGAGGAACATGTTTACCCCTGTGAAACCTAAGTGCCCTGGGCACAGATTCAAGTTGAATTAGGATAAGTCCTCTGACTTGACTACATCAACTAAAACCTACAATAAAAGCCATAGAATTCTGAAGATCTGAGATAATCGTGCTGACTTGTGTTCGGCTTGTTTTTAATTTTAATTTTATTTTATTTGAGGAAGAAGTCAGAGAGTTAGGAAAGACTGGCTCTGAACACAGGCATACTAAGCACAGCGTATTCTATAGCACCTTGAGAGCAACAACCAAGAGCAAAGGTAGAAACAAGAAGACACCATGAGAATTAAGTTGGGGGCTTTTCTCTGCTTGCTTGTGTAAAGGGTGAGCTGTTCCAAGGGTAGGCTTGAAAAACGGAGAGTTGCATATTGTCTGCACTTAATGTGAAGATTGGGGAACCAAGTGTTACGGGCCACACCCAAGGGCAGATGGGGCTGAGGACAACAACGAAGTGATAGATGCAGCGCTGAAGATATATCTGTGCACAAAGGCTCTAGGAAAAGAGCATTCTCATAAATTATAGAAAATTCTAAATTCACATTTGCATGCAGTGTTTTCACACTGCCCTTTTCAATCCATGATCTTTAAAGAAAAAACAAGCAAATTATAATTAAATAATAAAAATCTTATTTAAAAACCATATTGCTAAGTTACAATTTTATACTGAGACAAAGCTCTTATGTCCTCTTTCTGATACATCTCTATCCTAACACCTGTATATGGGCCTGAGGCTGCTGGATCCACACAGCCAAACAAATGAGGCTACCAGCCAGAAGCTCAGGCCTAGGGGCTGTCCGCTGAATCTAATCCAGTCAAAGTAGCCTTTTTACACGGAGAACTGCCCTGTCTGACTGCCAAGAAACCCACAGCACAGCTGCACTGCACACACCCACACAAAACTCTCAGCCAGGAAAACAGGATAAGATTCTCTCTGGCTTTGGATTTTCAATAGTAAAAGAACCAATCTAAGCAATCCAACACATCAAGTTTCCAAGGAGACCAGATTCAAAGGAAGAAATTCAAAACAGGGTGCGAAACTGTCCAGTCCTAATACTACCTGACCTGAGTGGACAACTGTGGTGGTCTAAAGTAGCTTTGTTTGTAAACCTAACCTTCTTTTGAATGCATCTTTAAAACAATACAATTCTAACACAAGACAGAGTTACTTGAGGGGGAGAACTGACTCTTCCACTTGATGTCTGGGTTCCTTGCAAACAGCTTTTCTTCTCATGACCAAGACTTGGGTTTTGCATTAGCTCCCTCTGCTCCAAAGACTCTGCTGGTCTTTCAGTCCCTACAGTGGCTCATTTTATCCCTCCTCAAAGGCCTGATATGAAACCTATTTGAATCCTATCATCTGTATTTTGTTGGATCTTCCTTTCTTAGCTAAATTCAGTTCTTCATAAATCATCCTGAACTTCTTCCCACAGAACTTAATTACAATCATCTAGAAGAAAAGAAATTCTGTTAACATCTGCTTATTCAACTAAAGGATGTGTAAGTTCCTTGCTGAGCACTCATGCACATTTGTTGTGTGCTACTTAATAAGTAGTAGATGAGACTTAAAGAGTGAGTATTATACAACCTATCTGTTTCAATGAGGACATTAACAAAGGTGTGTTTGCACAGGAAATCCCCAGTGTCAAAGAGCTATCTGAAGCTGTCCCATCCCTCTGCCCACCTGTAACTGATCTTCTTCATGCTGCGCTGCTCAGCCACACCTCCACCACAGGACAGGAGGAGGACATGGCATTTTTTAAAATATACTTAGTAATTTATTCACAGATTGGAATTGTTAACAAAGTATTTTTGTTCAAAACTGTGGCAAGTGCTGTAGGTTGTCGTTTCAGTGACTTTTAGCAGTGATTTTAAGCAAACTTTGGAATGGAAAGAGAGCTTTGCCAGGCAGTGTACCCGAGTCACAGAGCCACCATAGCTCTTTAACTCGGGATCAGTTTTTGAATAAACAGAGTAATAAACAGAGCTAAGCTACCTTTAAAATTCTGTCTTTCTGATTCCACTATAACAAAAGAAGGCTGTTGTCTAACACACTGCAAACTGAACAACCAACCTAGAATATTTCATTACAGAATGCTGACAGGGAAGACCGAATTCTAAAAGTGGCTAGAGCACCAATAAGAACTGCTGCTGACATTAACTATGCACTACACACTGGATTTATGAGTGCTATTTCATGTGGACACTCCAGCAGCTCTGAAGTGAGTACTTTTATTCCCATGCTGAGCCTACAATTTTCTCAAGGTAGAACTCTTAATTAGGTATAAACAAATTAGTAAATGGCCACAGTAGGTTTCAGAGCAAGCTGTTTCTAGAATGGCAAACACTGCACAGCAGCGTAACCTATGACCCTTCATGATCTGCAGCTTTTAACTGTGCTGTGTCCTTATGGGCCCTGATACTCTTCAACTCAGACTGGCTTTCCTTTCTTCCATTTGCCTGCCTGTCCTTACCCTTTCTGACTCAAACCAGGAACTCCTTCCTCTAAGTATTTTCCCAATCGTCTGTTTCAAGATTGCATTGGTGTCCTTTGTATTCCTCACCTATACATGGCTCATCCATGAGACTAGCCAACACACACGTGACTGTCTTCAACCAACCTGCTCTCTGATGAGGAGTGCTAAGAGAAGAGGAACTTACATTTAAAAAAAAAAAAAAAAAGTGGTTTGTATTCATTTTGCTTGTGTGTATGTATGTGTATACATATATGCAAATAAACGTGTACATGTATGTTGTAAGTGTGGAGGTAAAAGGACAATTTCCCAGAGTCAGTTATCTCCTTCTACCTGTGGGTTTTAGGAATCAAACTTGGAACTGGCAGCAATTCCCTTCACCTGTTGAGGCATCTCATCAGACCAGGAACTTCTTATTGTCATTCACTTAATTAAGGAAGTTTTTCTAAATATACACTTACACATCCATTTTCACACGAACCCTTTAACTATAGTGAAATGTAGCTGCTATATCTAGATTCTATAGAGACACCTGGCCAAGAATCATACATATGGTTACACATGTCTATCAGCTGATAACTAGAATATGAACTCTGGTCCAAGCCCGTTGTATTGTAGGTAGTTTTTGATTCAAAACACCTTAGTAACACTTGAGATATTTTCTCTTAGAAATTTAGTGCTAATAGCATACAAGTGCAAAATGTTACCAATAAGTAATCTACTATAAGCAGTTGCCTAAGTGAACTTGTAGTTCTCCTAGAGATGTCAGGTATACACAGCAGCCACACTAAAGTTGGAGGTGGTAATACAAAAGAGCTCAGTAGAGTTATGTTAGCTTTTCATGATATAAGATATGCCTGTAAGTTGGAAGAGACCTCTAACAACCTGAAGATAGTATTTCACAGAGCCAATAGCTTGTGGTTTGTGTGTTTTGTTGTGTTGATGTAGTCTCTGTCCTGGAGCTTGCTATGTAAATCAGCTAGCTTCATACTTGCAGAGACCCACCTACCTCTGCCTCTGGGGTACTGAGTGGTAGGAAAAAGGATGGTGAACAGAACTAGAACTCCAGAAGAGGCAGAGGACGATACAGATGTAGAAAGACAGACAGCTGCAGTTAAAAGAATTTTTTTTTTTTTTTTTTGCTAACAAGGCAATTTCTGCAACAATAAATGTAGTTCCTTAGTTGAAAAGAGAAAGCCGCTGTGTTGCACCGGTCCCTCCTACGCTACTCGCCAGCCCTACCACAATGTAGCTATTTTGGAACAGCACATGAAAAAGAGGAAAACTAGGCCTAAGAAGCGAAAGCTTTTTGAAAGCAGCAGGGTTCGAGAAATGAGAAGTAAGAGATATGAAGGGCTGGACACAGCCATCAACAGAGAGGCCACTACAGCCCTGACTGAAACAGCCTTCTAAAAAGTCATGAGCATGCATAGGGACACAGCCAGGCATACAACTAGGCTACAACTGGATGGAATGCCCTAGCTGGCGGTGCTCTCTGCCCCTGCATTCTAATGGTACTTACTGGTTCAACATCACAGCACGACATCTAAGCTGACTTATTTTGCTAACTACCTACTAACATTTCATGCCTTACGATATTGTTGAGTTTCCACACTACTATGCCAGATACTATTATATTCCAACATAACATTACCATTTTAAGTATTTGATGAAAGTGTAACAATTCTTCCTTTTAAAAGACTCAGTTTTGTTTTGAATTGGCTACTTGTGGTCCTGGAGTTGTAATAAATATAAAGACTACTACTCTCAGGGTATCTCACTTCAAAGCAGCACTGGAGAATCCTTGGTTCTAGAAAAGATCCCAGAGACCTAGAACATAATGGAAGCACTAATGTATAGTTGTCAATTGTCAGGAGTTTAAAAGGATATTGTGCTTTTGGTCCATTCCCTGACATAAGGATACCTGATACACAAATCAGTGTGAAATCCAAACTTTAAGAGAATATACAATCCAAATCACTTATTCCTGTCATCCATAAAAGCCAATCTTATAAATCCTATAAATCTTACAAAGCCAATGCAAACACTAGCCTTATAACTTAGATTAAATCACAGGCCTACAAATAAAAGTTTCTAAAGTCTTCATATAAAATTTAAGTTAAAATTTTAGTTGATGCTAGTTAATGCTAGTCCTCCAAATCTTAAAGATGTTCATAAACTCATCCAAACAGTAATAAAAAAAATTAACCTCTCATCCTAAGGCATTTCTGTACGTACTGGCAATTTCCAGTTAACCATGCTAAAGGATTTCCATGGCTTAACTCATGAAATTCAACAATACTATGAATACTAGTATAATAGAATAAAATTATATACATATATTTTATATCCAAGGGTGATATTATGATTTTTGCATTATATATCAGGAAGCTGTGGGTCAGACAGTTTAATAATTCCCAAATTCATACTCCATAGGTAGTGCATATGGAACCAAAATTGCTGTGGGTGTCAAAGCTCAAACTATTGACTACCATGTTCTTCCTCCTTCCTGTACCTTTTTTCATTCTGAGAAAATCTCAAACTACAGCCAAGTTCATCGTTGGCTGCAGCAGAGCTTGATCAGAGCAGATATATAATTCTGCCTAGCTATTAGCTGCTGTTGCATAAAGAGTTACACGTGTATGTTCTCAGTGGTAAGAAGCAACTGGCAGAAGAGTTCTTGTCAACAATCCACTTGTGCTGTGATTAGCTAGAGCAATGGGTCAGGAGCTGTAACGCTAACTACACTATTTTCAGTTATAGCATGAAAACAATCTTATAAAATACCAACAGGTTTGTCAAGGCACAAGGAGAGAGAAATCACAAAATAAATGATATTTAACATTGTCCATTATAAGATGCTCTGTGCTCTATGTTCTGACATTTCTATAAAAAGCTAAAGACATGATGGCTAATGTTTGAAACATGAGCATGTTTACAAAAATATTATATTCTAAACAATGTACCAATACAGAATTTATCACAATTAAATTCAATTTCAAATGAAAGACTTTCAAGTTACAAAGCCTCAGGAGTTTTCGTTACACCAGCAGATGTAACTTCTCACAGGAAACTTTGATTAGCCTATGCTGTAAAAAGGCAGGGCTCTGATAATGAAACTTTAACCGTGATATAAACAGAGAGAAAGCAAGTCCATGTTTAAAGGAGAAGAAGCTGCAGGCCTGCTCCACCTTGCTCAGTGGGTTTCATGGGGTGACTATGTACACTAGTCACTTGTGAGTGACACCAATGACAACCAGCTGCCAAAGAAAGATTTATCTTTAGAACAGGGCCAGAATGTGAGTTCCTAGTTGTACGTCAGTCAGCGAGACATGTCTCTGACATGGACTAAGTCCCTGCATCGTGCTATATTTGGACACCTGAAGTCATGCCCTGAACTTGGGAAGTTCAGATATTAGTAGTTGTGCTAATACTTTGTTTCATGTATTCCTTGCCTTGTATCATGTAAGAACTTTGTAGAATTTTTAGAACTCAAAACAATGCTAGCAAATATCTGGATACTCAAAATTTAAAACTATCAGGGTATCCCGTTCCCAATGGTAGCTCCAGGAACACTGTATAAGGCTTTGGACTTTCTTGCTCTAAACTGAGATTTTACAATCATGTAAAATAAACTAAGTATATTATTAGTGATTATGCCCATAAAAATGGTGAGGAGTAACAAAGGCATAACTAAAGAATTCATAACCAGGAAAGGGGATAACATTTGAAATGTAAATAAAGAAAATATCTGTCTTAGTCAGGGTTTCTATTCCTGCACAAACATCCATGACCAAGAAGCAAGTTGGGGAGGAAAGGGTTTATTGAGCTTACTCTTCCACATTGCTGGTCATCACTAAAGGAAGTCAGCACTGGAACTCAAACAGGTAAGGAAGCAGGAGCTGATGCAGAGGCCATGAAGGGATGTACCTTACTGGCCTGCTTGCTTCTCCTGGCTTGCTCAGCTTGCTTTCTTATAAAACCCAAGACTACCAGCCCACAGATGGTATCACCCACAAAAGGCCCTCCCCCTTGATCACTAATTGGGAAAATGCCTTACAGCTGGATCTCATGGAGGCATTTTCTCAACTGAAACTCCTTTCTCTGTGATAACTTCAGTATGTCACATAGACATACAAAACTAGCCAGTACAATTGACCCCTTGTCAACTTGACACACAAACACATCACCAATAAGCCTCAAACCTTACTTTCTTATTCATCCCCAAGATCTAAATAACTTTAAAAGTCCCACAGTCTTTGCAAATTCTTACATATTAAAATTTCAATCCCTTTAAAAATATCCAATCTCTTAGAATTCAAAGTCTTTTTTACCATTAAAAGACTCTTAACTGTGGGCTCCACTAAAATACCTTCTTTCTTCAAGAGGGAAAAATATCAGGCTACAATCACAATCAAAAGCAAAATCAAACTCCAACCATCCAATGTCTGGGATCCATTCACTATCTTCTGGATTACTCCAAAGGCTTGAGTCACTTCTTCAGCTCTGCCCTTTGTAGCACATACCTTGTCTTCTAGGCTCCAGATGCCTGTACTCCACTGCTGCTGCTGTTCTTGGTGGTCATCTCATGGTACTGGTATCTCCAAAACACTGCTGTCTTCCGCTCCAACTAGGCTTTACCATGGTGCCAAGCCTCACCTCCTTTGCATGACCCCTTCAGTCCTGGGCCATCAATTGCAACCGAGGCTGCACCTTCACCAATGGTCTTCCGTGGCCTCTCACAGTGCCCAGGCCTCAGCTGCTCTTCATGACTCCTTCATGCCTTCAAAACCAGTACCACCTGGGTGACTCTTACACATTACCAAGTCCAGCCACAGCACAAGGTACAACCCTGGCTATCTCTGGAACGCAGCCTCTGCGCTCTCAGAAAACACTTCTCAGAAGATTTCACCTCAATGATGCTGATCTCTTCCCAATCACTGCCAATTTCCCAGCTCCAGCTAACCAGCATCAATAGTTCCAGTAATGCAATAGTCTTGCTTTAGTAGTTCTGGTATCTTGTTAATCACAGCTGATCTTCAGCCCCAGCTAAACAAAACCACAGAATCTAAAATCAAACAAGCAATGGCCCTGATAAGAGTCTTTAATCTTCCCTCTGAAATTTCATAAGCCAGGCCTCCATCTTCTGCACTGGTCTCAACAAGCTCCTACACAACATCCCACAGACCTCTTAACACCGAATGGATCTTCTAGCCCAAAGTTCCAAAGTCCTTCCACAGTCCTCCCCAAAACATGGTCAGGTTGTCACAGGAATACCCCACTACGCTGGTACCAATTTGTCTTAGTCAGAGTTTCTATTCCTGCACAAACATCACGACCAAGAAGCAAGTTGGGGAGGAAAGGGTTTATTAAGCTTACACTTCCATGCTGCTGTTCATCACCAAAGGAAGTCAGGACTGGAACTCAAGCAGGTCAGGAAGCAGAAGCTGATGCAGAGGCCATGGAGGGGCCATGTTACTTACTGACTTGCTTCTCTTGGCTTACTCAACCTGCTTTTTATAGAATCCAAGACTACCAGTTCACAGATGGTACCACCCACAAGGGGCTCTCCCCCCTTGATCACTAATTGAGAAAATGCCTTACACCTGTATCTCATAGAGGCATTTTCTCAACCAAAGCTCCTTTCTCTGTGATAACTCCAGCTTGTGTCAAGTTGACACACAAAACTAGCCAGTACAATATCCAATGGAAACAAAAGAATTCAGAAAAAGTGTAGAAATGATTCATTTAAATTATACCATATGAACATAAACAACTAGTTTTATTTTACAATCACAAATATAGGAATTAAATACCATGCAAGAGAATTTAGGAGTGTTTTCTTTAAAAGAAAAAACCACTCAAAACAGCAATAACTCAATGACTACAAGAGTAAGAAATGTTTAATCAAGTTTTCTTAAACATCTCTATGTGTGTCACAGAAAAAATTTATAACTCCAGGAATAGAAAGACTACATTGTTTATGCATTTCCCCTTTATATTCAGATTTCTTCTTTTAATACTGAATTGAGGCTATGGCAAGATGGCTTCACATGTAAGAACACGTGCCACTCATCCGGCTGACAGAGTTCTGTTCCCAGCACCTGTATTAGGTGGCTAACAACTGCCATTCACTCCAGCTCCTGGGCATCTGCTGCCCTCTTCTGACTTCCACAGACACTGACATGATATCTTTTTTTTTTTTTTTTCTTTAAAGACTATTTCATACCAAATGAAAGGATCTCTTTAAAGATGGGCATTGTTTCCTTTACCCAAATAATTTCAACATGTCAACAACTGTGAAGTACTTAAATAATGAGGAGTTGCCAGTACATGAATATATGACAAATGATTCTGTTAAACAAGGCAAACAGAAAGGAGTCAGTGTTGAGTAATTTGAGTGGCATTCTAGATAAAGAAACAATTTCTTCTAAAATGTGGCTGTGTTTTGTAAAGTGATGAACATGCTACTTTCTAAAACATAGTAAGCAAAAAAAAATTATTTCTAAGTAATATCTTTAGAATTTCATTTTCTGCCACTTTTTTTTTTTTTTTTTAAATCATGAAGTTTCTTTTTAAAAAAAAAAATAACTTCTTCAAGAAAACCCAACGGTGGGTGGCACTGGTGTGGTAGGTGGGAGCGCCCAGGCTAGGAGGCCAAGGAAGGCCAGAGACAGTGAGTGAGTAGATCTCCACCATCAAGCTGGTCAAGGACATATGGACCAAGCCCCTGGAGGAGAACTATTTGATCTCCCAGCCCACTAAAAAACTCGAGATTATTGACTTTTTCCAGATAATGTCCCCAAAGGATTAGGTTGGGGCAGACCAGCAGACTAGCTTCAAGGCTTTTGTCACTATTGGGAGGTGGATTTGAATGAAAATGGCCCCCATGGGCCATAAGGAATGGCACTATTGCCAACAGAAAGATAATGAACTAAACCTTGAACAGTAAGGCAGCCCCAATTATACGTTCCTTTTTAAAAGCTGCTGTGATCACGGTTTCTCTTCATGGCAATAAAAACCCTAACTATGACATGGGGATTACAACGGTCATGCTGGTCTTAGTGTTAAGTGTGCCAAGGAGGGAGCCACTGCCATCCCAGGGGCCATCATCTTGGGCAAGCTTTCCGTCGTCCCTGTGTACTGGAGGAACAAGAGTGACAAGCCTTCACTGTTCCATGCAAGGTGAAGGCCACTGTGGCTGTGTTGGTGCGGCTCATCCCTGCCACCAGAGGCACTGGTATTGTCTCTGCTCCCATGCCCAAGAAGCTGCTGCTGCTGGCCAGTATTGCTGACTGCCACCCATCAGCTGGTGGCCACAATGCCACCCTGGGTAACTTTGCCAAGGCCACCTTTGATGTCATCTCTAAGACTATAGCTACTTGAATCCCAGCCTCTAGAAAGACACCATGTTCACCAAATCTCCTTATCAGAAATGCAGACCATCTTGTGAAAACCCACAGCAGAGTCTCTGTTCAGATATCCCAGGCTGCAGTTCTGGCTACCACAATAAGGGTTTTATACAAGAAAAATAAAGTGAATTAAGTCTGCTTAAAATTTTGTATATAATCAACTTGGTATTTCTTCATATAGCAAATACTAACTAGGCACATAGTAATTAATATTGGGTGCTGGATAAAATAAAACACTAGAATCCAAGAATTATCAAGACTAAGACTAACATAGAACATGATATAATAAAATACATTCATTTTTGAGAGGGTCAAACACCACCTCACCCCTGAAAAAACCACTAAGTTATCAAGAGTAGAAACAGCTTTCACTACTCACTGTCACATCTAACGTTCCAAACCTGGAAATCCTGTTTTCCTTAAATATTAAAAAGCCCACCAGTAACAAAAATATTCCCAAGTTAATTTTACTCTAAAAACTTCTGTCTGATCTCCAAGTGAATCAAATTTTTCCTAGTGCATTTAGTACTTTTAAATTGACTGGTTCATAAATATTAGCTACACTTACTTAATGCCGAATGTTTCCCAGCTTAAGTTTGGTTTGGTATATACAGTCATGGTTTAATGCTATTGTGGCAAAACAACTTTTAGGAAAAATTCCCTCAATTCTGAGTAGTGGTACAATGGCTAAATATTAAGTTACTAAATAGGCTTATTTACAGAGGACCTTTGTCAACAGCTAAAGAGTTAGTTACATAAGACGGGCACACTGTGAATAAGAGCTTCAGTAAATGTAATCCACACTGATGGACCGACTTACCCAAAGACGCTGAACAGTGCCCTGTTGTAAGGAGCGGTTAGAGTATTCGCCATTACCAGATGGCGCTGTCACTTTAAGGAAGCTTGTGGTTAGCGCGGGGTGGCTCGCCCAAAGCGCCTGCGCATTAAGGGTGTACGTGACTAATCACTGCCCACTCCCGGGGCGCGCCAATCAGTGGAGGACACGCTGCCTCAGGGCTATATAAGCAGCGCCATTCTGGGGCC
>CM052712.1:43162114-43185189 GCA_028551405.1 Uromys caudimaculatus | reverse complement strand
AGGACACGCTGCCTCAGGGCTATATAAGCAGCGCCATTCTGGGGCCCCGGGTTCCTCCTCTATCAACGGCTGAATAAAGCTGAACTGCAGACGGAGCCTACGTGTCGCGCGTCTTCTTGCTGGCGAGAGGCGAGAGGCGCGCCCGACACCCTGTAAGGCTCCCTCCAAGTTCTCTCCACATCTCAATAATCTTTCTATTGCTCAGAAGTAGCCAAGTTCCATATATGGATGAAAAAAAAGTTACTACTGACCCGTGCCTGTCTGGTGTGGCAATGGGATAGCAGCCTTGCAGAAGCCCACACTAGGCAGGGTCTGGAGGGTGGCAGCAGCAGTCTGACATGGCCAGGAAAGGGACTAGAAACAGGGAACAAGTAAGCAAACATGCTGGGCATAGCAGCCAATTCAACTCACAGTCAGCAGAGGGAGGTGCAGAGATATGCACGGTGAAGGTTAAGTTACAAGCAACAGTGTTGGACTGAAATCGGAGGTATGAATTATCAGTGTGGAATCATGGTTTTTAATAAAGAAACAAATACAAACTGTAATGTTCAAGTTTGACAGTTCAAAAATATCTCAGAATAATCATTCTTGCTACTGGTTTCTAAGTCTGGCACTGAAAAAATAACATGATGCATCTATAATACCTTCTTAGGTCAAAAGGAAGGGCTCAAGAATCAGGGGGTCATTTAAAGTTTACTAAAGCCAGCATAGAAGACCCCTCACCAACAATGGGCATTTGAGCATCAAAAAAAGGCTGACAGCAACAAATGAAAACCCAGCGAATAAGAGAGAAAAGTTGGCTCTGAAGGTAACAGAATGAACACATACAGAAGATGAAACTTCGAAGACTCAGTAAGATGCTATGAATGGATCTTTCCCCGGGGCTAATTCCAAGTCATGTCTGTTATCACCCACCGTTCTCACATGACAAGATGTTAATAATGCACTGTTTAAATCTCTTGCAGTACAATGCCAACTAATAAACAGAAGAATGACGGACTCTGAAAAATTGCCATTTGGCAATCATCAGTATAATAGTTAATCAAAAAAGAAAAACCCACCTCCAAAGGACACTAAAACAAGTGGGTGAATATGGTATGAGGAATATGATATTTGATATTTTGTTACACAGCTTTCAAGTTACAGTGCACAAGAAGTATCATAACAAGGGCTGGAGGCATAGCTCAGTTAGTTCTTACTTAGCATGCAAAAAGGCCTGAATTCAATTCCCAGCACTGCAGAAAACTGAGTGTGGTTGAGCCACACAGCCAGCTTGATGCAGGCCTGGACTCCATGAAACCCTGTGTCAAACAAAAACAGAAATATCCTAACAGAAAGATGAAACTCCACTTATAGAAATATAGTGAACACTATCTTCCACACGTGACCACGGTAGAACCACTGACATTAAAACAGACACGAACAAACAAAAGGATGCAATGAAAAACTCATTTCCATGACAACCCATCCACAATGAATAACCTGATCATGTAAATATAATAAACAAACCTAACTTAAGAACAAAAAAGCTACAAAATGGCATTTTTAAAGATAACTAGCCAAAGTGAGTAGGGTATAGGATATAAAGGGCCTCTTCCAGCCTGAGGATTGCAGATACACGCGGTTTATCATGCATAACCCTGTACTTTTCAGCTCTAAAGGTCATTAGGAGGACAAACGTGAAAACAGAAATGGACTGTGGGGATCTCTGGACAAACAGTGCTTGGAAAGTCTTGGTTCTAGTTCTGACAACTTCTCTAAGTTTGATTTTCTTTAACTGTGAAATTAAAGTTTAAAACAAAAGTTTTATATTATATAGATAAAAATTCTATTAATTTTACTGCTTATGATATTCTTGAAGACAGTATGCAAATTGTTTTTGGTTTTGTTTATCTGGCTGATTTGGAACTCCCTATGTAGACTAGGCTGGCCTACAAGGCATGGAGATCTGCCTTCCCCAGTGCCAGCACACCCAGCCAGAAGGGTAAACATTGACAATGACAATGATGATAACAAACACAGGGCCCCATTAGCTCCCAAACACTCTTCTCACTAACCCTCACTCAGCACCGCTGTCTAGGTGAGTATAGACTTACTACTAGTAGAATGCTACTGGCTACATTTTACAAATGGGAACCCAGGGAACCCAGTGATTAAGTAATTCACCTGAGTCACCTGGAGATCTGAATCTAGGAAGTCAAGCCAAGTCTCTCACTTCCTTTGATATTGATCTTGTCTGTTCAGGAAAGGAGGACGGTCCTTAATCAGCAACAAAAGGTAAAGTCCTCAGACCTATAGCAAGTCTACAGCAGCATTCATTTAGAAATAGGTTGGGAGGTACGATGAAAATACGTAATACTGGAAATCTTTTACTATAGGTTTCTGGTGTTTATATAAAAATAACAGCCACTAAAAACAACTGAAACAATTTTAACAACTGCAGTTTAAAGAAAGGCTGATTAGTGACTTTGCAGTAGGGAATAATCTATAATTTTAGAAGTCTTTTTAGAAACATAGTGATTACATGTGGTTAAATTACTAAAACATCTCATATTTACTTTCAATTTTCTGGGTTGGAGCTGACAACAATCTCTTTCTGCTTATTTCATATTATTTTCACTGTTCTAATTAGCTTCTTACTGGTTCCCAAGTCTACACTGTATTTCTTAGGCTTCTTGGGACTAGATCTAGACATTTTTAGTCTCTCGCTGTCTCTGTCTGTCTTTTTCTCTGTGTCTGTACTTGTCTCTGTCTGTCTGTGTCTGTCT
The DNA here is from genome assembly GCA_028551405.1 of Uromys caudimaculatus. Lineage (NCBI taxonomy): Eukaryota > Metazoa > Chordata > Mammalia > Rodentia > Muridae > Uromys > Uromys caudimaculatus. The sequence continues at coordinate 43,182,421 of CM052712.1, read as the reverse complement.
CTACACAACCCCCCCCCCCAGGTCTCCCGATGTGCCAATGAAGAAAGCAACCTGCTCTCTTTTGAAAGTGTTAGAGATGGATCAATATAATTTTATGAAATATAATTCAAAGTCCTATTTAGTAATAAATTATTCATTCTTATATTTGATGGCCCATGCAAGCAAAACACTTTATTATCTTGGAATTACTTGTAATAGAACTGTCAACAAACTATAACTGACTTCTAAATCATACCTAACAAATTTACTTGCAAAATAAAAAGCTACCAGTGTAAGAACTGCATGCTGTGGTCTGAATATGCTTGGCCCAGAAAGTGGCACTATTTGGAGGTGTAACTTTGTTGGAGTAGGTGTGGCCTTGTTGGAGGAGGTGTGTCCCAGTGGACATGGGCTTTAAGACCCTTGTCCTAGCTGCCTTGAAGCCAGTCTTAGCCTGTCTGCCTTTGGATGAAGATGTAGAACTCTCAGCTCCTCCGTCCAGCATCTGCCTGGGTGCTGCCATGGTCTCACCTTGATGATAATGAACTGAAACTCTGAATCTGTAAGCCAGCCCCAATTAATGTTGTCCTCATAAAAGTTGCCTTGGTCATGGTCTGTTTTGTTGGTCTTGGTCTTGGTCTGTTCACAGCAGTAAAACCCTAATTAAGATACTGCAAAACTGTCAACAGAGAATGCTGATCCAACCTTCTTATTAATATAAAAAATGACTATTCACAATGGCATCAAATTGGTTTTTGAAAAAAATGCTAACCAGATCCTACACAAGATCATAAAGTGAAGAGAGCCAAAAAAATTAAGTGATCTATTATTTTATAAGAGAGTGGGACATAAAAGGACTGCTTCTCCTAGATGTGATGGCACCAAGATGTTACCTTTGGAAAACTCATGCAGTAATTCTCTCCTAGACAACTCTTTGGAAGCCTTTATAAATTTCAGGTGTACTCACTGACTACAGTACCCACTGTCGATCCTGGAGGAGCCTCACTGGGAAGTCAACAGTACCCAGATCTAATTCTTACGTAAGTGAAGTTACAACATACCGAAACATAAGTCTTGGGTAATGACTTGAGTGTGATAAATAGCAATTTGTATTCTGAGTGTTTAGGTGTTATGGAAACATCTACTATTCTAATATAAATATATTTGGAAGGCACCTCTCTTGTCAAGATTTCTAAACTCATTCAGTGTACACAGTATTCCTGAGTTTTATACAACCTCCGATTTACTGTTTTCCTTCTGCAGTGATGCTGGGGGGAGGGGCACCTGCCTATAATTTCAGTACTCAGCTGATGCAGGACACTATCATAAGGCTAGTCTAGCTACAAAGTAAAACCCTCTCTCAAAAGTAAGTTTATCATACTTTAGATGTGCCCAGTGAACTCAGTCAGTTTTGACCTGTCACAGTACAAAGTACCAGGCAGTACCTATGAAAACTGTGCTTATTTAATAGGTAAGGTTTTTTTTTCTTTTTGTTTTCAATTTTCAAAGCTGTATTAGTTCATTTCAATAGAATTGAGATTTAATACAATGTTATAGTATTCATTTGTTTGTTTTGAGGTCCCAGGAAACTTAATTTGTAGTCAAAAGCCTATCAGACTGTTCTACCATGTGGCCCATGGTGCCAGGCCCCGCCCTGCATCCACCCTGGATTTCGATCAGCCTCAGTCTGCTCTTCTCCATCCAGCTGCTCCTGCTAATCTGGCTGTAGGGCTGGTGCTGCGAGTGTTCCACTTCTACACCTTCTGATCATCTGGGGCTGAAGTCAGGAAGAAGTAACCAGTGACCGGTCAGGTGTGACTTCCTGGCATTTTTCTAACTAGCACAGGCAAGAAAGATGCCTACTTCCTTTTGGTCACCATCTTTGAAAATGCAAGCCCATAGAGGCTAAGATTCATAGAATAACCCTCTAGAATTAGCAGATAAAATCCTAATAGACAAGATAGTGAGACTAGCATTAACAGTCTAATTATATACCTGCACTTTCCAACTCAGTAGGGCTGCTTTTCAATTATGATGGTTCAGTCTTCCTCCGTATCAATTACTGCTGAACTGGATCATTCTATTAATACATGGACACACTGGGAAACCTCCCATCCTTTAAAATACAACTTTAAGAAGACACTTTTTATTCATGGTTGTCTGCATAAGTCTGAGGATGTGAGAGGGGACCCTTATGGAGGCCAGAAGGATCCAAGATCCCTTGAAGCTGGAGTTACAGACTGTTTTTTGAGACACTCCCCCCCCCCCCCGCTGCCTCTCGAACCACCCCCCCCCAAATAACCTTCTTTAACCGGTTTCTTCCTTCTGGTTCTGGTATCAGAGCCCCATTCTCTATTCCTCCCTCAGGAAGTCAACAATACCGTCTTCACTTCCTGTTTCCACCACCCCATTTACTTTCACTTGGCCAGCATGCTATGAAGAGCACTAACAGCCTCTGTATCAGTCCAAGCATGACGCCTGCGGCCTGTTGCTTCAACTCTCTGGAGTTCACACCATGCTTAAAGCATGCTCTTTCTGAGGTCTGCAGACCCTCACACTCTCTTGGTCTTCTTTCTCTTTAGACACTTCCCAGTATTCTCTCTCAGATCTTACTGATTCTTGACCTCACAGCCTTCTGTCCTCCACCTCACCCCATCAATAAAAAGGCTCAGCCAGCATTTTTTCTTTTCACTGACCACCCACAAGCTTATTTTTCCTAATCATTACAATCCTCCAAATTCTAACACTACAGAAACACAAAACTTTATTCTTATTCTTGTTCTGTACCAATCTCCTGAGTACAATCCCACAGTAGATATTGCCGACTTTCAAAGTAGAAAATGATTGACCAGTCCGCCACCTTGTCATCGCTAGATAGTCACCGCTGCTCAAGCTTACTTCCAAACCCTCAACAGAACCTTTTTCTTTTTTTCATTTTTTTCTTTTCTTTTTCTTTTTGCCCTTGACTCCATAGCCACACCACAACTATGATAATCTTTCCAAAAAAAAAATGACAAAACTACTTTGTCCAAACTCCTAGACAGAGATGGGAAGTTGGCTCAGCATTAACGCACTGTTTTGTAAGCAAGAGAATCAGAGTTAAGAGCCCAGGACCCACAGAACTGCCAGAGAAGTGTGGCCAGCTGCCTGTAATTTCATTCCCAGAAGGCCAAGACAGAGAATCCCCAGAGCAAGCCAGGTAGCAAGACTAGAGATACTGGCTAGCCTTAGGTTTGATTCAGAGACCAGGCCTCAAAGAATAAGGTAAAAGGCCAAGTGAGAAAGATTCCCACCATCAATCTTGAGCTTCCATGTGCAAGGGCACCATACACACGCATGCACACGAAAAGAAACAAAAAGAACTCAAAACTCCTAAATGGAGATACAATTAAAATATATTTAAAATATACTTATAACAAATCCTAGACCTATATTTGGTTCTAACAGAGTCTAAAAGGGCATCTGAACATGTCTATCTCACTTATGCCATCCTTATTACGTTCTTGCTGCACAAGCCTTCTTATTATAGGTCCTTGAATATGTGAAACCATGACAGCCTTGGGGACCTAAAACTATACGACCTCTAAAGCCTCCCAGAATATACTTCATGGGATCTACCCTAGGCTCACTATCAGCAAACAGGTCTACAACCTACTCTTAGAAAAGTTTGTCCTTAACTATATTATTTAAATAGCCCTCGCCTTCCCTGATCATTGCCTATCTTGTCACCCTGTCATAGTTTAATCACATAATTCAGCTGTGCTAGTTATATGATTGTGAATATATCTACATACACGTGGAAATACAAATGTATTCATTCTCTCCCTGAATGCTTCTTCCATGAGGGTAGGATATCTACTTTATGAAATATTCTAGCCCCAATGTCTGGAATAATGCACATCTCACAGAAAGAACTAAATAAATGATCGTAAGTGACTGAAGTAATTATGACTTTTGTCCCTTGCAATCAAGGGAATTGTTGATGATCAAGCTTCCTTAACAAAAAGTATGTATTACTTGAGCTCATTTTGAGTCTACATGTGTAAAATGAGAGAAGAAAAAAGGGAGAAAAAGAAAGGAACAAGGAAGGGGCAGGTGGGAGGGGGAGAGGGAAGGAAGACAAGCTAAAGTGTGCAGATTTTAAAATAAAGTTCTACCGCCAAAGAAGGGGAGGGAGGGAGGGAGGGAGGGAGGGAGGGAGGGAGGGAGGGAGGGAGGGAAGGAGGAAGAGGGGGAGGAGGGAGGGAGGGGGGAGGGAGGAAAGGAAGAAGAGAGGGAGGGAGAAATGAAGAAATGAAATATACTGTAATTCAAGCCAATTAACATAGCACAGTGAATATTAGTTATGCACAGGAATTAGCATTTAGTTTTTTGATAAAAATCAGTCTCCAGCATTTAACATGGTTCAGTTTTATTAGAAGCTAGAGAGATTATATCTGGGGGCCAGTTGTAAAAATCATTCAAAGACTCTAGACCTAGCCCTAAAGGAGACTAACTTAACCTATCCTCTTTCAAAGCTTCCAATTACATTCTAATAGAGAATGCAGTCTAATATCATGGTCAGATTCATGCAATTAAGCATGCTCATTGAAAACAAACTGGGATAATTTAGACAACTACCAAAGCAGACAAGCCTTCAACTATCCCACACTACAAGTGTGTTATGCTTACCTTTGCTAAGGCCACAGGCTCTGGATCAGTGGGAATGCAGCCAGTACAATACACAGAAACCTATTATTATTTAACTGTGGGAGAGGTAGAGCAGCACTATTATTAAACTGTGCCACAAAATATTTGGTATTGGTAAACATGGAAAAGAATGTTAGCATTTTATATGCTTACACTATATAACTGAGAAACTAAACAAATGCATAAGCCAATTTATATGGTAAAGAATCTCCTGGGCCTCTCCTTTCTATCCTCTATTCCCTTTCCCCTCCTACCTTCAATCCCTCCCAAAAAGTTAAAGTCATTGCTTAAGAAGAACTGTTGTTCTAATTCTCCATGAGCAATTAATTCAAAGATGGACTAAAAAATGGTGAGCAGGTCCAAAGTCACTATCATCCTCTGCGCTCCAATGGAAAATTGTATTCCCAGTAAGTTTCTTGCCTATCTGAGCTTAAATTCACTTTAATCAAACTCAAATCTTATCAACTCATGAATACAGTTATTTCTGAAATAGATGCTGTTGCTAACTATGAAGGTATGGGAAGACAACCTCTCATGCGTGGCTATTCAAGAAGCACTGGCAGCTGTAAAATTCCCTGTAATTGTTAAGCACTTCCCTTGTTTCTTTTCAGGACAATCATGTCTACTTCGTCCCAGGAAAACTCCTTGCTTGATCACACTACCCACCTGCAGCTACCATTCGATTTCTTCTCATATGGACTATCTCTTACAGGCTGCTAACCACTGTTCCTACTTATCTCACTCTCTGTGATGGGTTTTTATTATGACAAAATACATATAACACAGTAAACTCTATCTTCGCCGGTTTTACAAGTATGGCCTTAAGTAGGGGAGTTAGGTCCATTTATATTGTTGCACTTCTATCACAAAGCCTATTTCCAGAACACTTTGCATCCTGTGAAACTGAAATCAGTATGTGTCATTTAGATAGCAATTCCTCCTCGCACTTCTACCAATTCTTCTAGCATTGTGATTCTTGACTACTCTGTAAGTACCTCACATCTGCAAATTATAAAATCAAATACTATTTGTATTGTTAGGCAAATTTATTTCAATAAACACTGTATCATCAAGAATCATCCATGTTGGGTATATTGTCAAAAATTTTATTCCTTTAAAAACTTGAACAAACAATTCACTGAATCCTCCTTTGTGTGTTTGCATGCACAAGCATGTGTGTGTCCACCCACCATATCAACACTTAAATTAACTTCTTGAAGGCCACTGATTTGCTTCTTGCCAAATCTAAGTTTTTGGGTTGGATTTTTTTTATACCATATTTCTCTACATATAACTATAACAGTAACTACTTTTTTGTCTTTCTCTATCTCCCATTATAGGAAATACAGTTGTGCCAAAGGCAAAAAGAATTCTTTACAAAGATTCTTGCTGTATAAAGAGAATAAAAGATAAATGATATCATTGAGTCAGAAAATCAAAATGAAGCGGAGTTAAGAACATGTGCAAAATATACACGAGATCATTAACAATAGCTCCATATAAGTAAGCAAACCCACAGTTAGTCACTGGTCATACATGATACACATAAAACCCGTGCTGAAGCACTTTCGTTCTTATTTTTAAGACCGAAAGGGAAGTTTTTTTCATGCATACTCTTATGTAACAAGGACTTTGCAAATGATAGACTACTCTGTAGATTTACACAGCCATCTACCCACTTCCTGAAAACATTCCTGTCTCTAGATGCCAATGGCACCATCCTTTCTGCCCTTTGGGTTATAAGCCATCTTTCCAGCCCACTATCCCTTTCGGATTTGCCCTGTGTCCCTCTGAAGGCCACTTCTCAGTTCCTTATCAGACCTCACCTTCCTGACAGTATTCCCCAAGGTGGTCCCTCATTCCCGTTCTTTCAATGAACTGTCAATGGAACGCCACACTCCACAGACACATACACAATGGTTCTAGGAATTACCAAGGCGCAGTATCCCATGATGCCAGGCACTTTACCAGTAGGCTGTATGTCCAGCTGCTTTTTACTCTTCATTTGAGACAGGCAAACTGAACTTATTCTGTAGCCCAGACAGGCCTTGAACTTGTGATTCTCCAGCCTTGGCTATCTGTGTAGCTGTGATTAGAGACTTGGGTTAGCAGTTCCTGACTTTTATCTACTACACATTGCTGTTTAAGTTATAAAAGTCTATTATGTTGAGCACTTAAAAGCAATGAGAAAACATTTGGTTTACGCTCATAAAAAAACTTCCTGCATAAAATGAAAAGGAGTTGACAGTGGAAGTAAAGACTAAATTCCTTTCAATGAAGAAAGTCTTCATTTTGTCAGACTAATCTAGATTCTTAATATCAAACTAAACCTTTAATATCAGAAGTAAATGAAAAAGCTAGATAACCTCTGTGTGTCTGTCTCTCTCTCTCTCTCTCTCTCTGTGAATGTGTGTGTTTGTGTGTGTGTGTACATGCGCGAGTGCCCCCATATGTAATTTACCTTATTTTATCCAGCATTTCTTTTAAATTATGTCTTTATAAATGCAATGTGCATTTCAGAATAATAGAAAGATAGAAATTTTTAGACATGAGCCAATGTGACCACATACAAACTGAAAAACGTGGCTAATACCTTCAAACTTGACATTTCCAATTTATACTGTTTATTATAGTTGATGCTAACAATCAGTTGAATGGGAGAGGACTCAAGGAAGTGTAATATTTACTTGAAAATAAAGTGCTTTCTTCAGTAGACTATCTTTGCAGAGGAGAACACCATTATTTTTAATTGTCTTATTTAAAAATGGCAGTATTTGTTCCATGTAAAAAAGAACTTAATACAGTGAATTTCTGTCACATATATTTGAACATCAGAACAATATTCACAGTTCCTCCTACTCATGCCCTTCCCAAACCATGGTTTGATAAGACAAAATTCGGTCCGCATCCATATGCAACTGGTTCCCAACTGCTGGGAAACAGTGCCAAGGAAACAAACAAAAATATGATGTTCAAAAAGCTGTCATTTTGTAGCTAACCCACCACCAACAGTGAAAGTGGACAATCCTCATTTTTCCCTTCTGCAAAGTGTTCTGACACTGTTCTCCAAGTCTTGGGTATCCTTCAAGTTTACAAACACAGAAAAATGTGGGCTCACTCAAGCATACGGACCCAGAGTAAGTACAAGTCACAATCTTAGAACGTCTTCACCACGCAAGTCTTCATGCAACAAATTTTATACTGGAAGACCTGTTATAGAAGAAAACTAAGTCTCAAAACAAATTTACTTTTACGTGTTTCAAGAGGTTAAAAATGATCAGTTTTCCAGAATACAGAGAGAGATGTGACAGGCAGTTGGTCTCTGTACCCCCTGAGAGGGGTCTCTCTAACTATTAGAAGACTACAACTGGATCAAAGTTGTATATATTCTACAAGTCAAAAAGGTAATTAGTCTGACAAGTCAGCAAAGGCAGCAACTCCAAATCTCCCAAATCCCAGTGCTATAAAGTAAAAGAAAGCATGTCATGAGGAATAGGAAATAAGAAAAATAATGAAACCAAACACTCCTGACATTTGGTTCTGGGGTAAAGAAACGCAGGAAGGAAAGTGCTGGCAAAGGATTGTGATCAAAACAGATCAAAGCTGGGCGTGGTGGCACATACCTGAGTCCCAGTGCTTGAGAGGCTCAGGCAGGTGAACTGTAAATCCAATGCCAACCTGGACTATGTAATGACACATTATCTAGATAAATAAATATCAGAAACTGCTCACTGAGAGTGCTCTGAATTCAGGACTTTATGATAAAAAGTTACGACTATAAAAGAATAAAGGATAGATTTAACACAAGGTACAGGGTTTTCTGTTGTTTTTGCTGTTTTGGTCACAACCCAAACCTGGAACTTGTGATCCTCTTACCCAGTCCTCTGATCTCTGGATCACCATATCCAGCATATACCAAGTGTTCACCTAGTGTGTAAACTCATTCGGAAACAGATGTGCTACTTTTCTTGGTTGACAAAGTGAACCAGCAACATCTGCACCGTCTCTTTACAGAGAAGCAGCTCTGAATACTAATGCACAAATACCTTTTGTTAGTGGTACACACGAACGATGGCATCTGTCAATTCTGAGACTAGACTCCACCTGGAGGAACAGGCCTTCCTTGTGTAAGGAGCTTTCAGGCACAATGAAAACCCAAACTTATATTGATGGTTTTTACTGACAACAGCTTCTAAAACTAACAGCATTGCACACAAGATCAAAAATACTAAAACTTGATCTGCTAAGCAGTATTAGCTAAGCAGCTTATTAAGAACTATCTCTAAATGTGCCATATTAATTATTAATATCTTCAGAAATATTAATCCAGCAGAATACTTTCCAATGAAGGATGACAAGGTAAATGTCGTGGAATGCAGTCCTCTTCACCTTCCTTAACCTCTCTGGCACACCTCTTCCTACCTACCTATCCCACAGTTCCTTTTATACGCTCTCAGCAGCGGGTTGTAGAACAGCCTTTAAGTAGCTGTTAGCAGATCTTCCTCCACTAACAGATCATGGGTAGGTCAAGAACAAAAAGGCAGTCTTCATCTGAGTATCCTAGTCTCCGACAAGGCCATGCTCTTAATAAGCACTTATGAAAGACTCTTATTGCATGAACCAGTTCAATATGTTCAATCATAAGAAATAAGCAAGCAGGCAAACAAACAAAAACACATACGCAAAACCCTCTGAATACTCTCTAAGCACAGCTCTCAAGTCCGCCTGTAAAATATTTCTAGAATCCATGATATTCCATTTTCCACTCAAATTCGCATTTTATCCACACAAAGGTACTAATCTTCTTGCTAGTGTACAGTGAATAAATCTTCAAACTCTTTACAAAGTCTATTCCAAGCCTTTCAGAGAGGATTCAGTAATGTCTAATATTTGGTGGTAATGACTGCCATATCCTACACACACAGTAAACACTGCTCTCATAACTATAATGCCACCCTCCAAGAATGCCTTCCTTTGCTCCCGAGACCACACACAAACCAACAGCTTCTTCAGACAGCAAGTTTCCGGCTCACTGGCTCAAGTGTAAGGGCAGAACCTTCCTTGGCACGCCAGGTAGCTTAACATAGCATGGCCACATTTCCCTCACAGAAGCAGTAACAGGAACAGGTATCTACTGAGCATTTGTTTGGGGCTCACCTCTTAGCGCTTTTCCTCTGACTATGAACAACTTTCTAGATGTAGTTGACAGCATTTAACCACAGAATTAAACCACAAAAATAAATAGTCAGTGACCTATCACATACACTAAAAGAAATTACATGCCTGGCTTATAAACTGTGCTGATTCAAAGAATTTAACACTTAAATGTACCTTTTAAAAGACTCATTTACTCATGTTAAATGTGTTAAAACTGTACAGACCCAACTTTCTTATTTCTAAAAACAAAAAAATGCCTTCTATAATATTAATTCCCTAGAATAAATTTGTTCAAAATATTAAACTCCCATAATACCACCATTTAGATAGTATATAACCAAGAAGTCTTATGTTGCTATTTAGCTTTTCATCTGTGCATATGAAAAAATGCTGCTAACACCCTCAGAGAAATAGCCTGGCACTCCCTTGGATCCTACTAGTGACTTCCATGCTTCCTGGAAATAGGCAAAGTATTCTGCTGCTGGATACCACAGAAATGCTACTGTGTCTCCAAGTTTTATGTTTCGAAGCTCTGACAATAATGGCAAACAGGATGCACTCAGTCCATCTCTGTTTACCAATTCAGTCTCTGTATATAACCCAACAGTGCACACTCGAAAAGGCCACTGGCTTTTATCAATATTTAGAAATCCACCCACACTAACACACCCAAAAGACAAACCTCGGCATAAAAGATGTATGAGGAGTAACGAGTTATAATGCTCCTTACTTTTAGGAATTCAAGGCCCATGGCCAGGAGTTTTTTATTTTAATGCAATGTTTACAAAACAAATGCTGTCATAAACAGAAAGAAAACACCCAAGATCCTTTTTGTTTATTTATACCAATGATTAGCAATTACTAAATGCCCAAATCTCTCCATTCAAGATTCTTTAAATTGCTTTAAGTTAAACTTTTCTAAATTTTTACATATCTACTCAATTAATTTAGAAATCTTTAAGCATGGCTGAATGTTTTAGTTTTTACAGAAGTACTATAGAGATAGCACTTGTTAAGAACCCATCTGCTGTGTCAGAAAACATCTCATTTACATTATACAACAGTCACATTCTATAAATGAGCCACTATAAATAGGTGCTCTGCTGCATGAATGTATATGCATCAAATGTGTATCTGGAGTATCTTCAGAGACTAGAAGGCATTGGGTCCCCTACAACTGGAGTATCAGACAGTTGTGAACTGCCATGTAGGCACTGGGAATCAAATTTGTTTCCTCTGGAAGGACAGCTAGTGCTCTTGACCACTGAGCCATCTCTACAGCCCTGTGAGCCAGTTGGAGGTCCATATACTTTCAGAAGCATGCCATGTCTACTTCTAATTTTAGCAAGTATTAAAGTATAATTTAATTCATATTATAATTTATAATTTTCGTTTTAGTTTTAGCTTTTCTTTTCTTTTCTTTTCGGATTTTTTATTCTTTGACAACTTCATATGTGTACACAATGTACCTGGATCCTATCTACCCCCAACAACTCTTCTCACATAACTTACCTTCCTTCCTAGGACCTACTAGTCAATCTTCATGGACTATTCCAATACTGCCTTCCGTAAATAATCTTAGTCCTGAACTAATCACTTCGCCCTGTAAGCCAGCTCTGAACGCCAGCCTTCACAGCACTGTGTACACACCATTTCGTACTGTCATCACGTACTTACTTTCTCTCTTCTACTCAGTACTTTGCTGGGTATAGCCTGGTCCTATGTCTACCTCAACTTTAATCTCCAAGATCCTTTGCCTGCTTGGCACAAAATATAGAATAACTCATGTAATGTGAATTATCTTATATACAACTGGTAATTAGAGACATAATCAAACAACATTCAATACCACATAGCAGCAAAATATAAAACTATATATACCCTACCAACACATGAAACTGTGACTCTTCCCCCTCCTGCTGTCAGCTCACGTGGCCACAGATGCCATGCGCAAGCCTCTCTCAGAGCTCATCTTTGTGCTCTGCTTTCCTCTTTCATTTAAGGCAACCTCAACCCAACTTAACACGGTAGTCCTGTTCTCTAGGTTGCATCCATTTATTACTTGTAGTATACATTCCTATACCCAGGGTAGCACTTACTGGTTAGTAATATCAAATTTCTTTTTATGAGTCCAGCACTGTCAGTGATCAGGTTACGAGGCTGCATAGATTTTGAATCATCTACTCCATCCACTTTTGTTTTCCATTAACTCTTGTCCTCCTCGGTGGGTCCACAAAGAATAGGTTTCACGGTCTCTGGCCCAGCCAGAGACGGCCAAAGTAATACATCTCTCAGAAGGAAAGCCCTTGTGGGGCAGGTAGCTGGGGTCCCAGGTCTTGCCCACCACTGTAGCAGCACCAATGCCAGCAGCAGGGGCATCAGTGGGCAGTGGCAGCAGCAGGGGCAGGAACAGCAGTAGTGTGAACCTGGCCTGCCAAGCTGGTCCAAGGTCAAGTGACAAATGCTTCCCCAAGGTGTTACAGCTCAGTAAAACAGCCACTCTCAGACAAATCTCAGTGAAATAGCGTGTGCGCTTTATTCCATGTGACAGGGACTTTATAGATGCTTCCCATTGGCTCAGTGTGAGACGCTAGGGATGCTCTATTTGCATGGGGAAGGACTTCAGGTGTGTCCCTACTGACTGACTGTCATGGTCCTCTCAGTGGGGTGTCACGGTTCCAAGTTCCAGAGCAGGTAGAGTTGGGCAGGGCATTGACCCCACTCCTACCGTTCAATTCTGAGTTTCATGGGGTTTGGGCTCACTCAGCCTTACCAGTTCTTCTGTCTGGTACCACAGTCCACTTGTCCCACAAACTGTCAATTTAAGTTCATAATTTTGCAAAGGAAGAGTTTTTCAGAAATGTATACATTACAGCTAAGTATTTGATGAAATGGGATATGGAACATGGTGCTTTCAACAAGCACTGTACTTTTAGGCATTCACCACACGTTTTGAGTATCACGCTGAAAAGCGTCACTGATCTAGCCACTGGATACCTAAAACCCACAGGCGGAGAATGAATGTCCATGTGTGTCTGCCACACACACATTTTTGTCTTACATATTCATCTCATCAATACTGAATTTAGTATTTTTGCATTCATTCTAATATCTACTTTCAGTTTTTTCAAAACTTTCAAAAGACTATTGGCTTTCTAACAGAAATCTTAAGAGAAAGAAGATACAAGCGACCAAAGCAGAACACTGCAGGACCAGCTATGCTCTAGTGGCCATCCCCAGCCTCCCCTGGCCCTTTAATAACTGTGAGTTGAGAGACTTGACCTCATCTGTGCAAACTCTGAATGGACGTTTTATGCCTGAACCCTCCACACAGGTTTTCCTTTCTCTTTCCCTCTGGGCATCTGTGCTAGCAGGAATTTGGCAACCATTTCTCTCTTGGGCCTTTAACCTAAGGAAGAGTTCCTCAGAAAGAAACTCAGGTTAGAAAAGTCAGCCAAGCAATTTGGACTTAACATCAAATCTCTGCTCTGTTGCAACATAAAGTAGGTACGCACAGGTGTGAAGCATTAGGGAAGAAGAAGGGGCCGATTACCTCGGGAAAGCCTTAACTACAAGGAAACAGCTAAAATATGCTCACGTATTATAAAAGGTCTGCTCAGAACAAAGTCGTACATGGGAAGCATGGAGATTTATTAATAAACAAAACAGACTCTTCCTTCTCAGCTTTACCGCGTGTGGAGCAGATGTGATAAAGACGCTATCCTATAATACACTGAACACAGTACGCAGCAAGGGAACAAGACACGAAGGATCATGAGTGCTGGGAAAACGAGGAGCAGAAAAGGAAGTAGGCTCCAACGCAAGACTAGCCTTGGATAAAGACAAAAGACAGAGAGAAGGGAGCCAGACAAAAGGACATCTGTGCCTGCACACTGTGAAACAGGAAGAGGCCAGTCTGACTTAGATGGAAGTGAAGGAGCTAGGCCAAACGGTCAAAGAGGTGCCCATCACTGAGGCACGGCTTAACTTGCTCTGTGGAGATTTGTGTTGGCCTTTTTCTTTTCTTTTTCTGTGAGCCACGTTAGGGTGCTGAACACCAGGTTTATATTGTACGTAAACTGTTCTACTAGGTGATGAACAGACGACACGGACACAACTGATGGGAACAATAAACTCCCATCACAAGTACGTTCCTTTGGCACGCTTCAAGGAAGTCACTCAGAAACACGGTAGATCTCTTCAGAAAGGCTACAAAACACTGTCCTTTTGTGAGGCCAAGGCTAGGTGTCTACAACAATTTACATAAGTAAAATAAATAAGAAACGATAGAGGCATTTTTAATAGAGGCATCTGAATTAATTAATTCAAAATAAATTTAAAAAGACAGAGGCATTTTCTGACATCTCCCTTTTTGTCTTAAAAAGAATTTTATTCAAGAAAAATATTCCAGATGTGACAATTGGCCATGTAGAATCTGTGCTGGCAGACTCCATCTAGTGAGACACCCCTTCCCCCAGAGGGTCCCCAGCCAGTTCTTCACAGCTACACGGCCACCTCTGCAGGCTGCCATTTCCAAATGTTACCACTGATAATCTAGTAAACTAGTAACTTATTTATCTGTATTTTTATAAAAGTCTGTTCAGTTCCTTAGTTTTGTTATTCAAAATTTTAGGAAAAAATATATCCCATAACAACTGTTTGGGATTTATAAGACAGAAATACTAGAAAAGAGGTAGTTTGATTAAGTGATACTGAAAAGCAAAGCAAACTGAACGAACTTCGGAAACCGCTTAAATTTTAGTAATCCCCTAGCATTAGTGTCTGAGCCAAGGCTTTGGGTCATGAGGTTTTTTTTTTTTTATGCTGTACAAAATTATTGTCCACAAAATAAATAAGCAACTTAGAAACAGAAAAGAAATAAATACAAATTACTAAATTTTATCCTGCAAATTCAGAAGTCTTTCAACTATAGTGTCGGTTTTTGTAGTTTTAGCTAACAGTCCATCTCAGTGAGAAAAGCATTGATGAAAAATTCCAGAAATATAAATGACTCATTAAGTATTAAATGAGTGTCCTAAGTAGTTTAATAAAATCTCATGCTTTTCTGACAAGAACATGAATTGTCCAGAGTATCCAAACAGTGTATGATACCTGCTCTAATGACAGTTAAAAAGTAGCACGACACAGAACTTTTATTTATAATTCATTGCTGTAATTAGTCTACTTTGTTATTCATTATTCCTATCAATCTCTTACTATGCCTGACTTACAGACTATAGTTTGTTGCAGACGTGTATACATAGGAAAAACAGGATGCCTAGGGTGTCTCAACTGGACGTCTTCAACCGGACAAGGTTCACTTGGTATACAGGGAGACTACAGCATTAACAGGGTTCACAGAGAACTTCAGGAAAAGCTTAAAATTCCTGGGCTCCTGAAGACTTTAGACACTCACAACTGAAAAGAAAACTTCAGTTTCCTTTTTTTACTTGATAAAACATAAGAATACCATTTAAAAGCTCACACAATAAGCTCAAACAGATATTCCTATTCAGTCTAGAATAAGATATCAAATTATCTAAAAATAGCCTGTAACTTAATGCATCTAAGAAAGTTAGGATTTTTTTTGTCTATTTATTTTTGTTGGTTTTTTGTTTTTGTTTTTTAGACAGGGTTTCTCTGTGCAATAGCCCTGGCTGTCCTGGACTCACTCTCTAGACCAGGCTGGCCTCGAACTCACAGAGACGCGCCTGCCTCTGCCTCCCCGAGTGCTGGAGTGACTCACTACACCCAGCCTCTAAGACAGTTTTTTTTAAATATAAATATTCTCACAGAAACATGGTCTCATAGCACTTCTCTATAATTATATGCAATTCCTTATATTAATGAGCAGTGTGGCCAGTGCCAAGCAGGGCAGAAGCAGAGCAGCCGCGGACCCCGACACGGCGCAGCCTTACCTTCTGATGTTTTCCACTGTTTCCACAGATCCTCGACAGTTATGTGCTTATCTTCTCTGTGCAGGTGACTATGTTTATTCGTAGCATCTTTATATTTCATATCTTCTCTGATAAACTATAAAAGAGAAAACATTAATTAAACATAAGTAAGATCCTTCAGTCCTGATAAACTAAGAACAAAAGAGTGTTATGTGGTGCCTTTTTTTCCAGACACTAATACACTGTTGGTATTTTAAGCCATTTTCTCATGCTTGCTAAACACATTTTACAAAATGTCTTCTAATCCTGAAAACACAGGAAGTAAAAGTCTTTATTCAAAGTTTATCACTCAGTAGATATTACTCTACATTACTTACACTGTGTGTGAATACACATCCACACACACAAAGATACAGAAGCCAGAGACTCTGAACTTGATGATGGCCCTGTGAGTAGAGCACTATTTCTGTTTTATAAATGGCAAGCCAAGGCCGAGGGAGGTTAAGTAGCATGCCCAAGATTAAGACAGTGAACAAGTGTTGAGACGCCAACCAATGTCACAGCTACAGCCAAGCACATAGTTCAGTTACTGTCTCAACATTACATTTTGACACACAATCAGTGATGAGGTATTGCCAACCCAAACTAACACTAATCTCAATCACTTTTACCAAAGTTCTGTATTTTTCTACCATCTAAGCTATTACTCATAGGAAAGTTGGCTACACTGTGATAAATAGCATATTTTATAAACCTATGCATACCCTTATTAATCATACCTTAAACTATTTAGAGAGAGAGCAGCGAAATTAATCTCTACTAAAACCTAACCAGATCTTTAATATTTCTTTTCCACTGTCCAACAAATAAAAAGAAAATTTATCTCTTCAAACTTTCTCCAAATAAAACTACTACTCTAATTATATAGGGAAAAAATTAGAATACTTTAAATCATTGTGCTTTCTAACTCAACAGTTCTGTTTTTTTCCTTGTTTTGTTATTTTACTTTATCTGTCTTAACTATTCCTTGGTTTCAAAAGTTGACCATAGACTGTTTCAGAAATCCAAAATGCAGAAAGTCACGGTTCCCAGAGTCAACTCCAGAAGCAAAGCTCTTATTTTTATATATTAACAATAAGCAGCATCTCAGACATGACAACATTTTGGTTTGACTAGAATAATTTTACATTAAACTACTTAACAGCTATATAATAATATTAAGCAAATCATTTCCTTTTCTAAGCTTCAGTACTTCTTTTTGTAAGGTATAGTTAAAAGGGCTTGTCTGGCTATTCCCACCCACCCTTCCTACACTTCCTAACTGCTATCTTTAGAATCTAGTAGGATACTTGGGGGAGGTGGCATCACTATACCTGAGATGCTTAGAAACCGCTCCTCTTGGAAGAGATCCAAGAGCTGAAGAGAAAATCGAGACTGAAAACCACGATGACAGACTGAGCAAAAAGGAAGCCAGTTTTGGAAACAGTCCAGTCAGCTGGAACAAATAACAACTGTTCCATTTATGGGGCACACATCAAAAAGAATGTCCCAGGAACTTCTCTTCACTATGTGAGCACTAGTAACTGAAAAGGACAGTTCTGTGGCTTTAGAAATGAACTAGTTTCCATGTAGATGAGATGTGATATGTAGTTAGTATCTGAGAAAATACAGAATGGGTTCATGATATATATTAAGTGTGCGCTTAACAAATCAGGAGTGGGGTGTGGGTAAGAGAACACTGGTGACATGCGGGGCAGGTAAAGGGGAGAACAACGAAGAGGAAGGCCTAAATGCAAAGAGGCAGAAGGTAGGAGGCAGAGCAGGGGAGGAGGAGAACACTCGGCAGCTCTGAAACAGTCATGGAAGCCTACTGTTCTATAAACTTCCTATGTATGCTTTCCACGGAGAGAGTTCAATGGGAGCTCCCCCACTGAAAGGGTAAAATGTTTCTCCAACCATAGGTTACCAAATAGTTACCCTAGTACCAAGTGTAGGATACCTTCTCTATAGTTGTTTGGGGTTTCCCAGAAACTCCCCAAACATTTAAAAAAAAAAAAAAAATTAAGAAAGCTAGGTAAAATCCAAGTAGATGGAATTATACTTTTCATAGAATTATCTAAAAATACTTTTGCTTTAAGAAAACACGATAATAAAATTTGCAACAAAAAACTCAAAGGCACATCTGGTTTTCTTCCCTATCTAAAACACTCAATTGTGCTGCTCAGAATTCTCTAAACTACTAATTTGGTAAAAAAAATAAAATAAATAAATAAAAATAAAAAAATAAAAAAATAAAAAAATAAAAAAATAAAAAAAGGCCAACTAGAGAAATTTTGAAAATTCATAAATAACTAAAATCACATAAGCAAAAGGCAACTATCTTTTAACTTACTAAAATCCATGAGTTGAGAAATCTGAAAGTAAAATTTGAAATTCAACTAAGTAAATAACATCATTGGTAGAGTTGTCCAATCACATACAAACCTCCTCCAAGAAATCCTAAGCTGACAGTACCAATCAGGACTGCTCTGTGAATAAGTGCTTACTGAATATGCTTTGCAAAGAGAGTCACAAAGATGACTATATTAAGTAAGCTATTCTAGTACCACTAAAAGTAAAATATATTGTTTTACTGATCTTTGCAGATAGTCCTGTCATAAACTCATTTCAGTTTTTGCACCTGTGATATATATCAGGTATTTGTACCGTTGCTTTTGTGACTCTGCTTAATAAAAACTAATACATATCACTAAAACTATTATTGGATGTTCTATTAAGTTTCAGCCCTTTCCCTAGGAACTACTATGTTAATAAAGACTCATGCATATATCCCGTCACCCCTCCCCCACTGTCACCCACTTACACAGCTACTTGATCAGAGGACAGATAGTTCACCTAAAAGAGAACAAACTGCAACTATACAAGAATGACAGAACTTTTTTCCCTCACAAAAAACTACAATTAAAATCATGAAAGTCCACGCTGCTTGGCTATGGATCTTCAAGGAGACAAATACTCTGGTTTTGAAAGTACCATAATAGGAGCAGTCGCAATGGACCAGGTGTTAAGTGGAACAGCTGAAGCCAGTAAGCACGCAGAGACCAAATGAGGACAGCTTCAGAGGAAACACAGAGAGCAAGAGAGAGAAGATAAAGCTCAGCGCCCCAGAGCTCAGTGACTTCCTACTTTCAGTTCCTGAACTGCACAGGTTTTATTCTATTTTCCAGTATATGAATCTGGGCCCTCACGAAGCCTCAATGCTTAAGAGACACGACTTATCACCACAGTTAAGCACTCAAGACTCTAGAATCTGATATACATTCAAAGTCTGAGTGCCACCAACTGTCAGACATTTGCAGGTTACTTAACGTCTCTTCAGTCTCCTACTTCCCAATATTTCGGAGTTCCACTTCAGATATTCTAAAGCAAAACATGAGAGACTAAAATGTGGAAGAAAACTAGAGCCTCTTCCCTGACAATACAAGTAGAGAGGATGTCCCAAAGCACACACGGCATCAAAATAAGGCAATGCCCAAGGCCTGGTGAGTGAGTCACTACAGCAGACGGGTCCTATAAACAACTTGAAAGTAGCATGGAGATAGCTTAGTATAGGATCTCAGAAGAAAGAACACACAACAGGAAAATTGCCACTCCCATGCCCACTCTTATTTTTATTAATTTTTTATTAATATTTATTAATACATAAAATTTATGAATTGCATGTTCATGAACGTGGAATTTCAGGACAGCGCAGGAAGGAGTTTCTCCTTCCACCATTCAGGTTCCAGAACTGAACTCAAGCCATGAAGCTTGGTGCCAAGTGCCTCTACCTGCTGAGCTACCTCATCAGCCATATTCTTTTTTTTTTTTTTTTTTTTAAATACTTTATTTACATTTCAAATGTTTTCCCCTTTTCAGATCTCCCCTTTGGAAACCCCCTATCCCATCTCCCTTCCCCCTTCCTCTATGAGGGTATTTCCCCACCCACCCACCCACTCCCATCTTCCGTACCTGGCATTCACCTATACTGGGGCATCTAATACTCTCAGTCCCAAGGGTCTCTCCTCCCACTGATGGTATACAAAGTCCTCCTCTGCCACGTATGTGACCAGCACCATGGGCCCCTCCATGTGTATTCTTTGGTTGGTGGTCCAGTCTCTGGGAGTACCTGGGGCCTGACCAGTTGACACTGTTGCTCCCTCCCCATGGCGCTGCAAACTCCCTCAGCTCCTTCAGTCCCTTCTCCAACTCCTCTACCTGGGACCCCATACTCAGTCCAACAGTTGCTGTGAATTGAACCATGGGTGTTCCAAACTTTTGGGCTAATATCTGCTTATCAGTGAGTACATATTGTGTTTGTTCTTTTGTGACTGAGTTATCTCACTCAGGATGATATTTTCAAGTTCCATCCATTTGCCTGGGAATTTCATGAAGTCATTGTTTTTAATAGCTGAGTAGTACTCCATTGTGTAGATGTACCACATTTTCTGGATCCATTCCTCTGCTGAGGGACATCTGGGTTGCTTCCAGCTTCTGGCTATTATAAATATGGCTGCTATGAACATAGTGGAGCATGTGTCTTTAT
>CM052712.1:43139129-43162014 GCA_028551405.1 Uromys caudimaculatus | reverse complement strand
TTTTTTAATAGGGTTATTTGGTTCTCTCGAGTCTAACTTCTTGAATTTCTTGTATATATTGGATATTAGCCCTCTATCGGATGTAGGATTGGTAAAGATCTTTTCCCAATCTATTGGTTGCCGTTTTGTCCTATTGACAGTGTCCTTTGCCTTACAGAAGCTTTGCAATTTCATGAGGTCCCATTTGTCGATTCTTGATCTTAGAGCATAAGCCATTGGTGTTCTGTTCAGGAACTTTTCCCCTGTGCCCATGTGTCAGCCACGTTATTACTTTTACAGATAAAACACAAGCATTTGCCACCAAGCCTGACGATCTGAGTGAGTTCAATACCCAAAAATCACAAGGTAGGAAGAGAGGAGAGAACCAACTCCTCTAAGCTGTCCTATGACTTCCACAGGTGTGCTATGGCATACATGTGCCCCATCCCAATCAGTCGGCCAATAAATATAATTTAAAAATATAAAAGAACACAACTTGGACTATGTTCTTACATAACTAATAGCAAAAGGTTAAAATTATTTAAAATGTGGGAAAAAATGTCTTCAGTTCCTAAGTTCAGATATTTAAACTCAATGCTGATAAAAACTGGAAAATCACTTGGGCAGTTTATACTTTGAACAAGCATTAACTTTATTCCACCCAGTTAGTTACAAACTAACTCCCTGCTGCCAGGATATCAATTCATATGTATTTCCTGAGCTACCAAAAATCAAAACCCATCTGTCAAGTCACAGCTTACCTGTAATAAATGCACCAAAATGCACCAGAGTCCATTCTCAGAAGAGCTCAGCCCAACAGGCTTCCTAATTACTGTCAACTCTAGTAAAGGTAGGTCAGACCTTCACCATTATTTACAATACTGATCCAATAGGCCAGTCAATAGAGAGAAGATAGATGATTCAATAATTAACAAAAGAAAAAGAAAAAAAAAAGAGTCTTGAGAAACACAATGTCTGTTTGTTTGTTTGTTTGTTTGTTTGTTTGTTTGTTTGTTTGTTTGTGGGGGCGATGTTCAAGACAGGGTTTCTCTGTGTAGCCCTGGCTATTCTGGAATTTTCTCTGTAGGCCTCAAACTCAAAGCCTGATTCTTTCTCCTGAGTGCTCTGACTAAAGGCATGCACCACCACTGCCAAGTGAGAAACTCAACATTGAAATCACCAGGATGGTATGCTCTACATCAGTGATTCCTCCTCAATATTATAATTACAATCCAAAATATCTAACAAAGCTGACAATGACTCCTTTAGTCTGCCCATTAACTTAAAAAGTGGTACTATATAATGGCATTAAAAAAAAACAAAACACATTATTAGTCCAAATATATAGACAGAAGACTGATTAAAACTACGTTATTTCAAAAACACAAAAACAAAAAACTTCCCCATGAAGATAAAGCAACAGACACAGAGGCAGAAAGATTTTAACAGAAATCCCAGAAGTGACTTAAGTCAACTGTTTCTACTTTATGATGAGTTTATCACATTAAATGAATTTCTTAGATATCTTAATACAGTAGGTTTCTGAGCTGAAGAATACCTGTGGGATGTTGAGAAACTGTTACTATTCAAGTTGGTCCCCTTCTCAGGTTGTGCTTTCTACAGCTTCTCTAGTTATACACAGGAGTTGAACTGTGTACTGCTCTGGGAACTGTAATGAAAGCTCACGGTCACAGGTCCTCTCCTGTTCCGAGGTGTGTGAGTATCCACACTGTATACAGTGCTTGCCCAACAGTCACTCGGAGGACATCTCAGTCATCAAATCTACCCTGCTGTCACCATGGCACTTGCTTGTGTTCAAGTAAATCTAATTTTACTTGACAATAGCCCAAAAAAGAAGACTAGTAATACCAACAAGTCAGATATGCCAAAAGAAGTCACAAAGTATGTCCCTTAGTAAAAAGTAAGAAAATTCGCACCTTGAGGGGAAAACTTGTATGACGCTACTGAAATCTATGAGTTGTTAATTCCTTACACCGCCCAATCTACAAATTAATATTATATTAGGTCTGCATGTTCAGGAAAATACACTACATACAGAACTGAATACTATCTGCTATTTCAGACATCCATTGTGAAGTCTGGAACATGTCCCCCACAGTGAAGGGGATGGGGCGCTGCAGGTCTTTGGCACTGGGAGTTCATCTCCAAACTCTTTAACTCCCTGAGTTACTAACTTGACTCTTTTTGCCATCCTAGAATGTATGCAAACCAATATCTTTACAATAATGTCAGTCAATATTATATCCAATTAGCATAGCATCAATAATACGTCAAATATTTCAGAAGTAACCTGTGACTATTTAAGGAGAAGTTACACATTTAAATCTCCATGTTCTACTTGTTAAAATTGGTAAGTCAGAATATTCATAGAGTCTAGATTTAGCAACTTCTTACACAGAACAACTAAAAGGACACCAATTTTTAAGACACTGAACACAAAGCAGCAAAGGATAGTGATCCTAGAGACCAGAATCAATAATTTGGGAGCTCAGGGAATGGGATAAATGTTGTCCTAAATTTAGAGAAGTGATTTCTATATAGAACATATTACAAGAAAAAAAGAAGCTAGAAGCATCAAGCCATTGCTCGCAAAGAAAGGACTGCAGAGGGAGTCTGGAGAGACCAAGGATACAAGAGACCACAGGGCCCCGTGCAAGGCTGACGCTCATACAAGAAGGGCACTCTGCCCGTTCCAATCAGAGTGGAAAACCTGATACAGAACCCACAGCGCGAACACCATGAGCGGCTTTGCTTCATTACCAGAAAATATCAAAGCTGAAATGAATTCTGCACTGAACCTACCTAAAATGTACTAAGGATGAGTCCCTTCTTCTCCCATCAACTCAATTTTCTCCAAGTAACTTTACCCAATTCTAAAAGAAAGCTTGAGAACATTTATAAATCACAAAATATCCTGTACCCAAGATGACAATGTTTAAAATGTGTGGCACTCAGTTAGTCCAGTTACTGACATGCTAAGATACAAGAAAACAAAAGCCAAAATTCATAGATGAATGATTCAAAATCAACCAAAAAATGAAATAGCTGAGAATTATGGTTTTAAAAAAAATATTAACAATAAGTATGACAGGGGCTGGAGAAGTGACTCAGAGATTAAGTACAGACAGGGCTCCTGGAGCCCCGAGTTCAGTTCCCAGCCCCACACGGGGCAGATTACAACCATCTGTAACTTCAGCTCCACAGAATCTGATGCTCTCTTTTGGCCCCTACAAAAGCATTTATATACACATTCCCCTCCCCAACATGCACATAATTTAAAATAGATATTTTACAGCCATAATCTACATATTCAACAAGCCGATACTCAAAGTAAGCACTTTAAATAGAGGCATATACGGTTAAAGTTTTTAAAAGTTTAAAACAAAATTCCAAGCCAATATTTTAGGCATAAAATACTAGATGAAAAATACTGAGATTCATGACTGAGTATGGCAAACAAAATGATAGCAAGTTCTGTAAAAGGTTGTAGAGAGTATCTTACATGAACAGGAATCAGGGACCACACTAGTCAATAACCTAAAACCAGATGTAAACAGAACGCCTTAAAAGAAACCAGAGATCGCACAGGCATACTTCTCGGAAAAAAGAGATAAAGAAGACAACAGGTGTTTCATCAGACACAATGTAATGCAGAAAACACACAGCAGCATGTATAACATATGAAAAAAAGAACTGCCAATCTACATCTCTTACCTAGAGAAAACACCATGAAAGAAACTAAACACTAACAGAATTTGACCAGGAGTCCGGACTACAAAAAAAAAAAAAAAAAAAAAGTTTTGTTTTTAACCTAATTGTAGACAGAAGAAGAGGAGCATATCAATCTTCAGAATGGATTAAAGACAATGGACAAGTTAACCACACAAGGAAATATGTGTAATTTATCCCAAGTCACTGATATTTTAACAAAGCTGTTGAGAAAAAGAAGTGCTTCATCCATTTTGTACAAACTGCATATTCATACATTTGTGGCAATACAACTAGTAGGACCTTTTTAGAAATCAACTTCGGTGACAGTAATCAGAGGCTAACTCATTGCTGCCTTTTGCCAACATCTTCAACATTTTAGAACTTATCCTAGAGCAGTACTCACACGGCATAACATGTCCAAGAGCGTCTGCTGTAACACTGCACTTTTCACTGCATCCTGCTGTGGCTTAGCTTGAGCCTACTCATGTCCTCTTGCTTACCCACATTAATACACATAGGACAGAGTGGTCCTTGTGACCTAAAGTAACACTGCCTATGCCTGGCCTCCAAATATGGAAGGTTAAATTCCTGGCACAAGAGGTTGGGAGAGGCTAGGGAGATGGCTCAGTATATAAAATGCTTGTGGTGCAAGCGCAGGGACTTACATTGGGGTTCCCAGCACTCACCTAAAGCCATGCACTCCAAACGGGCATCTGTAATCCAGAGCAGGATAAAGGGGTGGGGATGTTGGGGTGGGGGAGAGTGCACACCCAGCAGACTCACTGGCTAGGCAGTCTAGCTGAAACTGAGCTCCACACTCGGGGAGCCTCCTTCCTTCCATCG
This sequence comes from Uromys caudimaculatus, assembly GCA_028551405.1. Lineage (NCBI taxonomy): Eukaryota > Metazoa > Chordata > Mammalia > Rodentia > Muridae > Uromys > Uromys caudimaculatus. The sequence goes on along the minus strand of CM052712.1, from coordinate 43,157,460 downwards.
CCCAGACCTGAGTTCTTGGGAGTCTGGAGCCTCTTGGCAAGCCAGCTCTCCAAGAATGTGGAGTATATCAATGATAAGGTAGTGAAATTGTAACCAGGCAGCTGCCAGCTACTGCCTCGGCAGCAGATAAACCTGGACCCCAAGCTGTGGCTGTAAGAACTACACATCAGGTACCTAAAGAAACCAAAGTTGATGATGATCCTAAGGCTATTATAGTTTTTGTACCAGTTTCTCAACTGAAATCTATCCATAAAAACCAAGCCTAACTATACTCAACATTGCTCAGAGAATTCTGTCTAAGCCAACTCAAAAAAAAAGTGAAAACTAAACAAAGGGATCCCAGAGGTCACCCGACTGCTGTGCAGGAAGGCATCCTTGAGGACTTGGTGTTTGTTCTCAGGTGCAACTGTGGGCAGCAGGATTTGAGCAAAAGTGGACAGCAGCTGGCTCCTAAAGGTTCGTTTAGAGCCCACAGAGGAGCCTGGGGTGGGGCACAAGGACACAACTCAGACAGGTGGAGTACAAGGTTAGAACAACTTCTGGTGGGTATAAAAAGCTCATGGGCAAGGGTGTGACTTTTGAATTCCCAGCATTTCAACTATAAGCATAAATGATTAAGTGTCTTTCACACAGAGGAAGATACATGACATCAATCTGTTTGTCTAGATGCACATGTACAAGTAGGCCCACATACACCCCACACACTTAATATACCGCACATACATATGAAAATTAATTTTAGATATTAGCCATATTTAGTTAAATCATACCATTTCTTCCAAATATAGATTGATGGCTTAAGTGGGAATTTATATTTCTAACCTAAGGTGCATTTTGTAAATTGAACAATAGCTACTTGTTTTTATAGATGAGGATATCAGTAAGGTATTTAAGTTAAGAGTTCAGTACAAAACCTTACAATACGAAAGGACTAACACTGCTTCACTTTGGTGCTGGGACTCCAGAGCATCATCAGTAGAAGTAGATCAGATCCTGTCTCTGAACACAGGGCCCTACAGGTTATTGCTAATTCCTGTCACTGAAAAAGTACTGTGCACTTTAAAAACACAAGGTCCACAAAGAAGAGAGTTAATGAAGCACAGAGCAGGACACAATTTTAAACACTTAAAAAAGACTTTTACATATCTTGATGGAAATGTTGCTGAATTTGAACACATAAATCTCACATTCAGGATGCCAATAAATAGAGAAAAACCACGGGAAAATCTCCAAGAGGTGATATAAATAGGCAAAGAAGTGTAAGAACAGGAAAATAATGAAGAAATCAGCAAAGAAACTAAAAAGAAGTAGCCTAAAAGACATAAAGTTGGGAGAACCAAGAGAAAAACAATGTGCTTTAGTTAAACTGAAGGCATTCTGGACATGATGCTGGGGAGTGGGGGTGAGAACGAACCCCTGCAGAGCAAGCACCCTGAAAAGGACCGCACTGAGTAACAAAGGCAAAACCCTAACACACAGAAATAACACACAGGCCTCCTGGAGGGTCTCTGTTACACTCCAAGGAGGAAGAGAGGACGCAAAGGAGGAAGACAGGGCGCAAAGAGAAAAACATTTGATTCAACCAAGTCTTTATTTTCTGTGTTTACAAAGAAAGAAAACGAATGTCAGGTTTAAGACAGATGGCAAGGTTTCTGGAGGAAAATGGGAACTACAGCTATTGGAGAGAAGAAATGTTCTAAAGAGCTGTCCTAGAATAGGGAGACAGGAAACGAGGAAAGGCGCTGCTCTTCGAATAACACAAACAGAACTCACAACACACTGAGGGAAGACCTGGCACAAATGAAGTCTGTGATCTCCTTAATGGCTATATGGCCTCTGGCGATGAGGCAATCCTAACATCTCTGGTCAGAGTAAGATCACTGGCAGACTTTAAACACATCAAAAAGTATGGGAAATGAGATCTGAATGCAGAGTTAGAGAAAAATTACTACCCAATTATACATAAAAGATTACATAACCGAAAATTCTATCACTATTGTCTTCAAAAGAATGTGAGGGTCGAATGTTCTGTATCTCAAATCCACAGGGCAGATACACAGCTCTGTACATTTTTCAAGACCAAGCTGTATACCTAAAATCTATGCCGTTATGTTATGTATCGATACAAAGATGTATTTGTTTTTCAAAATTCAGAAACTATTGAACTAAAACCCCTGTGCTAAGTTGCATGTAAAATGTGCATCAAAAATGTAAGGGATACTTGGGGACTTGGAGGGAGGTAGTGATATAAGATCAAAATATTGTATGTATGAAATTTTCAAAGAATACATTTTTTACAAAGGACCTATGTCAGCAAGGTTTGAAGAAACGTGGAGCCAGCAAGACAGCTCAGTGAGAAAAGACAACTGTCACCAATGCCATGGAACTGTGTTCAATCCCTGAAACCAACGTGATGGAAGGAAAGAACTGACTCTTGCAAACTGCGTTCTGACTTACACAGACTTGCAGTGGTGTGTGTGCATGCACACACACACATACACATGTACACACGCAAACACATACATACAAAAAATGTTTAAAAATTAGGCAACTTTTCCTATAAAGACAGAAGTGTATCTGCTAAAAAGATATTTTCTTCTCTCAGGATTTTTAAGAAAATTAATCTTTAAAAGATTTAATTAATTTGCAACAAAGTACAATACTTATTGTCTTTGCCACTTGGGTTTTCAGGTGTGGGATTCAAACAGATCTACCAGTGAGGTTCAGGGTAGGAACCATAGACCATTTCTTCAAATATGAAAAATAAGCAATTCTGAGGAATTGTTGTCTTTTCTAGGAAACTTGTTATACCCTAAACAGAGAGATCAGTTTTATTCAATCACCTCCTGTACCTATGTAATTAATGTAAGCCAGATAAAAGCAAAAGAGAAAACATGATGAAGGAAATTAGATTGGAAATCAGATCAAACTAACTTACAAACATAAAAATACCAGTACAAAAAAAAAAAGGACCTCTGAGTTGGAAGAATAGTAATGGGGAAAAATTAGAGAACAAGAAGGATTTATATTGAGTCTCTGTGTACTAAGTCTGAAAACTAGCATCAACCTTTTAAGATGAACTAGCCCTAGTCCTAAATCCTAAGTCCCAATCCTAAGATGTCTGAACATTTAGCAAGCAAAACTCAACAGGAAAACACAATAAATCACACATAAAATGCCTCTGTGGGCTTGTCTTAGGGTTACTATTGCTGTAAGGAATCACCAAGACCAAAGAAACTTGGGAAGGAAAAATTATTTGGCTTATGCTTCCATATCACAGGTCACCATCAAAAGCAGTGAGGGCAGGAAGTCAAGCACGGCAGGGACCTGGAGGCTGACGCTGACACAGAAGCCATGGAGGAGTGATACTTAATGACTTGCTTGCCTTGGCTTGCTCAGACTGCTTTCTTATAGAACCAAGAACCACCAGACCAGGAACGTCACCACCCACAATGGACTGTGCCCTCCCATATCAATCACTAATTAAGAAAATGCTAGAGGTTTGCATACAGCCGATCTTAAGGAGGCTTTTCTTTTCCTTTCTTTTCTTTCTGGTCTTTTGAAACACGGTTTCTCCTTGTATCCCTGGCTGTCCTGGTACTTGCTCTGTGGACCAGGCTGCCCCTTCCTCTCAGATGACTTTCGCTTATGTCAAGTTGTCATAAAATTATCCAGAATAGGACTTAAGGGGGGAAAAAAAGATGTATACCAGAAGCTATTAATAGGTCACCTTGGTTAAGGTCAAAAGCATGTGGAGGAAGCTGAACAGTACATGATCATGACAGACAGACAAGCAAACTGCACCCAACTGTGAATGCCAACTAGGAAGCCTAGACTATATCTGATAGACTATGGCAGTGGGCCTCGGGGCACGTCCATTGGACCAGCAGAGTCAGCAACACCAGAGAACTCAGAACCTCAACCAGACCTACTGAGTAAGAAACTGAGTGTGGGCGAGCCATCTGTGCTACAAAGAGTTCTCTGGTAACTGGCATACACTGAAGTTTGAGACCTCTGGAAATGTGATTCCATATAAGCTTTTAAATAGGAGGGAAAATAACGAAGCATCATACTCTAAATGTTTTTCCAATTTAGCCGTATGGTGAATGAAATAACATGGCCCCGGCCTCAGAGAGGCTTCATTTACACCTGCTATCTTGGTGTAATCATTAACAGTACTGGCTTTCACTCTTAAAAATATCTAAGTCTGGACAAAAACCCTATAAGTCACTTTATAATAGCAATAATGTAAGACTAATGATGACAACGTTACACTAAGACATCACTGTATTTCACTCATGGAATATGTGCCGTACACACTCATATTCAGACATGTTCCAGAAAATCAAGCAATATGTCAAAGTGTGCTAAACTCTCCAGAAATGTATTATGTAAATGCAGTGCCATGCTGCGGTCCTGAGCATCCTCAGAGGGGGAGGAGAAGAACAGGACCAGCAGTACAGACAGGCTGCAACTGTCACGGCCAGATGCACAGCCCTGATTCACTCCTACTCTTCTGCCCCTGCCAGTCTGTAACTGTGTTGACTTGGAAATTATGGTTGAAGGAAATTAAAAATTAATGGGACAAGAATTTAAAATTATTTTATATGAAAATGTATAATTAGTATGCAGTTTGAGTTAAATTGAAAGAATCTAAGAAGCAGCAAAAAAAGATTTCCTAGTTAAAGCAAGGTTGTCATGCCTAGAAAGAGGCAAATGTACTGAGTTTAATGTTTTACTGTTCTCTGATGCCATAAAATATGATTCTGGAAGTACCTGATTCTTTGACAGATCTTAAAGCCACTCTTTCTGAGTTTGTATCTACCATTTTAAGCTCACTGTTCCTCAATAACTATACATACAATGGGGTTTAAGTTCCTAGTTAACTGGAAGGGTCAATTTAGTCTACATGTAACTTAACTATTAAATACTAAAGGAGCTTCTTAAATTGCCTATAACTAATGCAGCTTCAAGAAAGAGCCAGGTGCAATGAATCAGAACTGTATGGTAGAGGTTCTGACATAAACAGAAACAAATGATAGGGAAAGAGAACATCTTGTGTATTGTATGGATGCATCGCCTGTCAATTAAATAGCATATAGCCTATGGCTTAGGCAGGAATAGAGGTGGAACATCCAAGACAGAGAAAGGCTATGAGGAGAGGAGGAGGCAGGGAAATGTGACTTGCCGGGAAGATGTGATGAGCTGAATGCATGGGACCTGAGCCACAGCGGAGAATGTAGGCTGGAATATATGGGATATTTTAAGTTATATCTAGCTATATGGCCAAAATATTTGTAAATATATTTTGAGTCTGAGTCTTATTTCTGGGAACATGGGGCTGGGAGGAAGAGCCAGGGACTAACTTCTACAAAAGGGTTACAGAGAATCTCTTCACTCCTACAGTAATTGCTTTGAAGGACATATATATTCACAGTAAGAACACTCTGGGAGAGTCTGTTCCCTTTCTCTTTTTAATATATTGTTTGAGAATTTGATACACACACACACACACACACACACACACACACACACACACACACACACACTGTTCTCAATCTAATCCACCCCTATTCCTTCCCCTCCAGCTCCTTCCATATACTTTTTCGACCACTTTTCTCTCCCAACCTCATGTAGCCTTTTTTAAAGCCACTGGATCCATGCTGTGCTACCAGTGTCTGTGTGGGTGAGGGGCCATCCACTGGAGCATGGGCAGACTCTAAAAGGGCATCAGTTCTCTAAATGTCATTAACTCAAAAGTAGTTGGCAAATGAGCTGCAATTCCAAAGACAGAGGAGGAAGTTCAGTCAATGAGTTCTACAACTGTCACAGTAACACCTCAAGAGGCTGGATACTCAACTAAACTGGAGCAGGATAGGAATTTTACAATTTAAATTAAAATGTCTAGGTATAATTATAAAACACTAGAACATTTCACTAAGATCTGAGCCAGTAATTTACAAAATGGTTCTTAATCATCTAGGTTGTGAACCACTTTACTTCAGAAATAGCAAAGGATTTTCTCCAGAAAAATATAAACCTAGCTCTTTTAATGCCCACATTTTTTTTTTACAGAAAGTACTAAGAAAAATTCGAGTGGACTTTAATAAAAAGCAAAATCACCAAGAACAAGGAGAAAGCAGGGTCTTTTGTCAGCCCTGCATAGAAGTGAGGTCTATGCACTGTTCAGATGACCAACGTGCTGCCCAGGAACAAGGAAGACTGAGTCCTGAACTGTTTCTTCAGGGATGCAATAACTACAAGTAAGACAGAGATGCTAAGTCAGCACCAAGTTAAGATATAAAGTGCCTCTGCTACTATCAGTGTCCTCAAAGGACTCTCAAGTTTCATCAGATATCACAATCAAAGGGCTTGGCACAATCGAGCATTTGGTTCCACCCAGACTCTGGCTCAGCAGGGCTGGGCACAGCTGGAGAACCCGTGTGGAGCTACTGCTGGGTTTCTAGGGATCATTCTTTGGTTTGGTCTATAGAGTAGGCTCTCCCCACTGTGCCAATTCCCTCTTTATCTACTTCTTTTCTACTGTGAGGCCCTGGGATTTAGCTATGGAGAGCTTTCTCCTTCCTTCCTCTGGAAAGACAGATAGCATACACACATGCCCAAACTTTTTCCCTGCCTCCTTCCAAACATACACTTGGACCCTTATCATTCTTCATAGTTGGAACTCCAGTTAAATTATAAATGATCAAAGAGGTAACAAAATGACAGGATTAATATTTGGTGATTAGCACATGTCTGTGAGTCGTGGAATATCAAAATAGCCTGAAAGATTCCTCCCTCCTAGCTTCCTCAATATCCTACCTGCAGCTATTTCAAACATTATTTCTAGGGTCTCCTCAGAGTATTAAGACACTTGTTCTCCAAATATGAATTAAATTTAAAATTTTATAGAATTCACACTTAAAATGATTATAGGAACAAATTTGTGGGAAAAGCCCTTTTTCAAAAAAGAAAGCATAGTTCAGTGATATCCTCCCTTATCAAAATGTCTATAGTTTCAGCCTCATACATATGTATTTCTAGATCGGTATACAGATAACTGAGCTCTGCCATTTCTTGCAGGTATCACAGCTATCAACATGAGATTCTCAAGAAATCTGCAAACACAGCTGTACCTCTGAATGCACTTCCTTAAAAGATTCTCATACTTGGCTGTTCTTACAAAAACGTAGAGCAGAATATGCGAAATACACCAGGAACTTGTTTTTAGAACTTATTTGTACGGAGACTTCCAACTTGAGTTGTTCAGACCTCACAGAGGGGCATACAATCTAATGCAGGTGAGAAGGAAGGCGTTTAATTGTATCTCATTTCTAACACTTGTAAATAGTTTACATGCACCTACTTAATATCTAATATACACACATGTTATTTAAATACAGATATTTAAAATTGTATCTGAGAGTGCATATGCAGAAATTCCTTACTATAATGAGAGAGGTGCAACCAGAAAATAGTTTGGAGACGTGCAGCTGGGCAAAGCTACTGTCCGCTTCCCACGGCTCTTTATTTTCACTGCTATCAGGAGTACTGAGTGATTTACCAATATTATTCCTAAGCTCTCTTAATATTTACCATCAGTAAGACTTGTGTTTTAAAGAACAAATATGAAAAAACTAAAGAATTCTAGAGGCTAATAACTCTTGAGTCTTGTTAGCATCCACCTGAGGCAGAGTTCTACTGATCTACCAGCTTTTTCCTAGTTTCCATTGGCACCTCACTTTCTTGGTACTCACGGGCCATCAGCCTTAACTGATGCTTTTGTGTGTTGTTCCTTATGTCCAAGGTCTTTTGAGAACATGGTAATTAAAACACACACACATACACACACACACACACACACACACACACACACACACATGCACACACACATGCACACACACATGCACACAAAGTGGCTATAGGCACAAGATATCTTTACTTTTCACAATGTTATCATCCTACACACCTTCAGCCCCTGTACACACCCTAACAACACTAAATGGACACTCTCTCTCTCTCTCTCTCTCTCTCTCTCTCTCTCTCTCTCTCTCTCTGTATGTGTGTGTGTGTGTGTGTGTCAGTAATTAAAGATGGAATTGATTTGAAAAGGACTGGTGGAGATGGAAGGAGTTAGAGGATGAGAAAGAGGTTTAAAGTGATGTAAGTACAGTACTTGAGTGTGAAATACTAAAAAAGAAAGAAATTAAAGTTAAAAAGAATAAAATCGAGTTTAAAAATATGCTGCTGGCCTAAATCTCGCTGTCCAGCTCAGGGAGGTACACAGTGTTGCCGCTGCCTGGCTCCAAGGAGCATTCACAGTATCCATAACCGCAGGCCACCATAACTGCTTATGGGTCCAGATCACAATTTGACTTCTCAATTTTGACGCATTAAATAAGTTATTAAATGCTTATTATATGCTCTTTTTAACAGTTATAACCAAGATATAATGCCAGGAAAAGTTCAATAAATGAAAAATAAAACAAAACTAAACAAACAACAATGTTGCCACTCACTAAATACTTAGCTCTTAAGCTACCACAGACACTAAAAGTAGGTTAGTATTATACTAACAATATCATTAAATCCACCTTAAAAATCTATGTCCAACCATGAATTAAGATCAATTACATATTTTCAAGAAGCAAAATATTCATTAGACAAGCACTTATTGCCTATATTTGCTACAGAGTTTCAGTACACTAGACTCATAATATATTCTGAATTAGAGAAAGTATCTTGTCACACAGATTCATAAAATGGCATCCTTTTAGAAATTAATGATATATATCATCACAGAAAAAGGAACACAGACTGTGACCCGAGAACATGAGTTATGCATTCAGGTTGAACTAAAACTCTTCATTCTATTGCTTATAAGCTGGTAACCATGTCATATGCACCAACCTCTACTATATCCCGATCAGATAATAGCATATTCTTTGCTCTTAGTGACTCTATGAGCATCCCAAACTTTAGTAATATAAAGTGTTTATACTGTAAAACAAATAGTAAATGTTTTATATATATATATATATATATATATATATATATATATTTGTCTCAACATATAACCTCATAAGTAATTCTAGTCCCGCAGTAATAAAAGTACACGAACCCAGCCTAACTACCAATAACTTTTATTTAAACAGAAGCAGAGCTGTCTTTTACCTATTCTCTTCATCTTACCTTTGCCCTGCTTTTCCTTTTTGAAGAATGCCAGGTAATCCTCAAATTACACATTTGTATCTATAATTTAAAGTCATTGTTCATTACAAAACACTCCTTCTCAGATAACTTTTAATCACACACATCATTCCTTAAAATTCTAAATATATCCTATGAAAGAGCTGACTTTGAAAAGTCTGATTGTGTACCGTTTTTAAAATGAAGCTTTTTGAAGGAACTGACAATTTTACTACTTCAATGCTTTATAACATGGAGAAGCTTCCTACCGAACATTGGTAGTTGGCAGTAAAGAAACAAGCTGTGGTAAGCAGCACCCACGGTGGCCCCGATAGTACAGGAATCTTCCAATCTATGTCCCTAACCTCCTTCCCTTGAGTGTCAGCCTGGACAGTATCTAAGTTCCAGCAAGCAGGCTAAAAGAAAGACAAGGGAGCATCACTTCCGAGATAAAATACAAATGGGCTAGAGAGATGGCTCAGAAGTTAAGAGCACTTGAGAAATCTAAGTTCAGTACCCAGCACCCACAAGGCAGCTTACTGCCAACATTGACTTAATACTAGTACCCTCTTCTTGCCTCCATTGGCACCAGGCACTCAGGCAAGTGGTGTCCATATATACATTCAAGAAAAGCACTCACACACATTGAAAAGATAAAAGTCTATGGCTTCTATTGTTCCTGGTCCTTCTCTTGGGGACCCAGCTCTTCTGCTTAGGGCTCTCTTTACTTGCTCTGGGTGGGGGAAGCCAATGCTATTTTACAAGGTACCCTATGGAGAGACCCAAATGGCACCAAGTAAAGACATGAGAACACATGAGGAGGATCTTAAGTGGCTCTATCCCTCACACACCGTTTCCACTCAAGCCTTTAGATTGTGTAACACTAGCAGATACATGACCAGCAATGTAAAAGAGAACTAGAACCAGATAACACACTGTATGGGCTTGAATCTGAAATGTCTTGTCCAGGTTCCTGTTCTGAGCACTTGCTCATGCGCTGGTGAACTGTCCCCGGAAATTGCTTACCATTAGGAGGTGGGAAAGCCATCTATTGAAGGTTATACCCACAACCTGATTCCAGTCCCGTTCTCTGCTTTGTGTCTACCATGATATAAAGAGTCTCCATCACACATGGCCACCACTATGCACTCCATCCTGACTTCCCTACTCCAACAGGCTGAAACTTTTGAAATCATGAGCCAAGAGAAACCTTGTTTCTCTTAACTGGATCCTGCCAGTTTGATGGCAGCAATGTAAGAGTTAACTATACACTCCTCTCCAGCACTATGGTTTCTGACCCATAGAAACCAAAAAAAAATGATAAACTACACTATTTTAATCACTGTGTTTTGGTATCACTTGTTAACATGGTAATAAATATTATGTGTTAATTTTTTAACTTAATATAAGTCTCATTAACATTTAATCCTCTGGATAGCTAACAGTGAAAAAGTTCAGTGACCTTTCTTGAACATGCATGTTCTCCTTTATTCTAACCCTAATTTCTAATTTCTCTCTTCCCAGATGACCCCCAACAGATTCAACAGCTTGGGCTACACAGTGACGTGTGTCACAAACAAACAAGCAAACAAATGCCCTGAGAACTGTCCACTCCATATGACTACATAATAGAGTGAGAAAGAAGAACAGATGAATGACAAGCAAAACTAGACGCAAGATGTTTTAATGCCAAAAAAAAAAAAAAATGAAAGAAAAGAGTTCAGACACACTAAACTGTAATAAATGTTTCAATAATGAAATAGATAATCACAACTTGAATTCTCAACGCCATCTCATGGCCTTGTTCAGGAAACATTCATCTCTTATTTAAATTATTTGATCAAATACCTACCAAAATATTGTTGGTATTGACAGAACATACCTATTTCACTGTAACTACTCAACCTAAACAGTCACAGAGTCAAAATATACTGACAGCTATCTTTGAGCCCTTCTTTCCTAATCTAAAACATTGCAAATCTTCCAAACATAGTTTTACTATGGCTTGAAAACTTAGCAGATATGTGTTCTATTACTTACCTGCCTATATTATATTCAGCATATACACTATAGGCTCCCACTTACACAAGACCATCTCTAACACTCTACATAAAGTTACATGTAGCCTTGCCCACCATTTTCCTGTCTGGATCCCCTTTCCCCACTTAAGCACTGAGTTTCTTAAGAGCCTTCCCATAAGCCCTGCCAGAATGTTAGCTCAAAGGCACAGATTCCATCTGGTTTGTTCCTGATCTAATATTCCAATCATCTATTTGGACATCTGGCATGCATAAGTCCTAAAAATATTACCTCAAGATCATATGAATACAAACTATACTGATCAATACTTTCTCATATGACCAAAATATAAAACAAGAAACACTAAAGAAAAAGTTTTCAGTTAGCATTCTGAAATGCTAAATACTTCTGAATTTTCTTTAAAAAGTGGTACTAAATTTCCAAAATACAAGAAATTAAACTATTTTAATTTTGTTTTATATGGCTTATTAAACTCATTAAATCCCCTAATTATGGCTAATTGAGGCCTATTACAGAACTACTTACTTTTTAATGAGATACTTTATTCTGCCCAAGAACTGCAGAATTAACAACTCATCCATTTAAGCCCAGTCCAGTGCTGTCAGAACAAAAGGGATCTACATGTTTAATTTTAAATTTTCTAACAGTCACATTAAACAAAAAGAAGTTAATTTCAGTATCACATTTAATGTTACTGATATGTCCAAAACATTATCATCTTACATATGTAACAGATATTTTGTATATATATATATGCACAGTTACTGTACAATGTATATATGAAGGCCGGAGGTGTCAGGTACCTTGCTCAGGCAGTCTCCCTCTCCTTTTTGAGTCAGAGTATCTCACCCAATCTGGAATTCAACAATTCAGCTACACAGGCTGGACAGGAAGACCCCAAATCCTTCTGTCTCTACCCATCAGCACTGAGACTACAGGCAATGCCCAACATGCTCAGCTTATTTATGAACTCAGGGCTTCCTGTTTGCACAGCAAGCATTTTGTGAACTGAGCATTCTCCTAAGCCTCCATTTTTTAAGTTTATACTCTTTATTTTTCTCAACTATTCACATTTAAACATATTTTTACAGTTAAAAGCACTCCTCATTTTCAAATTTCAAAAACTATATGTGGCTAGTGGCTATCGTACTAAATGGTGTACTTTTTTTTTTTTTTTTTTTTTGGTTTTTCGAGACAGGATTTCTCTGTATATAGCCCTGGCTGTCCTGGAACTCACTCTGTAGACCAGGCTGGCCTCGAACTCAGAAATCCGCCTGCCTCTGCCTCCCAAGTGCTAGAATTAAAGGTGTGCGCCACCACTGCCCAGCGAATGGTGGACTTCTACATGTTTTTAGGTACCAATAAAGTAGAAAGACACACTTCACTTGTATTTAAGTATCAATATAAAAAGGAAAAACATATTGTTTCCTATAAATTTCATATTAATAAAATCCTAAGCTCTACTTTTTAAACTTAGGACTTTACAAACTGGGGTACCCTGAATGAGTTGACAATGATACTCCCAGAAGGTATCAGTTATTAAAACTCTCAATTCTGAGGTGAGATTACAAGTAGTTTGTAATTCCCTACAAGAACTCTGTCAGGTGGCCATACAGGGGGAACAATACAGGATGCTGACTTTACTCTTGGCTGCCCACCATATCTGGACTCTATTACTGAAGACTTCACAACGTAGCACATATAGAAACCATGCTGGGACTGGCCTGCAAGCTTCCTCTTTGCTACTTAGTTTTCATGGTCTAAGAAAATGTTATTCAGGCCTCTGGGAGAGAAACATCTTACCCAGTGGTAACTTTACTTAACTGTGGTAAACCCAACATGCTACAATATTGATCTGCCAGGCAAGATGTCCCCACTGGTGCATAAGTCATCAGCATTGTGGATGCAACCATTTTCTTATTAGATTTAAGGCCTGCACCACAAGAGTGAATTCTTGCCTGGTGCTATAAACCTGGGCACACATTAGGAAGGTCATAGTCCCTAAGGGGGAACCTACTACTCTCGTTTTGTAAATAGATATGTTGTCAAATTGTCTTCTCAGTATGCTTTTAAATATAGATTAGTGCTAGTCTCAACTCTGGTAAGAGAAGCTTCTCTCTTTAATGGGCAGCAATGAATGGAGACTCCCCTAAATAGACCATTTTTATCAGCCGGCCCCTATCCTGAAGGCTCAAAAACCATCAGAGAAAGCTAGAAAGAAGGGGAAAGTCAGAGAATGGGGAGGAGTGATACAGTAGCTATGGGTGCTGTACAAGACCCACATAAGATCAAGCAGGTCAACGTTAAGCATGGATGGGCTGAGACTCACAAAGGCCCACATCTACTTGATGAAGCAGCTGCTGGCTGCTAGACGAAGGTGCAGCATTTTTTGTTTGTTTGTTTTAATTCTGAATTCTAATAATACATCTTGAAAATATATCAGTTAAAAGTGAACTCCACAACTCTGCATTTTGATCCACTGTGGTTTTCTGTAATGGTTTCTGTCTGTGGCAAAGTCTCCTTGATGAGGAGTGAGGACTATACTTATCTGTGAGCAACAAGACCACTCCTGAACCTACAGTTCAAGGAAGAGGGGGTTAAGCCACAGGTAGGAGTCATAGGAATGGTAAGTTCGCTATGAAATTATGTCTCCTAGAAATGTCAGAAGCTACCACCCATGAAGTCTCACCAACATGACTGGCTAAACATGAGATGAACAGTGGTACCAACAGACATGCTAACAAGCCCGTGAGGGCTCAATTCTAGACAAAGAACTACGGGAAAGTTGAGTTCAGGATAAATAGTCTTCCCAAGGGAATAGCACACCTATTGATCATCAATCCAAAATAGCCCTGAAAACACATATACAAGTAACATTATACAAACTAGCCAAGATTTATTACATATTCAGGCATACATGCACAGCACACACACCACACACACAAAATATAACAACAATTAAAGAAAAAGAAGCCATGAATTTGAAAGAGGAGGTACGTGGGAGAGTTTAGACGGAGGAGGAAAAGGGGGGGTGGGAACTATGTAATTATATTAAGGTTTCAAAAAAATAAATAAAAGCTGGTCGTGGTGGCACATGCCTTTGATCCCAGAACTTGGGAGGCAGAGGTAGATGGATCTCGGTGAGTTTGAGATCACCCTGGTCTACAAAATGAGTCCAGGACAGCCGGGGCTATTACACAGAAAAACTCTGTCTCAAAAAACCATGAATAAATAAATAAATAAATCTTTAGAGATTGTCACTGTGAGGTAGCAATAATCTTTTCCCACACAGACTGTGCTAATCCATATGACTTCCCTTTGCCAATCTGATACTAGCAAGCCCTAGAAACTAGAGGGATGAGAAGCACTCACACACAGAACTCCCTGGAATGCTACCACTTGGAAGCCAGCTGTCAGACAGTAATAAACTCCTACCCAGACTTCTGGATGATAGACATACAGAAAGAGAAATCATAAAATGTAAGACAACATTGCAGCAGCTCAAAAATAGATGCCAACTGCTACAGGTGAGCACAGCCCATACCTACAGCAACAAAACATTGCCCGGCTGAGCCCAGTTAACCCACAGAACTTGGAATCAAGTACTCGTCATTAACACAGCATTTTGGAGTTGTGTGTGTAGCAGCACTGGGTAGTGACACAGAGCAGGATACGTGCTTGTGAAATCCATGACTATGAGAAGTTTATGTAACCAGAAAGCATGGGGGAGATGCACATGTCTAGAGACCCAGCTGTGGTTAAGGATTTTGAACCTAGGAGAGTTTGAGGCTAGTCTGAGTTATTATACTTCACACCCTCATCTCAAGAAAAAAAGAAATCCACAACTACCAATCTGTGAAGTCACGATTACAAAGGAAAGGAAAGGGGAGGGAGGAAGAGAGATGGTAAGAAAAGCAACCAAAGGAAGTCAGAAAAGTAAATACAGTAAGCAAAGTCACAGCTTAAACAGAAAAGCTCCAGGCACTAAGCAGTCCTGAGAACCAACTGCATCTGGGAAGAACCCGGGAACAGAAGCTGAAGGAGGAGGGCGGGAGAGCTCCACCTACCTCGTCACTCTCGTCCACTTCTATGCCCCCATCCTTGTCATCGTCCATCTGCTTATGTATGGTCTGAAGTGCTTCCAGGCTGAACCTGTCTTCCTCCGTGAAGCATGGTGGGCTCAGCGCTATACAGGGATCTGAAACAGGGCAGAGGACAATCGGTAACCTGCCATACCAGAACAAAGGCTATAGCTAAAAGTAACGAAAAAGGGAAAAATCAGACTTCAGACGAAGACCAAGAACCTTTGTCTTACCAGAATACATTCTAACATCAAAGACGTAATAAACTTGAGTAAAAGGAGTGAAATTATCAATAGGCAGAGACATCTCAATTTTTCTAACATTTCCTTATCTTTCAAGATCTCTTTGTATCCAGTATTTCTAAAGAAAAAGAGATTTGCTCATATTAAGAAGAAAAAATTCACATGGTTGTACAGGGTAACTTTTGTACAACCCATTTTAGTTAAAAGGAAAGGTGGTGGAAACATTCAGAACAAGTAAGGAAGGGAAGTGTAAAATAGTTCCCTATTTATGATAATCCAAGAGTCTGTCTATCTGGCTTTTCAAATGCATCCATTTTTAAATTAACAAGATTTTTTTCAAAAGGTTTTTTGAAATCTTAGTTCTCATGTTTTCTTTACTATCTATTTGTTAGTTAAAGCCCTTCCAACAGAAGAGAAACAGAACAGTATATTCAAGTTGTCAAAACTGAAGATTTAGTGCTACAGAAAGCCCGGCACACAGGAGGTGCTGGGCTTCAGCCTCAGGACTAAAAAATAAACTAATGAAAATGGAGCGCTCTCAGAGGGCACAAGCCATATGAAGATCTTCTAAGACTTCAGGCTGGGTGGACGTCAGGGTCTCTTCTGAGGCTATGACTCGTAAAAGCCCATATGCCAGACCGGGAGAGCCCTGCACTCTCTCGGCTCACATCCTACGTGCTGTCTGGTACACTGTAAAATTGGTAGACATACTGCTATTATTTTACTAAATCTTTAAAATAGTATTTAACTATAATATCAGTAGTAGCAGACGTATTCCTAGATGCAGTGACTTTATGGTTTAATACAATCTGTAGCATTGCCACAGTGTGGTTATGTCACCAACAGTTAAAATCTGGTCTTGTTGTGAAGTGTCCATAGTTAACTGTGAACAAACCACATGTCAGTGGTCTTAGTTATCTCACTCATCTTACAGCAGTAATAGAAGAATGGCTAATATTTACATCCAAAAAAAATGTATGGTAAAGTACCTGAGACTCACAAGTTTCTTTATTTTCTAAAAGATAAATCAAACCCAAGTAACTACATGTTCCAGTTTATAATGTAATTTAACATTTTTATAATTTTAATTCATTTAGTGCTGATAGAAAATCGAAGAGAAAAGGAAATTCTAGAAGGTGGAAACTGCAATTATTAAATCACAGGTCACAGTGGTGAAGAGTGCCTGTTGCTCTTCCGGAGACCGTGGGTTCGATTCCTAGCACCTACACGGCAGCTTACATGTATCTGTAGCACCAGTTCCAGAGCATCTAATGCCCTCTTTTAACCTCTCCAGAAACCAAGCACATGTGATGACTAGAGAACATGCAGGCAAAACATAGGCATTTTAAAAAAATAGGAAAAAAATTACATATTTAAAACAGCTGTGGTGGCACATGTCTTAAATCTCAGCACTCGGGAGGCAGAGGCAGGTGGATTTCTGTGACTTGAAGGCCAGCCTGTTCTACATAGTGAGCTCCAGAACAGCCAGGGCTACAAAGTAAGACTCTATTTAAAAATAAATAGTTTATTTATTTAGTCAAGTCAAGATCTATATGATGTTTAGTCACCTGCATCACAGGGTGACAGTCTGTTGCAGTGATGCAGAAGCAAAGAACTCATGCTCTCAATGATCACACAGTTTTTATAGTCAAATTATCTAAGGCGTTGACAATGAGAGAGAGCTGTGCAGCCTTCATAAAGTCTGAGGATAAAACTAAGAGGAACATATAACCTGGAAAATGCAAATACAGATAAAACTGGACCAGGCCTGGTCATACATGCCTCTAATCTCAGTACTCCAGAGGCATAGGCAAGCCTGCCACAAGTCTCGGTGACACTGCTAATGCTAGGGCAACCAGTGCTACAGAGCAAGATCCAATCTCAAAATCAAGTCCTTAACTCATTGAAATTAAGATGGGCAGCTATTTACTTGAATGTACTTCATTGAAAAAAGTTAACTCATTTTTTAAAATACTGTCAAAGTCTACTGCACGGTCTAAAATAAAAACCTTTCACAGGTACTATGTGAACATACTTCCTCCTCCAAATTCCAGTCCATCAATTAAATAAAGGTCATCTACTGCGTGACCTACTGTGATAGGCACTGGAAATGTAACAGTGAACACCAGAAAAATTCAAATATATCCCAGCAAGATTAGAAGATGAGTTAGCGACAGCTACAGTCATCCTAGAAATGGCAAGCAGCCGGGAAAAGGAAAGCAAAAGAGGCTATGAAATGTTCAAGAATTTGAACTTCTTCATAGTCTCAGATCATTCTACGTAAAAACATCACTTTATACTGTATTCTATTAATCTGCGGTGGCTTTATATGTCACTCTGTCTGCTCAGCTAAGCACAAAAACGGGGCAGAGACTACGTTCTTCCATTTATCACAAGTTCATAAGAACTAGGATATTGCTGGGTAATATTTTAGGATGATTAATCCTGATGCTTTGTACTTTAGATCACAAATTTCTATGCCATGAAAGGCAAAGACTGACATTAGAAATTAAAAAGACAATGCACTCATTAGAAAGTTAAAAAGTATGACACACTTTTTAAAGTTCCCAACCTAGTGAGTAAAGACACGCAGGTTCTAACATCATGTTAGGGTCTATTAAGAACACTAACTACGCCACAGGGCCCCACAGCTAATCAGCGCCAGGACAAAGATCCCTCTCAGGAGATCGCAAGACCCAGGAGAGGGCCAAAGACACGCCCCACAGCTCACCAGGTACTGCCCCGAACCCGCGAGACACAGGGACCGAGGTAGGCGGG
>CM052712.1:43127130-43138629 GCA_028551405.1 Uromys caudimaculatus | reverse complement strand
GGAATTCCCTCACAGAGGCGGGGAGGGGGAGGGGACACGGGGTTTCCAAAGAAAAGGGGAATCATCAGAAATGTAAATAAAGTATCAAAAATCAAAATTCAAAAAAAGAAAAAAAAGAAAAAAGAAAAAAAAAAGAACACTAACTACATGATGTCATGATTTGAATATGCTCCCTATCCCCCAAAAAAGCCTTGCACTGGAAACATAATCCCCAGTGTAACAGTACTGGGGAAGGATCCTAATGGGGGTTGGGTTGTAAGAGCCCGCCTCAGGAACAGATCGCTGCTAACAAGCAGCTCAGGGCAACTTTGATCTTTTTCCCTCACTTGCCCTCCTCCGCACACCTCCCCATCTCATGCTCTCTTGCCCTTCCTTCTCCCAGCAGGACAATGTAACAGGATACTTGTGCCCACGTGCCAGCTCCCTGATCATGAATTTTCTGGCCTTGAAAATGGATTTCTATTGTTTGCACATGGCCTATAGAGCACTAAAATTGTATGTTATGGAAACTTGGACAGAGTCTAATCCAGACTAGCAAAGACAACCAGCCCATTTTGCTTGAAGTGCATTTAGAAAACTCAAAAGGCCCTGTATCTATCTGATGGCCTTGAGAGGAGAGAAAAGCATGCCTGAAAGAAAACATTCAGTGACAGGCAGAGAGTATGTGACATCAGACATACATGCAAGTGGGTTCCCTTGTATGGAGTACAGAGCACAGGAAACGAGGTGAGGCAGTGGGAGGAGACTGCCAGGAGATCATCTAGATCATCTAGATCATTCCGTTTCCATTCTAGGGAACTTGGATCTTAGCTAAGGACTAAGCAAAGTCAGTGAGGGGTTTCAAGGAGGGACAAACGCAATCAGATTCATAAGAGGTCACTCCAGTGACAACGTAAAATAAATGGAATGAAGGCAAGGCTGGCAGGCACTGCAGGGAAACTGCCACAACCAAAGCACAGGGATTCAAACACAGCAGGTACATAATGAAGACAGTTCTAGTGTATGAGGTTTTGTGGAAGATGGAGCAATAAATAATGACAAAAGTGATCTACATTTCCACACAGAATATTGTTTCCCAAATTTAGAGTAGATGAGATAGTTCAGTGAGTAAACACACTTGCTGTGCAAGCCTGGTGCCCTGATTTCAATCCTCTGGCACCCCGAAATCTATCCCCAACCTGACTTTGATCCCCAAAAAGTGGAACAGAACCAACTCCACAAAGTTGTCCCCGACCTTGATAATGTACAACACTGTGGCATGTGCGCCCTTCCCAACACATACTGGGTACTCCCCAACACACAATAGTATTTTCCCATTAACTGATTTACTTTGCACCCTCCAAAGCTTCCCCTTCCTCCTCTCCTCCAAGCCCCACCTCTCACCTCCCCTTCCTCCATCCCCCTTCCGTTTCTCTTCAGAGAAGCAGGGGCCTCCCATGGATATCAACCCGCCTTGGCATATCAAGTTGCCGTAGGACTAAGTGCATCTTCTATTGAGCCTAGACAAGGCGGCCCAGTTGGGGACCCAAAGGCAGGCAGCAGTCAGAGAGAACGCCTGCTCCTGCTGTTAGGGAACCCACATGAAGACCAAGCTGCACATTTGTTACATCTATGCAGAGGGTCTAGGTCCATCCTATGCATGCTCTCTGGTTGGTGTTCAGTCTCTGTGAGTCCCTCTAAGCCCAGGTTAGTTGATCCTATAGTTTTCTTGTGATATCCTTGACCTCTCTGGCTCCTTCGATCCTTCCTCCCCTCTTCCACAAGATTCCCCAACCTCTGCCTAATGTTTGGCTATGGGTTTCTATGTTTCCATTAGCTGCTGGGTGAAGTCTCTCAGATAACGGATATGCCAGGTTCCTGTCTGCACGTACACCAGAATATCATTGATAGTGTCAGGGGTGGGCTTTCTCTCATGCCATGAGTCTCAATCACTTCTGGGCCTTTTGGCTAAGATCAAGTGTAGTATCTGTTCTCATCAGTTTACTATTATTCTTTTTTTTTTTTTTTTAAGAATATTATTTCCTTAAAGTATGACTTCAGACCTACAAATGCAACAGCATGAGTTTTTAACTCTATTGCCATCTCTAATGCCTCATTTTATTTCTTTCTCAGTTGTTTTC
The DNA here is from genome assembly GCA_028551405.1 of Uromys caudimaculatus. Taxonomy (NCBI): domain Eukaryota; kingdom Metazoa; phylum Chordata; class Mammalia; order Rodentia; family Muridae; genus Uromys; species Uromys caudimaculatus. The sequence goes on along the minus strand of CM052712.1, from coordinate 43,136,509 downwards.
TAGGTTAATTCAGCAAGAATGATCACTTTAAATCAGATTAGCTGACTTTTTTTTAAAATTCAGGCTACTCTATAAGATCCATGGCTGTAATGAATACAGTGTAATAGTTTCAAACATGACAGCTGAAATCCTTCTTCTCTGTCAGTATTTCATAGACCTTAGCTCCCAAAATGCACTAGTGAAAACCATGTCTCCATACCTGGGATATGGTTCTTATCTAACGGGATTCACTCATTCATTTAATCAATGCCTATACTAGCTAGGCTCTGCCTGGTGCTAGGCACACAATTCCACAAGGAAGCGTCCTCTCCATGGAGCCTTCAGCTTGTGTCAAACACAGTAGAGCAGGATGGGTCCCTTTGCTTTCATATACTCAACATTCTTTCCTTTTCTCTGCACTGATAACACCTGGCACTGAAGAAAATGGAATCAGCTTCAACAGAGTAAGACTTAGCCTGTGTAATCAACAACAGCATTAAGTTCCACCTTGTGTTCCCATATTCAATGCCAAATGCCCCGTCGGAAGCACTGAAGTGTTTTGAAGTAAAAATAGTTATTTACTTCATCTTAAGTGAATTAAAATTATTTCCTTTAGTTAAAATTATCTACTATTAAAACCCAAAGGCATTCTATAAATGTAATCTATTATCTCACCCCGTGTTTGTCCCTTTCAGAGGCAATGACTCCTGGGGAACTTGTTTAATAAGATCATACTTACTTTGACATAACATTTGGAATTTTAACCAGATCTTCAAGCCACCAGATCCAAGTGTCAGTACAATGTATAAAAGAAATATGTCAGTATTCTCAGTCAAAAGGAGTATTGCTACCACTGATACTGCTTCCCTGAGAAAGCAACTGACGGATCCAAAATGCATACATGTCCAGTAGGAAAGGTTTCCAAAAGTGACATCTCCAATCGCCAACATACACCTACATTTTCTTCCTTACTTATCTTCCAGACAGTATATAGCACTTCAATTCACATTTCTCTTGAGCACACCTCTTTTGAAGTGTGAACTTTGCCACCACCAGCTTAGATTTAGACTCTTATTCCCATATATGTGGCAAGCTTTGGAGAGGCCACTCAGCCTTCATAAGATAGAGCCTGGCTGGTAGAAATGTGTCACTAGGGAGAGCCACCAAAGGTAAACTACACCTTCCCTCTAGTCCTGCTTGCTGCTTGCTGGCCCACTGCTATGTTAGACCCACTGCCTAAATCCCTGCCACTATGCACTGAGCAGTCCACTATGCACTGAGCAGTCCACTATGCCTGCGCCACTGTGGTAAACTAACGAGCTCTGAAAACACAAGCTAAAATAAATCCATAAGTTGTTTCTGTCAGGTATCTGGTCACAGCAATGGGAAATAGCCATACCACTATAGTGAATATTTTGTATCATAACTTTACCTTAAATTTGAAATATGCTTACTGTCTACCTCAATAGGTATCATGTTTAATGGTTTAAATGGCTTAATAGTTAGGTGGTTTAGAAGTATATAAATATTCAAGGCTAAATATTAACTACAAATCATGTATCCAGCAAATACACAAATGTTTGATTCTAGGTCAAAAGCCACATGCACAATAAGTATTAAAAAAAAAAAAAAAAGTTAGCTTGATAACCATGCAATGGCAGACATCTGTAATTAGTATACAACTAAGAAAACCATGCTTATGCCCTCAGAAAGAAAGTCTTCCAGGTAAAAGTGACATTTGCATTAGTTCTTCAAAGTTCTCCATGAAGACACACACAGGCAAGAACATATGTGGCAAATAGTTACATTAAACACAATGATAATGGAAATATGAAATACCTACCATATTATACAGTATACATAAAAAATTATGGTTATATATTTTATCTTGACTACTAAATAAGCATTGGTAACCTTCAGAGGAAAAAAGTAAAGACCAGCTTGTAGAAAGATCTACAGACTAATCTGAATAAAGGAAAAAATAAATACATTAATTCTTCACTGGCCAGGAAGCTCATGTTTGCAGTTTCCTCTGCCAGCCACAGGCTTTCTCCCTGATATACCATGGCTGACCAACTGCCTTCATCCCAGGGCACACAGCTTCCTGTGTTCTCTACTGGCTCCATGCTCTCCACAGCCTCCATCACAGTGTGCCGCGCTATGCCTTCTTCTCACCAACTCCCACACTGAGATGCAGTCATGAAATCACAGGCTTTGTTTTGATCAGTCCTCTCCACGCTGCCTAGAACAGGATCTGACTCACAGAAAAGCTCAAATTTATTTGTTTAATGAATTACTTATTAATTGGTTTTTAGATATAAATGTTTGGAGAAGTCTTTTAAGAAATTACTCAGGGGATTAGAAATGTAAGTGTGTCAGCTGGCAAATTCTCACCCCTTTATGGCTAAGGGTAAATGGAAGCAGGCAGTGCACATTTCATGACACTCTACTTCTGCTCAACTGTTCCATGTTCATCTAAGGCTTACTATGAAGTCTATTTACTGTCAGATATTATTGTTTACTTACTGAACAAAAGAAACAATATACTATGCAAAAATAACCAAGTGCAATTTTAAGTGCTTAACATAGCCTTCACAGGGCCCCTGCAGTAGTTAGTGAAGGTAATTATACAAACTCTGTGAGGTCAAGGACAAAGCCTGTGCTGACCTGTACTCTATTACTATAGTGTGCCTATTAATGTGCCTGATTTTACATGTCCACAATTGTCTCTCCTGTGACCTGATGAAAGACATACTACTAAGTAAAGGGGGCACAAAAATAAGCTCCAGCAGGAGATAATATGCACTCTAGAACTCACAAATAATAAAGCCCGCTAACAGGGTCTCCACCAGCAGTGCTCTGGTCTCCTCTGCTCCCCTCTTCTCACTCTCCACACAGCTTCTTGTGGACTGTGGATGGAGGCAAGGCAAGGACATAAAGCAACAACAATGCACAGGGCAGGCTCACACAATAAAGCATGGTTCTCCAATAAGCTAGCCTTACTCCCCAACTTAGAGGAAAAAAACACCGAGAAGTGCGGGTGGAGACAGCCTGGGCGATCAATCAGTGGAGGTCAAGAACACCAGGCCTAGGGTTTTGAGGGACTACTAGGTCAGATAAGACACCTGCCCACACTGAGTTCCATCTCCATGCTAGAGAAGCTTAAGGCTGGGGTGGAAGTGATGCAGAAAAATGTCACAGAAGAGACTTCTTGAGAACTCAGAATTATCTGGTGTAGTACAAATCCTCATTCCAGACAATTTTATTTTCTAATTGTTCACATGTCACTGATGAATGTACATACTGTGACAACATGTAACCACCCAAAGGCCATACTTTATAAAGCTCACTTTTATTGTTACACACTTTATGGGTTTGGTTAAGCCATTGAAACAGTAAAATATCATACAAGGCAGTAGGACTGCCTCCCAAATCCTGTGTTCCACCTGTTTATCCCTCAATCCCAACTCCTGGCAAATACTGATCTTTTGAATTTTGTCTTCTATCATAGTTTAGATTCTTATTACATGACCTTTAAAGTTTGGCTCAGTTTGACTAGAAAATGAGGGAGATGGCTCAGTCAATAATGTGTATGCTACATAAACAAGAACTAAGTACCCTGTTTTAAAAATAAAAGTCTCGGCCTAGCAGAAGGCTGGATCTATGATCCCAGCTAGTCAGGCAGACACAGGAAGGAAGACCCTGGAGCTTGCTGGACAGCCAATACAGCGGCACCTGAAAGCTCCAGGTTCATGACAGCCCTTGTTGCAAATGCAAGGATGACAGAAAGACACTGACGCCCACCTCAGGCCTCCACAGCACTCACATTAACTCACGTACATACCTGTACGTGTACACACAGTCATGTTTCTTCTGACTGGTTCATTTCCTTTTATGCTAAAGAACATCTCACTGTCTGGATGAACCAACTAGTTTATCTGTCCACTCTTTGCTGGTAGATATCTTGGCTGCTAAGCTTTGCTATCAAGAACAAAGCTGTGTGTAGGTTTTTTATAATTTTCCAACTCTGCTGGATAAATACCAACAGGTGTGATCACTGGACTTCATGGAAAACTGGTAAGTTTTATAAGAAATGGCCAAGCTGCTTTCTAACTAATGTTACTTACACCACCGTCTACAGCAGTGTATGAGCTCCTGGTGTTCCACACATCGTCAAGACGTCATACTCAGTGCTCGAGTCTTCCAAACTGAGCGAGGGGCATGACATAGCTCACTGTTTTCACTGGCATTTCCCACTAGCATAATGTGGAATATGTTTTCATATGCTTATCTGAATCTCCTTAATATGATGTCAGTTTTATTTTAATCTGGAGATACATTATTTGCCACCCAAGAATGTCTGTCACAGCAGTCTAGGCAGTTAATTACAGAATATAAGCTACGGGGATAGGGATGTGACTCACTAGTACGGGCTTCCCAGCAGCTAGCACAAAGCCCTAGGTTCTGTCCTTGGCACCACAGCAAAACCAGAAACAAAGTATATAAACTGCAGGCATGGTAATAAAAGTAAAAATAACAGATCACACTGAAATGACAAACAAAGCTTATCAGAGAGAGGACTGGCAGGGCTAACATTTCAGGCCTAAAAGTCATCTAAAAAACAAAGATATTTTCTCCTCCGTTTGGCTAATCCAGGCCGTACGAAGCCTCTGACATGTATCAGATATAATACCATTAAGCCGCCACTGCAGAACATATACACCATGCGCTGTATTTGTCACCATAATCTATTGATACACACAGAGACTACAGCTCAGAAACCTACTAAGACATGGGGCGGCTGAAACAGTAAATGCAGTCTTTAGTTTCCCTCTTACAACACACACTGAGTCAATAAACTTCACGTAGAAATGCCTAAGAAATAGAGCCAGGTAACTCTTAGCCACAAGCCAGTGGCCATGGCCCACGAACCATGCACAGCATCACACTCCGCCAAGAGCTCAGCTTATCATCTTGGCAACGACTTAAGAATCTCATGATTAAGATTTGCTTAATTATCACTCTTGAAAGAAAAGAAAATACCTTGGATTTATTACTGCCATGAACAGTCCAAACCTCTATCAAGTCAAATATTTCAGTTTAAATACTTTTAGAGCAAACTTTAATATCATCAGGGCAATTCTCCAGTATCACTTTCTAATATACTAAACACCGGGTTCAAACTCATACAGACTGAATGATGTAATGTCTTCTCGAGGTCAGCATCAATCGCATGTCTAGTATTGTCTTGTTTTCCCTACATCTAGCATGAGACACCAGCCTGTATGTAGTAGGATTAATAGATCTCAAAAAAAAATTGTTTTAAAGTTCTACGTATTGGTTTCAGCATTGTACGTACTCCATTGTCTGGTGAACGGACCTTTAAAAGGTGCTAGCATTGAGTAGGGCACAGCGTGCAGCAGAAAACAAAGGAGAAGGAGAGCCCGTCATCAGACACGTGCACCCAGTACTAGATTACAGTGCATCGAAACACAAGTGAAGAGCCCCAGATTCCGTAACACCTCGGACTGTCTGATGGTCAAGAAGACAGAACTTACAAATAATGGGCCTAAAAGCTACATCTAATTACAGTGATGTGGTATTCTGAAGGGAAAAAAATTCCTTTGCTAACAGCCCCTTTTAACTGCCTGTTGGAGCTCTGAATATACAGTCTATCAATTCAATCTCTGAATCTATACGGTATAAAAGGTCCCCATTAATTTACCCTGACCCTAGCAGTAACAAAGCAGTTTCTCCTCACAGTTATTTTCAACATTTTATGGTTTTGATTGAATTATGAGGTACAAACTTGTTCCCTTCCCACTCTCCATGGCATTTTTAAAATTAAAATGTCTTATCTGATTATTTTATGCCTATCTATTTCCATTTACCCCACTATCAACACAAAGCTACTTCCACCTACTCAGATCTACCCAAAGCTACTTCTTAGGTCACTGCTAATCTTTTCAGTAAGTGCTAGAATTACTGCTCCTACCCAACCCTGACTTAATCTGAGTATGACTCATTCCCCAGCACAGTCCTCTACATAACCTAATTCTTGGTTAACCAACATGTTCCTTCAGTGTATGCAAATAAGGAGTTCTTCATATAGCCATCTTTAGTTCTTTGTGCAGACAGTTGCCTCTGTTTTTACTTTCTTCTGTGCTCTAAGTGCTCCTAGAATGCAGTAATGCTTGTGCTTACAGCACTCAAGCGTCTGTTAAATGGGAAAATATTGTTGACTAGGTACAAAGAAAGGGAAAAAACAAACAGGTGCATGTACATACGTATTGACTCACGGTTTCCCGGGATGTAATAAAAATTGAACAAAAATATTTTGAATACACAAAAGCCACTTCTAACTTCTCTCCAAAACAAAGAAACTTTCACTGACTGACTGCAACATGGGGAAGATTGTTGAGAAACGGGACCCCATGCATGCAGCACTTGCTCTTCTTAGACTGTGTCTAAGGTGAGTGCTCCCTGAGATCCTACTGCACAAGGGAGTACACACACACACACACACACACACACACACACACTCACACGCTAATAGCAGTAACTGAAAGGGGCACTATGAAAACACGCTACAGTGAGCAGTGAGCAATAATACTACCCTACCTAAATACATACTACGGAATAAAGAGATCCTTGCTACTATCCACTTATAATCTAAGAACAACTCACTCTCTCATTTCCCTGTCGATGCAAGGATTTAAAATTATATAAAATTAAATTAGTGTCAGAATTGCAGATGAAAGTTGGATGTTCTAAGGGTAAAAGAAATACTCAATTCATCCTCATATTGTCACTTAACTGTAGGAGTTATTTAGCCTCCTTTCCTCAATTTCGTCATCCAAAGAATGGAAATAATACCAAGTTTTACAAAGCTCTAATAAGTATTAAACTATACATATGTGTATATATACACACACATACTAACATGTATTAATCTTCTACTTTGTAGATACTTATTATTATCAAGAATGCTAAGGTGCCCACCATGATTCTACTCAATGCCACAGGAGAAACATACTAAATCTCCAGTAATTCGATTCTTCTGTTATACTACTGTTTAAAAAACCCATCAAAACAAACTTTAAGTAGATGTGACTCAAAATAGCTTTTGATCTTCCACAACCCAAACAGACAGACAATAGAAACAAGGTTAACTCGGCACTTCTACGTATCTGTAACATAAATGAGAGTTCTGCTTGACTAATTCAGATGTTCTTATCAACCAGTGTCAGCATCATTGGGGAATAAACCCAGGTTCTCATAGCATTCTCCAAAGGCAAACAGCTGGTTAGCTGCTCAGTTGTAATTTAACCCAAGATTGTCCAAACCTAGAGCCTTTCCCACCATTTCCTGAGCTGTTTAAAGAATCAGGTTTCCTAATCTTAACATTACCAACAAAGTATGTTATGCCTAAATTGATTTATTTATTTGAATTCATTTGCTTATCTGTTTTGTGTGATGCTGGCACTCAAACTTAGGGCTTTGGATTTTAGGTATGTGCCCTACCACTAAGCTATATTCCCATTCCCCAAAGAAATACTCTCTGAAAGCAAGTTTCAAATCAGGAATTCTAAAAGCAGTTTCATTCAAAATACCACTGAACGTCAATGAGAGTTCTGCTTGACTAATTCAGATGTTCTTATCAACCAGTGTCAGCATCATACTTCTTCCCGTGGGGAATGTTTTGAAAGGGAAGATGCTCATATTTCTAGCTAGCTATTTGACTTGGGAGGAACACTTTACTCTGAGAACAGAGTTTTCTTATGTACTGGTTGTTTGGTTCATTGGTTGGTTGTTTCAATCAATTATTTTAGGAAATTCTTAATGTTTTGTAATAGAAATGAACACACTTTTCCAATTGGAAAAGAGTCCATTACCACACCAATAAGATCTGAGAAAACAACAATAACAAAAAAAAAAAAAAAAAAAAAAAACAGGAATTCCCTCATTTACTTCTGTAACAAGCTATCCTACTGTCATAAGTAAAGAGGGAGGAGCTAGGCATGTGTACAGCAGGAGAATGTGGTCACAGAGCTTGTGTCAGCGGCATTTGTGGATCTATGTTAACACTGCATACACCATCTACAGAAAATCAGCCAGCACACAAGAAGCAGTATTGTTCTGTTTTGAGAGGGAAAGTTTCATAAAGCCATAGCATATTAAATGTTTACACTTTCCGTTCTAACATTCAGAGCTAGAAAGTTTACTAAAAAATCATTACTGATAATTCAAAGCCTCACAGCAAACAGTTTTAATATTGCCTCTGGTTTTAACCATCCCTCCCTAGAATGTCTGCTAGCCTGTATAAGACATTCACTACAGAAGAGAGGCTGAAGGGCAGTGACAGCACTGCGAAGTGTCCATGCAAAAACACTGAAATTAGTATGCTTAGCAAGACTGACAATGAACTCTGAGAAATAACTTCATTTGTTAAAACATTTTCTCTTTTCCACGTGATATTAAACAGCATACAATTCTAACATCGATTTTTGCTATAAACTAAGTAGACAGAAATGAAGGCAGTTCATAATTAATTACTGATGATTTCTCACATATGACACATTGGTTCATTAGCAATAATGTAAACTCAGATAACCCTGAAATCGTTTTTTTCTCATAGGAAATATTTCTCTCCATTTCATGGTGTCTCCATATTTATTCATTCTCACCCTGCTCCCAGGCTTTGTGGACGACAGCACAGTTACGAAGTGAAAGTCAAGTGCAGTAGTGCAACCTCTAATCCCAGAGCATGGGAGGTGGAGGCAGGGGGATTTAGAGCTAAAGGGTAACCTCAGCTACACAGTGAGTCTCAGAGGGAGGCGGGAGAGAGGAAAAAGAGTGCAAGGGAAGGGAAGGAGAGGAGGGAGGAGGGGAGGCGACGCTCAGCCACTATCTAAAACTCATGACACTCGGTAAGGCCCTCCAGACTCTACAAGAGCATACTTTTTCTGCTACAGTTACACTTAAACTTTGGAGGTTGTTCCATAATCAGTCTACAGAACAGTGATATACATAATAATGTCATTTTCTAGGAAAGTAGTATTAAAGTATGAAAAGTATACACTAACAGTTACCAGTCGCTAAGTACCCATATAATTGAAGGTACAGTTGTTTCATGAATTGCCCATACTTTCTCAATATTAACTAAGCCAAGTGCAAATTACTCAGGTGTCTTATTCAGTGCTAGGTTTCCATCACCCAGAATACCACCTGGATCACAGCAAGCATGAAATTCAGTATCTATTTATTAAACCAATGAAGGGGGGAAGAAAGGAGGGAGAGGGAGGGAAGGAAGGAAAGAAGGAAGGAAAGTGGGAGGGAGGGAGGGAGGGAGGGAAGGAGGGAAGGAGGGAAGGAGGGAGGGAGGGAGGGAGGGAAGGAG